>MU228093.1:3889637-3928643 GCA_018584345.1 Thuja plicata
TATCGGCCTTATTCATCCACAAATCCCAAGTTTTTTGGAAGTAATTTGGATGCCAAACAAAGAAATCAGAAATTCAAGAATCCACTTACATATGAAGATCACTATGTCCAATCTAATTGACATGTGACTACAAAGAAAAAGGAAACATTCAAGAGACCACAAATGTCCACGAAGAAGAACATAATATCAAAGAAAATATGGGTTCCTAAATCCATCATAGAAGAATTGCGATCTAAATCATCCAAAAGAAAAGGAAAATCAAGAGTTATGTAGATTCCCAAGTCTCTCTTAAAAGGCTTGAACAAAAAGGAAAAAGTAGAATTGGCATCCAAGCTTCCAAAGGCTTCCACTTTATCTTCTTTCATACATTGTCCATCTTCTAACTCTATTTTGGGTCCTCATGTCCCAAAATCCATTACCTTGAATACTTCCTCTATCTTGGGTCCTTGTGTACCAAGCTCCCTACCCATTCATACTTCAAAAACTCAATCCATACACTACCCTTCAAAGAGTGTGTTGATGTTGATCTTGTCACCAACTATCCTTCCATATTGGGTCCTCACATTCCTCCTTTTTCTCTCATCCAGTCCATTGCATAAAATCTTGGCTTCCATCTTCCCTGTTCTCCATTTCATCACCCTATCAACATCTTTGAGCATACTTTCAGTGTTCTTGGCCTATCATAGCATATATTTCAAAAGAGCACTATCCCAAGAGAAAGATACATAAGTTCCTCCTTAAAAATAGATAAAAATTAAAAAATTAAAAAAAATTAAAAAAAAAAAGAAGAAAAGAAAAAGAAAAAAAAATAAGAAGAAAAAAGTGCCTCGGTGAAAACCTGGTAAACCAGCGTCTTGGTAGAAAAAGTAAAGAGAAAAATATTCATCCTATGGTGAAAACCACTTCTTGTGGCACCTTGGATAAGTACCGTGATGAAAACCTGGCAAATAGGCGTTACACGTAATTCCTCCTACTTGCACTCTTCACCTTGGGGAAAGTTCCTTCCATGACATCATATCCCTCATATCTTTCATCCATTTTTGTCTGGTGATCTTGACAAGGTTGGGCCTATTCATGAAATTTTTTTATATCTTACTCACTTTCTCTTATCCGTGGCACATTATTGTGATCTTGCTTATTCCAAGCCAAAACTCACTACACCATGCCTTATCTTGATGATGTTGGCCTATCAGTTGACCCCTTGGTCTTGATCAAAAGGAAGAACAAAATAAAATGAAAAACAAGTTCTAAAGAATTCTCTTGACATGTCCACTCTTTTGGGACTACATGATATCCTACATACTATTCATGACATCAGGTCATTATCCTATCTGACATCTAGCACCGCTGTATGAGCCTACATTTCTATATTATATTTCCCTAGCTTGGGTAATCTTGAGGAGACTGTCCTTGAGGGTGGCATTCACTTTCTTCCTCCACCTTTGTCAATCCACTTCTGAGATATCAATACATCCATAACACCCTACATCTTTCTATACATTGGGGGCACACAAATGTGATCATGCTTGAGAATTGGTAATCTTTTACAAATCTTTTATACACTAGCAATCAGGCGTCACTTGTGTTCTGCACTCCATCTATCAATGCACTACTGATACTAGGCCTTCATAATTTTTCCTGTGCTTATACAGTGACTTTATCTTCCTAAATGACTACTTATCCTCACTTGGGATTTGTCTATCTTTACGTCCTAGGAATAAGTCATTCTACACTGGGGGCATCTTTTCTGACGTAGTCAGTTGCGGTTGCTAGGTTGCTATAGGATGGTTTACCTCACAAATGCAATATTTCTTGATACATGCAAAACAATGTCACTTTCCAAAACAAAGGTGTCTTTTCAAAGCATCACATATCCAGACATGACATTTACATTAACAGAGTTCCTACAAGGTTATATTGGATCGCAAACATGAACGAATTATCCTATCAATGCATAGACATGGAACACCATATTGCTTGATGTTCTGATTGATGAATCTTTACTATGTTTGACAGACGAATGAACGAGTACTACTTAAACACATAGTTTGATATTCATTTGATTATAATTCTTTGAATGTCCTGATGATGTTTTCAACTAGGGGCATCTAAGTAATTATAAATTTTATTTGATTGATTCACAATTGATGATTTGTTATGTCTTCTTAGTTACTTAATGATGTCTGAGCAAAGAAAAAGAGTCGCAAGGATTGGGGGCATAATGTTTTCTTGATTTTTTGCATATGGTGATTATTCCAAATGATCCTATAAATTTTACCTAACTTGGATGTTTATGGTAAGAGCTACCACTATGGGTGGATAGCCACATATATCTTGATCTTTGTTATGTGTAAACTATGGTGAGGTTGAAACAATCTCCTTGTCTATTTTTTGATCCACGTTCTCACTAAGGTATATGAATCATAATGTACCCAAGGATATGAATTTTCAAGGTTATTGCGGGTCCAATATCTTGCCTTAATCAGAATCTAGTATATTAAAAGGAAGGTGACTATTTTGTTATCTTGGCTTCTATGCCCTGAGGCCTAAGTCTATTTCTGACATTTCAAAATAAAACATAGTATTCATATTATCATAATATCAGTGGGTATTAGTGATGATTATACTATCAGGTGGTCCATTCCGCAAAGTGCCCAATGATGATAAAAATGTTGCAATATTTGCTAAATAAGTGACAAGTGCTAAGAGTCTGCATATAGCTGCATTTAGAGATTGCATGGTGCATTTATAATAGACATAACAACATAAGGAATTTTGTGCTAAAAAATGATCTCTATCTTCTTCTAAATCCAAGTTAATTACATAATCAATGGTTCCTAAAATCTCTGATCTATCAGGAACAAAATCGAACTCACATTTTCACGTAATAAACTTGGTACTCGTGTATTTATTTTTTTGAACACACCTTTTCTACTTCTTCTACTCCATTATTTCTTGCCCTCACTGCTTCCTCCAAGTGTTACATTCTTTCAACTGATGGATTTTATTCTTTTCCTTCGATTTCGTTCTTGAGGGGGCATGATCACACTATCATCAATCAAATTTTTTCTCAAAAAAACATTAAAATGACTTCGTTATCAAAAAAAACTAGGGGCATAACAATTTCCTTGACTAAAGTCAGAACTGTTGGATAGAAAGCTTTGGTTCTCATAAGCTGGATATCTTGTGTTTCCTCATTTTTAAAAGATTGTTATTAAGCTCTTGGCAGCTTCATACTGGCTTTTTGGATGATAACCAAGTTCAGAATTGGTATCTTTAAAATCTTTTATTGATCTTTGGATGACAACCAAGTTCAAAATAAATTCTATCAGTTTGGTTTGATCAAGTGCGACACTAATCTCATCAACATTTCGTTCGACAACCAAGAACAAAATTCTCAATTTTTCTGAAGTCAAAATTGAAAACTTTCTTTGAGTCAATGCGCTGCTCACACATCAATTCAAAGATGGGCAAATGTAAGCACCTAAACTTGGTATGATCCAACTATGGACCCTATTTGCCCTCGATTATGTCCAAATGACCTTGTTACTGCTTGGCATAATTCTTTGAATCAATTTAATGACCTAGGTGATTTTTATCATTGAATTATATTAACTATTATAGCCATATGATTTAAATCAATTCAAACCAATTAAATCAAACATGGCTATAGTATTTAATTATAAAGGAATTAAATAAATCCTTAAATCAATTACCCACTTGCAAATAGCCCATTCCCCTAGCCTATTTAATTTAATTAAAATGGCTATAGTCCCCATAATTATTAAAGAGCAATAAAAAGCTTAAATAATTAAATTCCTATATTTTTGAATGAATTAAATAAATTTAATTCATTTAATTAATATTCTCCTAAACCCCAACCTAACCTATCTCAACCACTTCTACCCTGGGTTCTAACCCTTCTCAACCCATTCACCCTTGCTAATCTAATCCTAATCCTAATTCTACCCTAACCCACTTCGTAATGTTGTCACATTCTTTTAAGAAATGATTAACAACTCAACCCACTTGAGAAAGTCCAATTTCTCAAGCTTGACTTTTTCAAGTCCACCTTCTCAAGCCATCCTCTTACACCCTTCCCTTGCTTCTTTAAGGCTTTCATTAATGCATCATTAATGAAGATGCCTTAAGCCTATGTCTCCCCCATGCCTTATTAATGCCCAAGGCATTAATCTCTCTTACACCTCCACTAATGAGTCCCTCAACTCATTACTCCACCTTTTCTCCCCTCTCTCTCTCTCTCTCTCATTCTTCTATAAGTAGAAGCCATTTTTGAGAGCAAATAAGCCTTCAACTCATATCCTAAATGCAATGTTATGCTGTTAGATTAATCTTAGATACATATTTCACTTCTTATTTCATGCTTTTACATTGTTATTATTTCCATTCATAGAGCTAGAATGCATGTTTTCTCATCTTTTAGCTTGTTTTAAATTAAAATCCTTCATGCTAGGTCGTATATGCCACTGATTGTAGTATAAATCTGAGGGCTATTATGTTACTAATCAAACTCTTCCTAGTTAGAAGGCAATAGGTCGATATTAGTTGGTTTTGTATGCTTATCTAACCCTTTTGAACTAATGCAATGACTTATTGATGTGTTGTGTCTCTCTTATCAGGTACATAATATACACACACACCAACTAAACCACCCGTACATTCTGAAGAGGACAATAGCCAAGAGGGAAATCTTGAAGGGGAGGTAGTGGATTTATTTAAGAGTACCTTGCAGTGCATCGACAATATCTCTATGTAACAGGGGTCAAGAATATGGAGAATAGAACCAGAGACTCCAAGGAGAAGAGAGTATCAGTGTGACTACGAAGGAGGCAACCGAGATGTGAATGACATAGGTGGAGGGGTAGAAGAATCACACATAGAAAGAAGTGTGGAAGATGGACACGGATGTGAAGGAGGAACCAAACCACCGACATATAATAATGTGCATGGTGCCTATCGTACATGGAAAATGACAAACCCCCAGGAGAAATAGAAACTACCCGAGTTCAATGGGGATGCATTAGAGGATCCGGCCGTCCATTGTAGAACATGTGTAATGATATGAGAAGAAAATTTCTAGGATGACCATGACTACTGGTTGAAGGCTTTTCTTTCCACGCTACAAGGGATTGCAATTAATTGGTACACGTACTTGGTAGTAGGGGACAAGGCAACTTGGGATGACCTAAGAAAATATTTGAGGAGAAGTTCAGATTGCTTCATAATGATGAATAATTAGTGGCAGAAATTTACAATACATGACAGGGAAAAAATAAAACGCTATGAGCTTGCCATCGTAGGCTAAAGGAACTCATTGCTAAACTCAAAAACTAGGCAACGGATGGTTTGAAAAAATGATGGTTCATTGATAGACTAACTCCATCCCTATGGAGGAAGATGAAAGTAGTGCCACCATCCTCATACATCAATGCCTACAACTGTGCAAAGGATATTTAAACTGAAAACATGATATCCTGAGGTAAGAAGAAGATGAGTGATGACGATAGCACGGATGGGTACATTGAGGGAGAATCCAAAACTATATAGGTGCTATGAAAAGATGTGATGAGAATGTTGAAGTAAATGAGGGTTGGAAAGGAGAAGACAAAAAATGGCAAGGAACTTTGGTGCATGAACAGAAATTTTTAAGGCCATACCAGAGCTAGTTGTCCAAAGAGGGAATTTTGTGACATCTTCTAGGTACTAGGGTAGCCCATCAAGGAGTGCAAGTACAATCTAAAGGCAAGGAGCTCAAATTATCTTTACCCAAGGAGAATAATAAACTCCGCCTATCACACCTACAAGAAACACAAATGCCTCACTGGGAGGTTACCGCAACAACCAACAAGGAAGTAATATACAACAACAAAAATAACACACCAAGAAGCCACATCCAGTACGATGCAAAGGGAAACCCATGATACAATGCCACAGAAATAATCTATGGGGCCACATTGCACAGGATTGTCAAAGTGGCAGTGGTCAAGGTGGAGGAAGCATGCTATGCAAATGGTGTGGTCCTTGTAGCAGTGAGGATGTTAATTGACCTAAGGAGAAGGGTGTAAATATGATAAAAAATCATAGGATCTAAGGAGGAGGTCCTGACAATCACAAGGTGCTAGACAAAAAATCCACGTACAAAAATCCATGTATGGAGAAATAAATGTTGAAGGAAGCCAAAATGGAAATGAAACTGGCAATGGAGGAAGAACGAAGGCAAAGATATGGCACTCCCATATGGTGAGCATCAGAAGCCAATATCCTACAACAAATTTTAAAGGTGACAGTCCCAGTATGAGTGGCAGACCTATTGGAGATGCTACCAAAAATGAAGGTAGAAATCACTATCATAAGTGACACTGACGACAACTGAGATATTGGCAAATAGGGGGTGAATGAGATAGGAAAAAAATTTGAGGACGATGCTATTTTGAATGGTGCCACTGATCCTATGCTATTAGTAGTGGGTCTCTGATGGACACCCGCAATGGTAGAAATAGAAATCATGGGACGTACGCTGACCAACACTATTGTAGATGGAGGATTTGGTATAAATGTATTGCCAGAAGAAATGTGGAAGGCCCTTGTTAAGCCTACACTCTGGCCACCAACCTTCTACTTGGTAGGGGTGTACTACCATGGTATAAAACCAACTAGGAAAAGTCATGGCTCAAAAGGTTGTTATTGGAACCCAACAATTCTTTGTAGATTTTTTTTCCATCTCCCTCAAAAGGAAGGGGTATGATGCCCTCCTCGGTAGGGGCTGGCTCATCAAAGTGTAGCCTTACTATAATTGGAAGAAGAACACCCTTTCCATTTAGAATAATGGAAAAAAATATCTCATCGACCTATGGAATCAGGTAGTGAGCGAGGAACAGGCATCAGACTCTGAGTCCAAAGGAGGAGAGTTGGCCAAAGAAAACATGATGAAAACTTGATGATGAGGGAGTTCTGAGACTTGAGGATTGTTCGGAAGACAAAATGAGTTCACTAAATGGATTGTTCCACTAGCAGATGGAGGACTATGAAATTTTCCATCTAGGTTGTAACATGTTAGAGCTTTTGAAAGAAGACATCTACTATAGATCAAAGAATTTATAAAAAAACCTAACTTTTAGGAAACTCTTGACCGAGGACCAAAGTATTTGGAAGAAAAGATAGTTAGGAGCATATCATGCACATCAGGAAGGGGTCTGTATAGACAAACACCAGCATACCTCGCAGATGAGAGAAAGCAATTTGGTAGACCTTTGTAGGAACAAATAAAGAAGCAAAGAATGTATGGTCTGTACAGATGTAAAAGGGGTTGTACAATGTACGAACCAAGCGGAGCTAGGACAAAGGAAGGAAAAATGAGATGTTAAAGCAATTGAAGATATGAAAGAAAATCAAAGTAGGGGAATTCTAGGCTATACAGAAAGTATGGAAGCCACTAAAAATAGTCTATATGACACATACGAAGACATGAAGCTGACTTGGCTATATGACCGAGAGAGAGGAGGGCATCCGCCAACCCTAAAAACCACGTATGACATGGAGTGGGTAGCATACACCTAGAGATAAATATCATTGTACGAGGAGATAGGAAAACATAGCACTATATGGAGCATGCATTGTATGGATTCAAATATAAAAAATTTTCGTACAAGGCTATATGACCAAAAAAGAGAAAGAAAGATTTCTGGAAAATGATTGTACGGTGTCATACGTACATTATCGTACATCCGTATGATAAAAAATAGAACTCATCATATAGAATTTTCAACCACAATAGTGGCCATTACACCATACAGTCGTAGCACCCCAAGATAGAGTGCAACGTAAAGAAAGCAATCATACGGTCAAAGATTCAAACAATACAATCTGTACGGCTAACAAGCACCAGTGCTCTCAAGGTGTCCTTATGGTTGGTAATAGAATACCAAGCACTCTAGTGGGAGTTGTGGTCAGTGGAATTGGCAGCACCATGACAGTTGGTAGAAGAGAGATGACATCAGAAAAAAATCAAGAAAATAATGTGCGCCATGGAGTTTCGAGTTGTTTTGGTCTTGGTAGCGAGGGCAGCGAGAGGCACTACCCCCGGACCCCGCGAGGGGTGCTGCCCTCGAACCCCGGTGGGGAAATACCCCCAGACCCTCACAAGATCCACTGCCTCTTGAGCCCTCTTGGGGCATTTCCCCAGACCCCGATTTAATTTTTGAACTACACTACAACTTTGAGTTTGTGCAATACAACTCATTGTCTACATTCTTATCATTAGTCTTCCTAGATATTACTTGATGTATACTTTTTTTCTGGAAGATGATTTTTTCTTTGTGGGGTGGATGATGTAGGCGGTAATTATTCATGGAGTAGTTAAAAAAGACTTTGTGTTAGATAATAGAATAAAACATTGTTATGAAGGGGTCTTAGTTGTATCGTTAGTTGGTGAGGGTTGGAGACTTAACCAACCATGTTACGTCTATTTGTAAGGAGCCCAGAGAAAGTGAAGAGGTGTTAATGGGAGAACTATTATGCTATGAAAGATATATCATTCTATCATTTATGGTACAATGTGATTCTATGTTATTATTGTATTTCATTTATCTCTGGTATTATGAAATCTTGTTGAATCCATATATGTTGTACAATCCATCTCAAGTTAGGCATCTAAAATTTAGTCTATCCTTCTTAAGAGGATTGTGACACTTGGCACACACTTATTAAGAATGGTGGCATTCATAGACTTGGTATTTACATACTAACTCCTCTCCTCATCTCTATTTAAGAGATGCTCCTCTCTCATTTCTATGTGATGAATTTATTGTAATGAGCATCTCTCTCTCTCTCTCTCTCTCTCTCTCTCTCTCTCTCTCTCTCTCTCTCTCTCTCTCTCTCTCATGGGGTTTTCCTTTTCTCTTCACCTTTAAAAATCTTTTTGTCTCCTTGTATTGGTTTTTGGGTGCTTGCTCCTAGTTCATGTTTTTCTCATGGTAACACTTTCTCCCTCATCTAACTCACTTGGATTGTTTATTGTTCCTTACTCTCTTTATTATTACTATTATATTATTTCTTTCATGGTATCAGAGTAGGTTACTAATCCTTATTTTGAGTTAAAAGGTGTTGAAGGTTACCATTCATTGCAGCACTTCTTGTTTGAAAAAAAAATTATTGAAAAGAGAAGATAATACTCTTTACATATCTCATCCGTGGTTTTGCAGATATGATTATTATATCTATTAATTTTTATGTTCTTTGAAGAGAGAAGCTCAAATGTCATTACATAACTCATCAATTTATAGTTTATTTTTAATTTGTGATTGCAAATGCGTATTATTATTTTCTCTAACTCTCTTTGGTTAGTTTGCCATAAGAAATTTGTGTTTGACAATTTTTTTTGGTTTAGCTGGCTAACCACCAAACCCATTTTAATCTGCATTTAGTTTAGTTAACTTCTATTGGGGAACCGCAAGGTTTTACTCTTTTTTTTTTTTTTTATCTTAGAGCTTTTCTTGCAGGATAAATATGTATGTGTTTACATTCCTCTATATGAATTTGATTTGTAGGTTTATATATTGTTTAATCTATCAATCATTGTTTTTTATAGCATTCTCTACTATTTGTGTTCGCTCTATTGTTGTTTTTTATTGCAATTTTTTTTGTACTGTAGGTTTCATAGTAATTTGTCTTTGTTTTCATCTACATGATCAGATTTTGTTTATATCTAAATGTATTGATTTTCAGGTTTATTTCTGTATATTTCTCTTGATCATATATTAATGAACAATTTCTAGCAGGTTTCCTTTTATCTCACAATCTGCAAGTTTCTTTTTTGTATTTATTAAAGAAATTTTTTTAACAATCACTGTATTCATAGTTGTTTCTGTTATTTTTGACTACATGTAGTATTCGATCATAGTTAACTTTTTGTTCTAACTTTGCTCAAGGCTGACCGATTTTCTCTAACATTTTGGTGCTACTTTCAGAGGTTTCTTTAAGAAGTCTACAGCCTCAATCAACTTCATTCTCCCAAGATTTTTTTCATGCTGCTCTCACCCCTCTTGTTGTCCTTGAAGTGTTTTGGGGTTGTGTTGTGGGATGTAGTCATTATTCTTAAACGCTCCTAGCTAAGTCTTATTTTATGTATTGCTTGCTAACACTATTTTTTGACATTCATCTCTATTTGCCTATTACTATCATTGGCTCTTAAATTTTTATTTCAGTCTTCTTATCCCTGCGCAAGCACCTTGCCTTCCTTCAAGTTGATTAACAATTTACAATGTTAACTTTCAGTCATTGGTACTCCCAACCTCTCCTCATGGTCCATTTTCTCCAATCCATACGTTTTGGCTAAGCTCTCCATTCCTTTTGCAGCCATATGTCTTCTTAGCTTTCAAGCCTTTTGTAGCTTTCCTTGCTAACGCTAACAGTTCTTTAAGCTGTGCAACTCTTGTCTTCTACTGGTTAGATCTCTTGTCTTCTTTAAGATGTCTTAATCTTTGGTCATATTTATGATCAAGTCCAGCGATAGGTGAGCAAGCTTTTCTTTAATCCCAATCTAGCCTGCATCCCTTTTTATTTTCTCAATTTAATACCTAGTTCAAACTTAACTATTTCTTTTCTATCTAAACTTCTTTTAAACCATTCTCATAGCCAGTACTCACTTAAGAAATAGTGAGACCTTTCGATGGAGTAGAGAGAGAGAGTGTTTGGGAGATCACACACCATCTTCTTGTGCTGGTGGAGTCTCATCGATTTGAGGGCTATCTCATCACCTAGGAAGCTTCTCTTCACATTCACCAAACCCAATGCAGATGGCGAGGTTGCTAGTAAGAGAGGCGTATATGGCCAGCGTATTGGTAAATTACAAGCGCAACCTCATGGAATGAACAAAGCATTATTTGGTAGACCCTTTTTCTGCCTACGACCTCATTTAGGTTCATCATTATTGTAAGTTGTTAGATCTATATATATATAATGTTTTTTAGGTCTGGCCGATAATAGTCTTGGTGTTAGCACGATGACATTCTCCTTGACGTGAGAGGCTCCCTTTTGGCGCGACATATTTTGGCCTCTTGCTGACTACAAATCATCTCTTCTTTCAGGCACATACCTTCGAAAGGTGTGAGCACTCATAACATAAGGTGGGTCATTCCATAGGATTCTTTGTTTAGGTTGTGCCATCATATCTCCCAATGCTCCCTTTCCCAACCATTAAACTTCAGTCTTTGTATTCTTCTGCATTTGATCATTGATATTGTTCTCCCTCCATCATTTTTCTGCCAACCATCTCTACCATTTGTTATTGGCGTTTGTAATTATTAGTTTTCAGTGTTTCTCTCATCTGCCTTGGACTGTTTTCTTGAATTTCTATCAGCATTTTCTCAGAATCCCTGTCTGTTTTGTCTACCCTTCCAACCACATATCTTTCCTTACGAGTTTATATATATAAAATATCTCTACGCATTGTCTTAACTTTCATTCATATCACTCCTAATCACTGTGAAACGGTTCCTCTACTGCACATCCTTCCTTGGATTCGTCTTCTGCCAAATATTCAAACAATTTTTGCTAAGTTTACACTTGCCCCTCTCTTGTTTCTACTGCCCCTTATCAAACATTGCAAACTTTATTTTTAAACCATTTCATCTTGCCAGTAAACCATTTTAGTTGTTTCAATTCTTTCATTTTTAGTAATCATTTTTCCCACCCACCTATGTTTCATATTCTGAGTGGTGATAATGTTCCTTTTATATAGTTATTGTTCTCTGCTTGCATTATAAGTTGGTATGTGCTTTGCATTGTCTCTGCTATACATACTTGTCCTTTTTCCTTCCAATAATCATAATCATTGTTGTTGGTTTGAACGATTGTTTTACATCACAAACATGGGTTGAATCTTTTATATAATATATAAAACTTTGCCTTCAATAAGTTTAATCAATCTATTTTTTATTACTTTAAATAATTGTTTCAATTTCTTTCAATACTATTAACTAATCCTTTATTTCAATCTTCTTATTAGTTTAAATCCATTTTTTTCTCATCTAATTTGTTTAAAAGATTCTTAAATAAACTTTACGTAGTTTTAATAAGTTTTTTAATAATCATTTTAAATGTTTAAATAGTTTGGTTGTCTATTGCTCCAATTTCATTTCCTTTAAATGGAGTTTAATCAATTTATCTTTTACATCTTTCAAATAAATTGTTTAAATAGTTTAACTTTTTGTTTTATTAATTTGACAACATATTTAAAAATACTTCACTCAATTGTTTTTTATAATATTTTGTTTAAACTACACTTTCTATATTTAGTATTAATAAGTTTTCTAAAAAAATAAATAACGTTTTAAATAGAATTAATCTTTTAAAATTCATTTTTCTAGTCAATTTTTTTTTTTTAACAAAATAATTTAAATTTTTAAAATTGTTATATATATATGCTTTAATCTCATTTTCAATTAAAGTTTTAATATAATTATTTAATTCACACTTATTCAAGGTTAATACATTATATGTTTTCCTATATTATTTATTGTTTTCAATATGATAGTGTTCAAACATAATGTTTTGACCCAACTTCTTAGTTATATTCTTTGTTTAATTCAAAAATAACATTAGCTATTTAATATTCTTTCTCTCCAAACGAATGATAAATCTCGAGTAAAAGTTTCTTTCCAAAGTAACTATGTTTCCTGTCTTTTTAAAAAAGTTGTACTTATGTTTACATTCAATGGAGTTTTTCACTGATATCTATAATGTTGCTAAGTCTACTTACAGTGATCAATGCATCTATCTTAATCTTCTTCAAGGTTTATGAGTTATCTTATTCAATTGCCTTCATTATTCATTGATTAGCATTAGTTACTATCAATTTTATATATGATTTATTGGTATGCAGGAAGTTACAATTTTATACTATTAGAACATCTCTTTATATGCACATGGTGGCATTTATGATTTTATACCATTTATTGGTATGCATTTTATTGCATTTATTTTAAGTTGCATCAGGAGCCCAATTTTTAAGGTTAACTATGGAGGATCCATCAGTTATAACAGACTCATAGTTTTCTTAATCTACAAAGGGGCTCGTGGAGTATCCCTCCATTCTAAAGTTGGTGTGCACTTACCTTATGTGGGGTTTTCTCCCATTTTGTTCCTCATAAAGAGGATGTTATACATGGATTTTCCCTCCATTTTTAGATTATATGGCTCATCTATGATCTTTTCCTCATGGTGAGGATGTCACTCTTGAAATCCTTCTTGCACTTTGTTGGATTTCTTATATATATTTTAAGGCAATATATTTTATCACTTGTAACCCTTTGTTTATGATATATGACGGTAAACATTTTTGGAAAATTGAATCCTTGGTTGATTTGGTGTTTGAGACACATGTTCTGTTGATTTAGCATTGTCTCCCTTATATTTCCTTGTAAAATCTACTAATGTGATACTGCACTGCATACTTCATTCTTAGATCGTGGGTCTCGTAGGTGGTGGATTCATGACCCATTCACTTGCAGTAGGATTACTCATTAGTGGATGTCTATATACATGTGATTGATGTAGTGTTGATACAAGTCTCATTGGTTGGCCTTGTATGTGGTCATTTGTGCATTAGTATGTTCTTTTATGAGAGCATTGCTAGTGTTTCTTTTTCCTCGCTCGTTCAATATGGGACTTTGAGCATTTGGTTTATATTGATATCATGTTTGCTCCATTGCACTTTTGATTAAATCTCATGAATTTATCTCTAAACCTATACCTTATTTTAAGCCATAAGCAATTTTTAAAAAAATATTTTCTAATGTAAAATTTTTAAAGGATATACTAACTTGAATATCAGATGTCATTCTACTTGTGGATAGTTTCCCTATTTCTTGTTTCTATGTTTCTTTAATTCAGGTGAATCATTAAGGCATAATTAAGGAATCAATTCATCTATAAATGTCCTATAATTCAGGAATATTACATGAAGATGTGGATATCACTCCACTTGAACCCAGTAAAATGTACCTTTGTACCATGAAGCAGAAAATCAAGTTGCAGATTTTATTAAAAATAGGGTTTGATAACCGATGTTGTAAACACCCCAAGTAAAGATTAAAGGGGGGTGTTAGAAGATTAATCTTTACTTGTATTTGTTAAATTTTAATGAGGAGATTCCTATGGAATTCCTATATGTAATTTTTCCTCTAGTACAAGTGGGAGGACAAGTCATTTTATGTAATTATTCTATTTAGTCTATCCTCCTTAAGAGGATTGTGACACTTGGCACACATCTATTATGAATGATGGCATTCATAGACTTAAGAGATGCTCCTCTCTCATTTCTATTTCCTCTCCTCATCTCTATTTAAGAGATGCTCCTATCTCATTTCTATGTGATGAAGTTATTGTAATGAGAATCTCTCTCTCTCTCTCTCTCTCTCTCTCTCTCTCTCTCTCTCTCTCTCTCTCTGCTATGGCCTCATTCATAGTATCATTGTTCCCACCCACCTGTGTTTCATATTCTGAGTGGTGATAACATTCTTTTTATATAGTTATTGTTCTCTACTTGCATTATAAGTTGGTATGTGCTTTGCATTGTCTCTGATATACGTACCTGTCCTTTTTCCTTCCAATAATCATAATCATTGTTGTTGGTTTGAACGTTTGTTTTACATCACAAACACGGGTTGACTCTTTTATATAATATATAAAACTTTGCCTTCAATAAGTTTAATCAATCTATTTTTTATTACTTTAAATAATTGTTTCAATTTCTTTCAATACTATTAACTAATCCTTTATTTCAATCTTCTTATTAGTTTAAATCCATTTTTTTCTCATCTAATTTGTTTAAAATATTCTTAAATAAACTTTACGTAGTTTTAATAAGTTTTTAAATAATCATTTTAAATGTTTAAATAGTTTGGTTGTCTATTGCTCCAATTCCATTTCCTTTAAATGGAGTTTAATCAATTTATTTTTTACATCTTTCAAATAAATTGTTTAAATAGTTTAACTTTTTGTTTTATTAATTTGACAACATATTTAAAATTACTTCACTCAACTGTTTTTTATAATATTTTGTTTAAACTACACTTTCTACATTTAGTATTAATAAGTTTTCTAAAAAAATAAATAACGTTTTCAATAGAATTAATCTTTTAAAATTCATTTTTCTAGTCAATTTTTTTTTTTAACAAAATAATTTAAATTTTTAAAATTGTTATTTATATGCTTTAATTTTGTTTTCAATTAAAGTCTTAATATAATTGTTTAATTCACACTTATTCAAGGTCAATACATCATATTTTTTCCTATATTATTTATTGTTTTCAATATGATAGTGTTCAAACTTAATGTTTTGACCCAACTTCTTAGTTATATTCTTTGTTTAATTTAAAAATAACATTAGCTATTTAATATTCTCTCTCCAAACGAATGATAAATCTTGAGTAAAAGTTTGTTTCCAAAGAAGTAACTATGTTTCCTCTCTTTTTAAAAAAGTTGAACTTATGTTAACATTCAATGGAGTTTTTAACTAATATCTATAATGTTGCTTAGTCCACTTACAGTGATCAATGCATCTATCTTAAGTTTCTTCAAGGTTTATGAGTTATCTTATTCAATTGCCTTCATTATTCATTGATTAGCATTAGTTACTATCAATTTTATATATGATCTATTGGTATGCACAAAGTTACAATTTTATACTTTTAGAACATCTCTTTATATGCACATGGTGGCATTTATGATTTTATACCATTTCTTGGTATGCATTTTATTGCATTTATTTTAAGTTGCATCAGGAGCCCAATTTTTAAGGTTAACTATGGAGGATCCATCAGTTATAACAGACTCATAGTTTTCTTATTCTACGAAGGGACTCGTGGAGTATCCCTCCATCCTAAAGTTGGTGTGCACTTACCTTATATGGGGTTTTATCCCATTTTGTTCCTCATAAAGAGGATGTTATATATGGAGTTTCCCTCCATTTTCAGATTATATGGCTCATCTATGATCTTTTCCTCCTGGTGAGGATGTCACTCTTGAAATCCTTCTTGCACTTTGTTGGATTTCTTATATATATATTTTAAGGCAATATATTTTATCACTCGTAACCCTTTGTTTATGATATATGATGGTAAACATGTTTGGAAAATTGAATCCTTGGTTGATTTGGTGCTTGAGACACATGTTCTGTTGATTTAGCATTGTCTCCCTTATATTTCCTTGCAAAATCTACTAATGTGATACTGCACTGCATACTTCATTCTTAGATCGTGGGTCGCGTAGGTGGTGGATTCATCACCCATTCACTTGTAGTAGGGTTACTCATTAGTGGATGTCCATATACATGTGATTGATGCAATGTTGATACAAGTCTCATTGGTTGGCCTTGTATGTGGTCATTTGTGCATTAGTATGTTCTTTTATGAGAGCATTGATAGTGTTTCTTTTTCCTCGCTCATTCAATATGGGACTTTGAGCATTTGGTTTATATCGATATCATGTTTTCTCTATTGCACTTTTGATTAAATCTCATGAATTTATCTCTATACCTATACCTTATTTTAAACCATAACCAATGTTTTTAAAAATATTTTCTAATGTAAAAGTTTCAAAGGATATACTAACTTGAATATCAGATTTCATTCTACTTGTGGATAGTTTCCCTATTTCTTGTTTCTATGTTTCTTTAATTCAGGTTAATCATTAAGGTACAATTAAGGAATCAATTCATCTATAAATGTCCGATAACTTAGGAAAATTACATGAAGATGTGGATATCCCTCCACTTGAACCCAGTCAAATGTACCTTTGTACCATGAAGTAGAAAATCAAGTTGCAGATTTTATTAAAAATTGGGTTTGATAACCCATGTTGTAAACACCCCAAGTAAAGATTAAAGGGGGGTGTTAGAAAATTAATCTTTACTTGTATTTGTTAAATTGTAATGAGGAGATTCCTATGGAATCCCTATATGTAATTTGTCCTCTAGCCCAAGTGGGAGGACAAGTCATTTTATGTAATTATTCTATTTAGTCTATCCTCCTTAAGAGGATTGTGACACTTGGCACACACCTATTATGAATGATGGCATTCATAGAATTAAGAGATGCTCCTCTCTCATTTCTATTTCCTCTCCTCATCTCTATTTAAGAGACGATCCTCTCTCATTTCTATGTGATGAAGTTATTGTAATGAGAATCTCTCTCTCTCTCTCTCTCTCTCTCTCTCTCTCTCTCTCTGCTATGGCCTCATTCATAGTATCATCAGGGTTTTTCTTTTCTTTTCCCTTTTGAAAAACATCTTGTCTCATTGTATTGATTGTTGGGTGCTTGCTCCTAGTTCATGTTTTTCTTATGGTAAAACTTTCTCCCTCATCGAGTTTACTTGGATTGTTTATTGTTCCTTGCTATCTTGATTATTAATATTATTATTTCTTTCAAGAATCATGTTCTTTATTTTCTTTTGGAGTTTCTTGTTTCTGTGAGCTGCTAGGATATTACTCTCTTGTGTATTGAAAAGCTTAAGCATAAACAACTGGTATAATGTTATCCTTAGTCTAGCAAAGCATGTAGGACTCCATACTTAGCTTTCTAGAGTGTGCAAGGAATAGCTTTGAAACCATAGATTTTAGGAGATTAAATAATATTGTAAAGTTAGTAATTAGCACAAATATTTATCCCCATATTTGAAAGTTTAGCATATGTTGGACTTAAGAACCTTAAGAATCTTAACGCTCTTTACATGTCTGAATGTGAAAAATTGGAAACAATATTAGAGTTATTTTTCACAATATCAGAGTTGTTGTCTTCTTTGATAGGCTTCAGTTTCCTATAGTCCATAGTTCTACATTTGATATTACTTTTAAAGTATAATATGATTCAATTACTTTTCATTTATTGTTAATATTTTTATTTTATTTAAAATTTTCTAAAGAAAAATTAAGTTTCCTTCTTAGCAAGATATTTTAAAATGGTATTATAGTGTATGGAAAAAAAATTGTTTTAAATTTTACATTTAATTTTAGTTTTAAATAATATGTAAAATTATTTGTAAGAAAAATTGGCAAGTGGTGGCAGAGTGTTTTTCACTCTGCTAGGGTTTCATGTGTACGGCGCCCTATCTGTGTCTTTGCTCTGAGCTTTCCATCTGTCATACCGCATTTACTACTAGATTTTTTCATTAGGGTTAGCTTTTAGTATGGCTCCGGTCAACTTCGGCCCAGCAGTTGATGTTGGTGCGCGAGTTGAAGCTTCAGAAAGATATGGTGCCTCCTCTAAACAAACGTCCTCGCAAGTTCATCCCGGAGGTCTTTCACAAGGTAACCCTAATATTGTTTTGAATTTGAAAGAATTTTATTCTGTATGTGAATGGTTAGAAAAGCATACTCTAATTGGATATTTTGTGGGTTGTACTCCTCCTAAAAGTTTACCTCGAGGCCTTTCACAATAAAAGTTTGGGTACTTTAATTAATAAAGGGAATATCGAATTCATACCTAAATCTGGTGATCCTAAGGATATATGCAATTGGAGGCCCATCAATTTGTTGAACATCTCCTACAAGATAATTTCCAAAGCTTTAGCTCTCAAAATCAGACATCTCCTTCCTCTTATTGTTTGCCTTGAGAAAAATGGCTTTATTAAATCTAGGTATATTCTTGACAACATTATTGTTCTCTAGGAAGGGATGGAATGGGCTCATCAATCTAAATAGGCTACCCTGTTCCTCAAAATTGATTTTGCTAAAGCCTATGACCGCATTGAATGGCCTTTCATTCTTTCTATGCTTCAAGCTCTTGGGTTCGGTCCTAACTTCTTGCAGTTTTTTGAAATGATTTTTGGTGATGCCTCTTCGTGTATTACCATCAATGGGTCTCAATCTGATACTTTTGGGCTTTCTAGATCCATCCGGCAAGGTTGTCCGCTGGCTCCTGCTTTATATGTGCTTGCCAATTCTATTTCCTCTAGTTTGGTTCATGGCATTTCCCTTCCTGAATCCTCTTTCCAGCTTGCTAATGGTCACTTTATTGATGACTCCTTTCTCACTCTTATTGAGGATGAGGAGAACATCTCTAATGCCTTGCAGTGCCTGGACACCTTTTGTCAAGCCTCTAGATCTGCTATCCAATGGTCTAAAACTCTTTGTTTCAGATAGTCTTTTCTTTCAACCCCTCCCTAGCTTGATAAATTTGACTGGAAATGGGTTCATCGTGGGGAAGTATTCCTCAATCTGGGCATTCCCTTTGCTTTCCATGGATCCTCTATAGATTTATGGAATGATGTGATTGCCAAGATTGGAAAAAATTTGCAATATTGGATTTGCAAGCCTCTCTCCCTTGCTGGGAAATTTAAGATTTGCTCCAAAGTGTTGGCTACTACTCATGTCTACTACTCCTCATGTTGGCTTCCTTCTAAGGCTTCTTATCTCAAGCTGGAACGTCACCTTAGAGACTTTCTTTCGACTTATGGAGCTGACGGCCATGGGTTTCATAGGGTTGCCTGGGAGTTCTGTTGTCTTCCTCGTGATTATGTAGGCCTTGGCCTTCTCTCCACTCAGAAGCAAGGGCATGCTCTTTGTGCTAAGTGGATTATCTGTGCTCTTACTAGTGACAAGGCCTAGAAAATTCTTGTCAGGAACTGCATCTTTTCAAGATACCCTATTCACAGGCAAGTTTGGAAGGGCATTGGTCTTCAGACCTTGCTCACTATGAAAGAACCTGTTCAAATTCAGGGTACCTTCATCATCAAGAGAATTTAGAAAGCTTGGGAATCTATTAAGCCTTAGCTCTTTTGGGATGGTGATGCCTTTCACAATGGGATTTCTTTCAATCAGCAAAGCCTTTGGTGGTCTCCGTTGTTTTCAATTCAAGGCATCCCCCAGGCCAAGACTCAAGGGACTAGTGCTCTGCATTTTTTCAAACGTAGCATCTAGACTCCCAAGGACCTTTTCTCTAGATCCTCTATGGGTCTCTATTCCTGGGAGGATATGTTTGGCTTGCTCAGATTGCCAGAATTTTGATGTATTGGTTTCTACAATTCCTGCCAACTTGAATCATAAGATTGGTATTCAAGTTGTTAGAACCTGGTGGAAGGATTGGAAATGGTATCCTACCATGCCTTTTAGCAATTACAAACCAAGGTTGGGTTATAGGTGGTTGTCTCCCCATCTTTCGATGGTGGATACCCTTAATCAGAGATGGCATCTTCATTCTTCCACTTCTCACTGGAGCTCTGACTTTCAAACTGTCTGGGTTGCCATTACGGAGCCCAAGATGGCTCTTTTTGCTTTGTGTTTGATTTTTCAAGGGCTCCCAGTGGGACCTTGGCTCAAACATCTGGGTGTTCATGACCCTCGATGACCTTTCTGTGGTCACCCTGAGACTTTCTTGCACATCTTCTGGTTCTGTAGGAGAGCTCAACAGTATTGGCAGTAGATTCATGATTTCTTCAAACCCTTCTGCCTGAGCCTTTTTCTTGGCACATGATTGTCTTAGGAGATTCTCCTAGACTTCCCTCCAAGTTTACCCAGATTTGGCATACTTTCAGGATGGAGACTTTGTTGACTTTATGGAAAGATAGGAATGCTATTATTTTTTCTCACAACTTTCTTGATACAAATGTTGCTCTGTATAACAAGGCTTGCATATGTAATAATGTTATGATGCAGATTCAAGTTCAAGCTAATAAAGTGGCTCTGGAAGTGGCTCACCTATAGGAGCTACTCAATCATTGGGGTAATTCTCCCTGCACTATTTCCAGGGTTCCCCCTAATGCCATTTCTGCTGAAGGTACTCCTCTGAGAGGCCGCTGCCCTGGGCGCAGCTCCTCGGCGCGCCGCTCACGTACCTTGCAGTCTCAGGCACCCCACCATCACTCTCCGAGAGCTGGCAACAATGGTTGGCAGCACCACTCAACTTCTCCACCTTGCCGTACTTCTGGGTGGTCTCCAGCTCCAGCTCAGTCTACCCCTCCTGAAGCTCTTGGTTCTCGTCATGGGTCTGATTGGCATCCTGCCACTTCTTCCAAGTTTCCCCGCCTAGCTTTGGCCATTTCTCCTTCTAGGGCGGAAGAGAAAGATAATAAAGAAGCTGAAGATAATGGATGGTCGCTTCCCGACCCTCCTGTTAACCCCAATGATGTATGGGGTTCTGATGATAAAGATCCTCCTCCTTCTACCACTGCTCTTGCTGCTTAAAGGCTTTATGCCTATTTTTTTTTATGAAAAGTTGTTGATTGTTTCCGGCTTTGCTGTGTGAACTTTGCAGGGTGATTTCTATATCCCCAGCCCCTTTTTTGTGGATATGTAACTTTGATATTTTATTAATTGAAAAGGCACTATTCATAAAAAAAAATTATTTGTAATTAATATTTATAAATAGAAACATTTTTTAATTTATTGGACCACCACTTTAAAATAATCTTAAAAAATCTCAACAACATTCACTCACCCATTAAATGACACCCTTCCCTTCGAGACTCTTGTTGAATATTACTTTAATATTTTTTTTTATAATTAATAAAAGAATCTCACTTTAATTTCTTATTTTATAATTAAAGTGTATTAAGAATTTGCTTATTTTTTAAATTCGGTTTTATGAAAAATAATTTAATCTTTTATGTCTATTTTTACTAACAACTTAAATTTACCAAGTGTTATGATCCAAATGTATTTTCCCTAGTAAAAAAATTACAACTTAAGTTGATCAAATATTATGCTCCAAATTTATTTTCCCTAGTAGAAAAATAATTATATAAATGTAAGAAGAAAAGTTCCTAAAGTGGGTTAAGTGGGTATATTTGGTATTAATTGGGTAAATATTTTCTGAGAGTAAAACAATATAATTATATAATTTAGATTTCGTAGTTAAAACAACTATTAAATAAAATTATTTAAAGAGGTATATTGGATTTCTAACTTGTATTAATTTACATTAGTTTATTTAAGAACTAATACCAAAGAACATAAAATTGATTTAAATCCTTTGATTGATAACTAATCGTAGCTAATCAATATCTAACTAAGAGTTATTCAAAGCTAAGAGATGACTAAAACTGATGATAGATTAATTTTGATTAAATGTTAACACTTAATAGTAATTTTGGAGCATATGTGTTATTCTTATAAGGCACTAAGAGGGGGTGGGTGAATCAATGTAACAACAGATCTACAAAATCTTTTCATAAACTTCCAACTAAACCATCATGCAAAGGTAAATGTAACATAGAAGAAAATTAAAATATGCATCCATAGATGTAACATGAGGACGCCAATACTTTTGCATGAAAACCCTTGTTAGAGGGAAAAACCACGATGGGAATTAGAACCCACAAATATCACTACTGCATTAATAAGATCTTCCCTAAGAGAAGCATTGCATCACCCTGTTAGGGGTACACCCGATTAAAATTATCTATAGCCCTATTAAAAGATATTAAAATGTCTTGTTATAAACTACTTGATTAAGAAATTTAAAAATCCTTCTGAGAGTCACCTTGTTAAAGGATTTAATCTTCAGACCTATTACAATCCTTCTTACCTTGTTAGGAGTAACCTTGTTAGAGGATTTTGATGACAAGCGTGTTAGAACTTTCCTTGAGTAAGAAACTCAAATAAGTAATCTAAATGTAGCACTTTCTACCTAACATATCCACTACTCAACTCAAATGCGCTACTCTGAATTCACTAACGTATTTTCCCAAACTATTCAACCACCTTCATTGATCTCAACCATGGTATCACAAAAATCCAATACTTACTTTACAATTTCATCTCCTTATATAGAAATTTAAGTCGGTGAAATATCCCTAAAATGTATTACCTAAGTCAACCTTAAATTCACCTAAAATAGTGTGAGCGAGCATGCCAATATACCTATTTGAAATCCTCAATGTCATCGCTAAACAATTTAACACTCAAATTGATCAATGTTTGACTTTGACTTCATCGTTGATTTAATTTATCCAACTATACTCAAACTGTTAATTTAATTGTAGCTATGGTAGGATTCCTTCAAGCTGACATAGATAGCATAAAGGTTCTGATAATATAATATTATGATATAATAATTAGATTGATCATTATTGGTAATGTAATAATTATATTAATAATATAATTATTATATTATTATTATTATTGTGATGATATAATTATATTATAATATATTTTTTGATAATATTATATTATAATATAATTTTTTTCCACAAGATGGCAGTGCCAGTTATTATATTATATTATATTATATCTTTTTACACTGGCTCAAAAAGAGCTCCCAGAGAAAATAACTAGGAAGAAAAACTCTGATCATTGCCCAAAAGTAATTCAAATGTCTGAAATGAAGAGATCAATGTATAGAATAGAAGACCCCCCTTAGCCAAAGCTAGTTACAATCAGTTATACCTAAACATTTTGGGTAATTTAGCTCTTATTCTCTGAAGAGAAATAGTACATCATAACCCCTAAGGGAAAATACATCATATACAAGAACGGGAAATAAAACTATGACATGATTCATGTCGAAGAGATGGAACCAAAAATTAACTTCTCATCCCAAGAGAAAAAGAGGAAGATGCTAGAACAAAAAGTGGAATGCAGAAGAGTCTTCCAAATTTGTACATAAAACAAAAAACCTGCAACCAAAATAGATATGCTGCACAAATAAACAATATTAGTCCTCCAGAATAGTTGTATTTAGGTCAACCAAACCTAATTGGATATTTAACATGGTAGAAGGATCATTGTAGATGTTACTATTTAGGTTAGCGATAATTTGAGAGGGAGGTGGATAGACCAATGAAGGGACTAAAGTAGAAGTGTGAGCAGTAGTAGGTACTAGAACTAAATCTTTCTCCAAAATATTCAGTAGAGCATACACAATCAAATGGACCCCATTTACATAGTCCTTATTTAAGTAATTTCTAAATTTGTGCAAAGAAAATTTAACTTACCTAAAGGTTTGACGCTCACTAGATTTTTTAGTACTTTCATAAACCATGTAAACCCTGTGATTATTTAACATAGCATGAGGATGAAAGAGCTCACCATTGAGAGTGACGCCTCCCCAAAGATCTTATTTTAGAACAGCCCTTGCCAACTGATTACCACTTAGAAACTCAGGCTTAACAAACCTTCTAACAACCAACTCTAGAAGGAAAGGATATTGAAGTAAATCAAAAGCATTGTATACAAATACTAATAAGATATAAGATAGGTAGATAATACACTTACTAGGAGGAGAGAGAGAGAGAGAGAGAGAGAGAGAGAGAGAGAGAGAGAGAGAGATCTCCTTGTTNATATAAGATAGGTAGATAATACACTTACTAGGAGGAGAGAGAGAGAGAGAGAGAGAGAGAGAGAGAGAGAGAGAGAGAAAGATCTCCTTGTTCTCACCTATCTCTCTGTCCCTCTCTCTCTCACCTTCTCTTCCTCCGATGCAGGATCATCTTGGGTCTTTGGCAATCCTACTCAACCAAAAAGATGTTTTCTTTTGTTCTTTAATTTTTTCTCTGTCACTCGGGTTCTGTTGCTTGGGCACGGTTGTCTTTGTCACTTTGGTTTTGTTCCTTGTTGCTTGGGGATGCTTATCTTTGTCACCCGAGTTGGTCTTCTATTTCTCGGGTATATGCTCTTACCGATGATTGCTGATTTTTGGTGATCTTCCACCTGAGATGCTTATTTTGGGAGTTGGATCTTTGGCCGACTTCTTCATTTAATTTCCATTGCTGAATTAATGTGGGATCTCTCTTTGGGATCTGTGTGGACCTAAATCTGGGCCTCTCTTATGAATTTGAGGACCGAATTCCTTGTTGGACCCTTGTATATATTTGGTTCATTGTTCTTAGTTGAAGGCAGTAGTTTTTGGGGTGGCACTTAGAAGATAGAACATTTGAAGGTGGGTCTATGACCTCACATGTATGAAGCGTATATTGTAATTCATTGAATATCTAGCCTAAGCTAGGAATTCCTTACATCCTGACATGTAATGCATTTGATTAATTAATGGAAAAGGATCTCTGTGTTTTCTTCGCTTATTATCTTTTGTTGTTTCTGCATTGTCTTGGAAAGCTGGTTAGGTAGTTGAGAGAGCCATTGGCCCCATCTACTTCTCCTTCCTTGCATTAGGTGGTATCAGAGCATTGGTGAGATCTAAGTTCCTTCTTGTAAACCCTAACCCTAGTTAGTATTTTTGTGGTGTAGTAGATTGCAATCTGACCTACAATTGTAGAGGGATTCAAGATGGTTCATGAGAGAGGTAATCCAGATCCAGGTCTAGCTAATATGCTTAGATAGATGGCTGCTAGATTGGAAGTTTTTAGGAAATCCCAACATAGAGGAAGACATCTTTAGGATGTTAGTGATGATGAAATTGAAGAGGTTCAAGGTGAAGCTGCACCTGCACCAGTGATGAATCAGGAAGAAGAGCGATTCCTGTGAGCCTTGAAAATTTTTAAATCCACACCTCCATTTGATCCTCCTGAGTATAGTGGAAAGTTGGATTCTAATGAATTGATAGATTGGATAATAGATATGGAAAATTATTTTGAATATGAAAATGTAGAAGAGGATAAGAAGGTGAAGATTGCAAGGACAAAATTGTAAGGACATGCATCCTTATGGTGGGAATATCTGCAATTGGATCGGAAGAAGAAAGGTAAAGACAAAATCAAAGTATGGGATAAGATGGTAAACAAATTGAAAGAAAAGTTTCTACCTTGTGATTATCAGATTAACCTAATCAAGTGAATGCAAAGTCTGAAGTAGAAAGACAAATCCGTAAAAGAATATACAGAGGAATTATTCAGATTGGACATCAAATTTCAGCATGTTGAAGATGAAGTGGAAAGAGTAGAAAGATACCTGAATAACTTGAGAAGTTCCATACAAGATGAGATCAGTCTGGTCAAGATGGAGAGCATTGAGGAGGTATATCAGTTTTCCCTAAAAGCTGAAGAGAAGTCGAACAAAAGATATGAACAAAGACAAAGAGTTAGAGGAGGTAGATTCCCTGGAGGAAGAGGTATATCTCATGGTGAAAATAGTAGATCTGAACCAGAAAAGTCAATTTTAGACACATCTCAAGACAAAGGAAAGACTGAATGGAAAGGTGGTAGTTCATACCAAGGAAGAGGCAATTACTCCAAAGGTGGTTATAAAAGAGAAGGGTTCCAAGTTACTTGTTGCAATTGTGGTGAGGAAGGACATAAATCCTTTGAATGTATAGATGCAAGCAAGAAAGGTAGTAGTAGAAGAAATGCATTGGTGCAAGAGGAGTCACCAAATGAAGATGAGAAGGATGGAAATTTCATGATTCAAAGGATACTATGGAGTGAGAAAGATAAGAAAGATCCTGTCAAGAAAATTTTATTCAAGACCAGATGTAGAGTTGCAGACAAAGTTTGGAAGGTGATTGTTGATAGTGGAATCTCCAAGAATATGGCATCTAAGGAAATGGTTGCAAAATTGTAGTTGGAGAGGATGAAACATCCAAAGCTCTTTCAAATATCATGGATCAAGGATGAGAATACAATAACGGTGAGTGAACAATGTTTTGTGAATCTAAAAAATTGGAAAATATTGTGATATGGTGTTGTGTGATATTATGCCTATGGATTGTTGTCATATTTTTTTGGGTAGACCTTGGAAATATGATAGACATGCTATACATGATGGAAGATTGAATAGATATTCTATTTGGGTTGATGGTAAGAAGTGATTTTTTTTTACCTTTGGTTGAAGAATCTGTTGGTTAGATATGTACATATATGAAAGTTTGTCTGATGGAAGGTAGAGAGTTTGTTAAGGATTTGAAAAGAAATGATAATTTTTTATGCTTTGATTCCTAACAAACTGAGTAAGAGTACAAAAGCTGACATTCCTACAGAAGTTGGAAAGTTTCTCACTAAGTACAAGGAGATAATTTTAGATAATGTACTTGATAGTTTGCCACCAATGAGAGATGTCAGTCACTGTATGGATCTAATTGCTGCAGCTAGTTTACTAAACAAAGAACCACATCGGTTAACACCTACCAAAAATGAAGAGCTTAACAGACAAGCTCATGAATTGTTGAACAAAGGTTTGATTCAAGAGAGTTTGAGTCCATGTGCAGTACCAGTTGTATTCGCACCTAAGAAAAATGGAGAATGGAGAATGTGAACTGATTCCAGAGAGATTAATAAGATCCCAGTGAAGTATAGGTTTCATATACTAAGAATGGATGACATAATGGATTGTTTGAGTGAAGCAATATATTTTATGAAAATTGATTTGAAAAGTGGATATCATCATATCAGAATCAGAGAAGGTGATGAATGGAAGACTGCTTTCAATACAAAGAAAGGTTTGTATGAATGGTTAGTTATGCCTTTTGGTTTAACTAATGAACCGAGTAAATTTATGAAGTTAATGAATGAAGTTTTGAAGAAATTCTTGAATAAGTGTGTGATTGTATATTTGGATGACATTCTGATATTCAGTAAGACTAGAGAAGAGAATTTGATGCATATAAGGCAAGTGTTGAAGAGACTGGAAGAGGAAAACTTGTTGATAAATCTGAAGAAGTGTTCCTTCATGAAAGAAGAGCTTTTGTATTTGGGTTTTGTGATTTCAGCTGATGGTTTGAAAATGGATCCTGAGAAGGTTGAAGCTATACTTAGTTAGCCTACACCTGAAAATGTCACTGAGGTAAGATCATTTCATGGATTGGCAAGTTTTTACAGAAAGTTTATCAGAAATTTTAGTTCTATTTGTAATGCTATGACTGAAACAATGAGAGGAGACAAAAGAGAATTCAAATGGACACATAGAGGTGATAAGAGTTTTGAGACTTTAAAACTGAAAGTTGTTGAATTACCTGTGTTAGCCTTACCTAATTTCAAAAAGGTATTTTAAGTTGAAAATGATGCAAATGGAAGTGCAATTGGAGCTGTGTTGACTCAAGAAGGTAAACCTGTTACTTTCTTTAGTGAAAAGTTGAATGATACAAAAAGGAAATATTATGTCTATGATCAAGAGTTCTATGCTATTGTGCAAGCTATGAAGAAGTGGAGACATTATTTGATGCCAAACAAATTTGTGTTGTATACTGATCATAAGGCTTTACAATATTTGGGTAGTGAAAATAAGTTGAATCAAAGACATATGAAATGAGTAGAGTATTTGTAGAGCTTTACATCTATTAGTAAGCATAAGATTGAAGTTTCTAATAGAGTTTCTGATGCATTGAGTATAAGGAGATTTTTGTTAACTGAAATGAGAAACAAAGTTCTTGATTTTGATGACATGAAGAATTTGTATGAAAGTGATCCTAATTTTTCAGTGCAGTGGAGAGTGTGCTGAGCACCTAATTCAAATCAATCAAGTAAGTATGAAGACTATTTCCTTCAGGAAGATATTTTGTTCAAAGTTATTTAGTTATGTATACTGAGAGGAGCAATAAGAACTAATTTGATAAAATAGAAACATAGTAGTGGATTGGTTGGACATTTTGGTATTGATAAAACATTGAATTTGCTAAAGGAGAGGTATTTTTAGCCTCAATTGTATAAGGATGTTCATAAATTTGTAAGAATTTGTAGATTTTATCAAGTTGCAAAGGGAGTGAGTCAAAATGTTGCTTTCTATACACCTATTACTATTCCTGAGAAACCTTGGAGTGATATTAGCATGGATTTTTTTCTTGGCTTACGTAGGACAGAGAAAGGTAACGATTCCATATTTGTTGTTGTGAATAGATTTTCTAAGATGACACTGTTGGTTGTATTCTAGGTTTTGCCTTCTTTTTCCTCAGTTATGTGCTCTTACCTCTCCAGGTTTTCATGTTTTCATGCCTAAAAGCCTAAAAACCTGTGAAAATGTTCAAAATATTAAACCCTAGGTCTTGTTCAATATTCAACTTTGAAGAAAAACCCTAAGGTGTTCATTCGCTTATGTTTCTCAATTACTTTTTGCCTCACTTAAGTCGTGAGCTCTATTTCAATCGCTTAGTCGCACAACTTAAAATAGCATATTCCTTTTTGTCCCCAACTTTGCGATTCGCTTTTGTCGCGTTGTCTCATTTAATAACAGAATATTCCCTGCTCTTTCCTAGACATCGCAATTTGTCTGTGTCGCATAATCGCAAAATCATTTGAACATAGCAATAATATATCAGTGGGCCCATAGGTCAGTCGCATGATCGCAAGATGTTTTCCATAGTTAAGAAAATATTAAGAGACTTCGCAATTACCTTTTGTTGCATAATCGCCAAATGAGTCTAATATTAAGTATAATGAAAAGCCTTTAGTCACGCAGTCTGCAGAAAAGAGGCCGGTTAAGTTCAAATTTCCAAGACTTGGCGACTGACCTTTTACGGTTTGGGATAAAGCATAGTCGGGTTGTCACCAGATAACTCAATTTGCAAATCAGAAGAAGAAATCTGTTAGGAGGTAAGTGGATTTCAGAATGATCACTTAAAGATATAAGTGTATTCTGCGACTACGAGACTACTTAAGGGTAGTTTTTTGTCGCAAGGTCTCAAAATTTTTTAAAGGTATGATAAGTTACTTGGCGATTAAGTGACAGCCGTCAGATGAAATCATTAAAAGATCCTACGATAGTCACCAAGTCTGAGGATAAAAGGGCCTAAAGAGAAAAGTCCTCACAACTCAGTGGCCAAGGGTATGTCGCGAGGTCGCAAGATGATTTTAAGGGGAATTTTCTGTTCATTTGGTGATCAGGTGACTAAGGGTTGTCACGCAGTCTAGCAGAAGAGAGATAACATTTGGTGACTAAGAAATAAATGTGGAAGATAACACTAACTATTAGTCGCATAGTCTGAGAAAAGAACGTGGGTTAGTGATAACCACTGGCGACTTAGATTTTCTTTGTGTTGCGTGGTCGCTAAATATTGACTGTGGTTAGTAAAATTAATGAAGTTTCAAAGTCACTATGTCTCTGGATAAATCACGGGTTAAGGATTGGGATCAGCGACAAAGAAAATGAGTGCAGTCACCTTGTCGCTTAATGTTAATTTCTGTGAAAAGGCACCAGTATTAAATATGTTAGTATGAATTATTCGGCGGCCAATCAGATTTCCAGATTTTGATTACTGTGCAAAAAAAGGGTAGCTGAGATGTATGACAGAGGGCCAATCCTAGGGTGACATGTCTGATCATTTGAATTTTATAAGGTTTAGCCCAGGATTCAGTTTTACAAATTTGATTTTCCTTTCACACTCAGGAAACTACGGCTAGGTTTTCAATTATGTTCATAATATGTGGAATTTAAGATAGAATTGATGTTCTGAGAATCATGAGCTATGTAATTTGAACGGTTACTATGAGGTGATGATTGCTTGTACATTTCCATTCACCTTGCTTTCAGAGTTGCTAAACTTAAAGAGTTCAGTTGCCAAAATAGAGTAAAATTTAATGGTTTGCAGTGTTTTCTGTGATTTTAAAAGTTCATTATTTCCAGAATTTTGTGCAAGATAGTCTGTGAGTCTCTGTGATAGATTTGTTTCAATACTGGTGAAGAAGAGATTCAAACATAGAAAACATGAGCAGAGATGTGAGTGTAGCTTCAACCAGCGGCGAAAGTGAGAGTGTGGAGGACGAGGCAAAGGGAAAAGTGAATTACTCAGATGAATTCCTCCGTCTCCTTCCTGGTTCGACACAAAATAAGAAGGTCAATGCTAATGTTCTCATTGATGAATATAAAGATGTTTGAGATGTAGTGACTCCAGGAACAACAGGTTTTTCCCTCTTTAACTATTTTTATAAAAATTCTGACAAAGCCATCCTAGTATCAAACCATTGGACCTATGGTTTAGCCAGGTTAAGTGTTCCTGATGTCTTCCTGGATGTAGACCTATTCTTAGACCTAGCCAATCACTATGATGTTTTATCTAAGAACATAAGGAGGGATGATGGCACTTCCCTATTGATATTAAACATAAACTCATTCATGCAAGCCCTCAGTTTATACAGCACCATGTCTACCAGAATTGACATGACAAAGCAAAAATAGAGGTATACTTTGAAGCCTGGATTGCTAGGAGCCAGTTGTTAAAACATATGTTAAAAGAAGTGAAAAAATATTTAGATCCTATGTCCGGTGAGAAGCCATATTATTACAAGGATCTACACTTCTATATCAACTATGTTGCTTATGCCCTGTGCAGAGTACTGGGGATAGATGGTGACACAGAAAAGATTGATGCAGGCATTCTGATGATGGTTCTGGACATAAAAGAGGTCCACTCTAATACCAGTTATGATTATATTCAACACATCATATATGAAATGCATGAGGGTTTCATTGCAACCCAGAAGAGAATGAAGAACATTACTCTGTTCTTATGCATCTCCTTTTGCATTTCAATTTTGTCATTATGGATGTTAATAATTTAACCCCTCAGAGGTTCTACCAATCAGGACCAAATCCTATCCAATTTTGGGTGAGGGTTTGGAATTATACTTCTAGGGAGTGTGATTATTGTGCCTTGCAGAATTGGATTGTATATCCAATAGTACAAAGTTTGGGAACAAGAAGAACAAGAATCCCATTAGAAGTTATACAACTGCTTAGGCCTTGTGAGTATACAGATAGCTGGGGTGGAAAGCATAATTGGGGTGACTTCTTTTTGGAAGAAAATTACATAGTCATCAGGGTATATGGGTGTATTCACCGACCTCATTTATTACCATATTATGTACCAGCAAGGGTGGCAGCAATGGAGTTTAGATGGCAGCTATTGTTGACAGACAATGAGCATTTTGCACCACATAACAAGGGGACTTTGACCCCTAGGAAGTTTAAGATTTCTAACTTCACAATTGGCAAGGGTGCCATTGATGCAGTAGGTCAATGGTTGGAAAGATATAGGATGGGGGCAGCCCCTTATAGATACATTATCCTAGAAGGTTTTATGGCAGGGGTAAGGATATTATATACTCCTACAATGCCCAATACAAATGTCCATTGTGAGTGCATAGAGGAAGATGCAACAAGGAATCTCTTGGATGAAGATAATATTCATACAAGAAGACTGAGGATTCAAGAATTGTTAAAACTTGAGAAGAAAATAAAGAGAAATGGGTTGGCCTTTGGGGGTTTTTACCCTGATCTCCCATATTTTGACAGAATTAAAGCCATGATAGACAACTATTCTGTGCTTATAGAGCAACTGGATACAGTTCTTGACAAGAAAGGTGCTCAGACACCTGATCATTCAGAGTCAGAATACAATAGCAGTAGTGACAGTGATTATGCACATCCTACTATGCATGCTTCATCACAGTAAGATATTGCTGAAATACCACAGTTGCAGGGAGCAGAGGGTCACATTATAGATTTGACAATTGCTACCCAACCAAATGATATAGAAGAACCTGTTGCAAAGAGGCAGAAATTAGAGATAGGTCAGCCTTCAACCGAAGGGCAGAATAAGAAGAAAGATAAGGCTAAGGCCTTAGTACCTTGCAATAGGTTATATCATCATAACCTAAGAAAGGAAATTAGAGAAGTAAAGAAACAACAACCTGATTTAGATGATGAGGTTGAAATGCCCCTTAAGGCTTGTATTGATGAGAGATTTATTTATCAACAAGAGTTTTTAAATGATGATAAATTTGTGAAAACTGAGGAGTTTAAAGACTTCCTGAGATGGTACAAGAAAGAAAAAATCAGAGCAGAGCTGAAAGTTGATGACAAGGAGACCATAACTAATGAGGCATTGATGGCTCTGCAAAATTTTGATCCTGAAAATGAGGATATTTCACCAGAGGATGCTAGGAAATTAGTATTGGGAAGTGGAATACTATTGGCTGAGGGTTGGGATTTAGCATCCACCTTCATTATTGATCAAATAAGGAAATAGCCAGACATCAAGATGGCTAGTGAAGTCCAAATAGGCAATGTAATAAAAGGATTTGGGTATAGCCCAAAGTCTCAAGCCTTTGCAATGTGGAGCCTGTGCCCAAAAGACCAAAAACCCCAAGTGGTGAACATTTAGGAGAATATGGTGGGCAATCAGATGGCCTGGACAATGCAAAATATAGGGGATTTGGAGATATCCCAAATCATGACACATTGGGCTCACTTGAATGAAGACAAAACTAAGAAATTGTCTGAAAGGTGCAGCACATTGGTGGAAGAGACTAGTGCATTGGCAGAAGAAAGAGAAATGTGTCAAGTGCAACTTTATCAGAGGGATCAGATGATAAAGAAATTAATGGAAGAATTGGAAATAAATCCTAAGGTGATGTATATACCACAGCCCCTACAAATTGAAGATAAAGAAAAGTCTGAAGAGGTGGATGAGGAAAAGGCTAAGGAAGAGAAAGGAAACGCAATTGCTTTGAGAGCATTGAAAGGTGTGCTGCAACATAGGATTGATATGTTGAAAGATAAAGTTGATGTTATACTCAATGCTTATAACAAGTTTCCAGCTTTGCACATGGAGGTAATGGGGTATTTGGATATCCTCAACCCCTATTTTACTAAGTGGTCTACTAGGGTGCAGTTATTTGAGAAGCTTGCATCATTGCAATCCCTGAGATCAGATTTGCCAGAGATAGTAACTGAAGTTGAAGATGAGATCAAAAGGGTTAATATTGCTCTCTCATTCTTTAAGGGAAAATTGAACCAAATTGAGGCAAAGTTAAGCCTCATTCTGATGATTTTAACAGATTCATACCTTCCTTAAGAGGAGATGATGATCAAGTGAAGGCCTTAGATGCCTGGAGGGGTGAGTTTGACAGCAAAATGCCTAGTAATGAGGCATTTATTTCAGGAACTGATATTGATGTGGAAGGGTTCAATAAGATATTCGACGAAGCTTTCAAAGTACAAAATGACATCAATAAGTTTCTAGTAGACATCAAAAATATCACTGATGCGAGATGGGACAGGAAAAAGGTCCAAATACAGAGTACTCAGGACTTCAAGTGGCCATCAGATGATGAAGTGAAAGCATGGGAGGTGATGACTACACCCAAGAGAAAGAAGCCAGTAGTAGAAGAAGAAATTTTTGACGATGAGTAAGGATGACTACTTCGTACCTCACCATTGAAGATAAAGAGGACAGTTATTGCAAAAGGAGAATGTAGGTAAATCTGAGAGCACGGTCATCTAGACTTGACATAACTACTGCCATCTACTATGTACACTATCAGTTCAAGTTGCTAGATTGGGAGAAGAACAAAGAATATATGTTTCTATCTTTTTGACTTGGTCATTCTACGACTTCTTATCTCTCTTTCTTTTTATCTCTTCTGTAGTTTTAGGGTTAGGTTTTCTGAGACCATCCAAAGCTTGTAGCATCCTTTCGAAAAGGATTCCAAGATGGCTGAAGACCTATATATATAGAAGAGATTTGTATTTTCAAGAGGAGGATGAAAATTAATGTAAAGAATCAGTCATTCTAAATCTGTGCCTGTGTTCTTTCAAGCTTCAAAGCTTTTTCTTATGTATGAAGGAAGGATTACATGAATAAAATATGGTGCAATTTTACTATTCTTTATTGTTGTCTCTTTATTTCTTGTGTATGCTTTTTTATGATTAAGATTGTAAGGCAGTCTGAAGCATTTTGGTTACAAGGTGACTATATAATTACTTGCGAGTTTCTTTCATGTAAAGAACTAAGTTTTCTGAGTTGTTTCAGGAAGCATATCAGTATTTAAGGATTTGATACAGTATTTTAGAAGTAATCAGATAATTTGTAAGGAAACTTATCCTAATTGCATGTAGGTTGTAAGGCAGCTTATAGTGTTTTGTTATGTGAAACTTCAAGCTTTTGACTCTGTAACCCAAAGGATAAGCACTAATCTAGACCTGGATCTGATAAATCTATGATCATCTAAGTTTCAAAACATTCAAAACTATTCTGAACACACTTGTTACTAATATATATGAGCTGAACTCATTAAGGACTTATGTCAGCAGGACAGTGTCCACTTTATTGATCCTTTAGAGAATGAATCATTAGGTTATCCCTCCTAAGGAAAAAAGGAAGAAGGATGGAAATCCTTGACTCATTGGTGTATGTTCTCAAAACCATAGCCTGGCTTATAGTACTCTATTTCAAACTAGCTATTGCAATCTCTAAATTGTTCTATAAGTTGTAATAGTGAGGTTTTTAGTTCATACCCAGTGAATGAAACAATCCACCAAATATACAGATTGAGATATCAGTAATCTTTAAAAGGTAAAACCTGCCTGAGTCTGTGGAGCTCAAAAATGAAGAAGGATATTATCCAATCCTTAGAAATTAGTCTTTCTCTTGCCTAAAAGAGGTTGCAACTAAGTATACTGGGTATACTATCATCATTAGATAGGTGTTGCAAGAAAAAGAACTAACAAATTGGTGACTCTACTGGGGATAAGAGATTGTAAAGTCTTGTTGAAGTATTCAGAAATCTCTAGTGTTCTACAATTTTAAAATTTTCATTACAGTCAAGTTGGCCCATCCGAGTAATCTTGATATCTGGAACTTAAAATTTTAAACTTGTTTTCAGAATATATTTAAGGTTACTAGTAAGTTACCCTCTTGATAAGTATTCATCCCAAGTTTTTTGGGTGGCGACTCTGAAAGGAACATCTCTGTGATTAGTGCAAAACAAATAAATGTCTTACAGAATGAATACTAGGTCAAGAGTAAGAACTGACCCAGAAAGGGTATTACATGAAGGAATTCCATCATCCTCAAGGGTTGGAGCATCTTGGAGGAAAAACAAGAATCAAATACATATGGATGAAACTCCTTTAAAAGGTGAAGAGGTAAATATCATGAATGATAGGAATACTATTCAACACTCTCATGATGGAAATACTTCAGATTATGAGGAGGCTGCTAAGAGAGTATTAGACACACCCACACTCACTTCTACTTCAAATGAGAGAGAAGAGATTACTACACCTAGTTCAGATTCAGAAGATGCTCCTTCTGATATGCTAGCCAATGAAGAGAAGTTTATTTTGAAGCAGCTGGCCCTAGTTCAACAAATGAAAAAGGAAAGAGAAATGAGAAAGAAAAGAAATGATCATAAGGCTCTTGATAACAATAGAAAAAGACTTCCAAAACACCAAACTATGAAAGAAACAGAGAAGTCTCAGAAAAACAAAGAAATACCATTCACTCATAAAGCTTCTATTTTGCAAATAAATAAGGGTAAACAAAAGATGGGTGAACATAGAGATCAAGAACCTAAATTTTAGAAGCCTATTGTTGAAAAAATAACCTAGTTGGAAATTGATTTAGAAAAGTTGAGAATTGAAAAAGAAACTATGGAAAAAATGTTGGAAAAGGCCCAAATGGAAGCTGCTACAATTGAAATGAAGAAAAAGATAGATTTTTTACAATCTTCAAAGTTTTCTTATTCTGGACCAGAGAATAATACAACTTCTAGAGGAAAAGCTACTATGGTTAAAGAAGATGATAGTTTTCAAAGGAAACCACTGCATAATGAGAGGTATAAACAATTTGATTTTGTTGGTATCCTTGGTTACCCTAATGCTTTTCCTAAAGATGTGGGTGATATAGTAGAAAAGCTCCCAAAGTTTGCTGGTAATAATGTGATTTCTTGTGAAACACATTTAAGGAAATTCATTGATTTTGTTGATGACTTGAATATCACCCATGAAGATGTACTAATGAAGTTATTTATTCAGTCCCTTGTTGAGGATGCAAGAGAATGGTTTAGAAGCCTTGCTAATGGCTCTGTTGTTTCCATGGATGAGTTGATTGAATTATTTAAAGATCAGTATGGAGACAAAACAAATAAAGGCTTTTATTGAATGAGTTCAATAATATCAAGAAAAATTACAATGAGGAGGTTACAGAGTTTAACACAAGATTTCAAAGAGCTATGCATAAACTATTTTAGAAGATAAAGCTAGATGAAGAGGTATGTCTAGCAACTTATTTAAATGCCTTTCATTCCAAGATGGGATATGCTCTAAGAGATAAGAACCCTAGAACACTCACTGATGCTTATAAAATAGCAGTCAATATTGAAATGAATAGAAGAGTGTCTGGTAAATTAAATAGGAGAGATGATGTAAGGTTTAGCAAGAGTAATATGAAAGAACTAGAATACAAAGAATATAAGGCTCCTCAGAATAATAGACCTTCATACAATACTACTTATAATCCTCAGAATAGAATGCAAAATCATCCATATGGAACTCAGTTCAAAGATGGAAAGCCTGTTATGGCACCTAAAAGGGAAAGAACAGACAATATGACTCCAGATCCCCTACATAGAAATTCAGTCCATTTCTGCAATGAGGAGACATGGTGTGAAGCTTGTGACGCTCCACATAATCCCAATTTTTGTGTTGTCTCTTTGGATTTAAAGGCAGGTGAGGGACAAGAAAGGGATGAGGGGGAACACTGTGATTATAGTATGACCAATACCTTTTCATGCCATGATGTTGATTCAAACAATGAAGAGGAGAATCATGATTCCTATGTCTCACAAAAAAGGATTGAGAATCATCACCAATAGATTTTGTCTGATAGTGAGACTGATGAATTTGATGACAGTGTAAGATGTTATGCCCAAGATGGTCAGGATGTTCCACTCATAAGGAAAGCTTCAGATGAAAAAAAGGCTAGAATTACTACTGAGTTAGTGAATAAAGCTAGAAGTAATTACCACCTAAGGAACAGAGTGGTAGGTGGAACTGGTAGCCAACCTTCAAGTCTCTTTATAAAGGAGAACAAGGTAGACACCAAGTATGTTTAGAAAAGGGAAGGACCTAATGAAAGTATAAATAAACACAAGGTCAAGATTGTCACAAAGGCCATAGAGCCAAATATGCAAAAGGAACACAATGAGGAAAGTGAAGTTATTATTGATAAAATAAAGTGTTCAGATGTGAGGTATACTCCAGTAGACATGGGTCAGTGCTTGTCCAAAATGATTGTTAAGGTCCCGTTTCTAGAAATGATGAGGATCAAAGAACATAAAGAAAAGGTCATGTCATTATTAAATAGTGTACCCACAATAAAGGTTTAGGGTCCATTGGTAGTTTCTGAAAATCCAACTACCAAGGGAAATGAATTGGAGGTGTTGACATCTGAAATTCCCCAAATATTCCTAAATGCCACTTCCTCTCCAAAACATTTTGACCCTTTTTTTCTCTCATTAATAATCAATGATAAAATGCTTAAAAATTGCATGATTGATTCAGGAGCCTCAAATATAGTTATCCCAGTTGAAATCATGAAGGCAATGGGGATAAAATTTGATACACCTCATGGCAGATGCAAAGCTATGTATTCCAGAGAAGTCCCTGTAATTGGAACAATTGAGGCTATGCGTTATCGGCTAGCAGTTTGCCCTGATGTAGTGATGACAATGAATGTTCTTGTGGTTGACATACCACCTCACTATGGCATGTTATTATCAAGAAAATGGAGTGCTTCAATGGGTGGTAGTATACAAAATGATTTATCATTTGCTACTTTCAACATTGCTGGAGAGAATGTCAATGTTTTGAGGGAGAGCCGGACTCCCCACATGATAGAAAAGTATGAGGATACTCATGTGAACTGTTGCATTGACATAGACATGGAAAATTTTAGAATGCAATGAGATGAGCATAAAAATCAAGAAGCTAACCTTTTGAATAGAGAACCAATCTTGCAGGAAGATGGACTATGGAAAATGTACTTTGATGGTGCTTTCTCTAAAGAAGGATCAGGGGCAGGAGTATTATTAATATCTCCATCAGGTACAACTTTTAAATAATCATTTTTGTTAGACTTTCAATGTATAAACAATACTGCAGAGTATGAGGCTTTATTCTTAGGACTTGAGCTTGCCACCAAACATGGTATAAAATGTTTAGAGGTTTATGGTGACTCAGAGTTGGTGGTAGCACAATTCAAATCTAAATATGTTGTGAAGAATGACAGATTGAAAATGTACAAACATGCTATTTGGGATCAACTTGAGATGTTTGATGCTTTTAATATAAATTGGATAGAAAGGTCAAAAAATATTATGGCTGATTTT
>MU228093.1:3930576-3950545 GCA_018584345.1 Thuja plicata
AAAATCAAAAGAGAAGTCTGAAGTTACAAACTCAAAGGTATATTCTGATTCAGGGAGATTTGTTTTGGAAAGATAAGAATGGTATACTATTGTTGTGCCTTGACAATTTCCAGGCTAAGAGAGTTTTAGCTGAGATGCATGAAGGGGAATGTGGAGGTCATTTTTCTGCTAGGACCACCACCCATAAAATTTTGAGGTCAAGATATTATTGGCCTACTTTGTTCAAAGACACATATATTCATGTTAGAAAATGTCAACCATCTCAGAGGTTTTCCAACAAATTAAAATTTGCAGGCGCTCTGTTGCTGAATCCAGTGAGTACTGAGGCTCCTTTTGTTATGTGGGGGATTGATTTTATTGGTGAATTTCAAGAGAAATCTAGTGCAGGACATAGTTGGATACTGGTGGCCACTGATTACTTTACTAAATGGATTGAGGCTATCCCTACCAGGAAAGAAACAAGCAAGGTGGTTAGTGAGTTTCTCATGGATAACATTTTAACCAGGTTTGGTGTGCCTAGTAAATTAGTGATGGATAATGCTATGAGTTTCAGATCAAAAGAAATGACAAGTTTTTGTGAAAGGTATGGGATTACAATATCATACTCATCCCCATACCACCCACAAGCTAATGGACAAGCTGAGTCTAGAATCAAAAGCATATTGAAGATACTAAAGAGAACTCTGGAACAAAATAAGAAAACATGGCATATAAAGTTGAGATTAGCCCTTTGGGCTGATAGAATCACAACCAAGAAGGAAACTGGTAAATCCCCTTTTGAATTGGTATATGGTTTGCTAGCAAGGTTGCCAGTGAATAATTTATTACCTATTTACCAGTTTATACAAGAACACTTAGATCTCTCTGACCCAATGCAAGATAGAATGATACAGTTGATAGAGTTGGATGAAACCAGAAGAGAAAGTCAGAGGGAGAACATAGGGTTACAACAGAAAATGAAATATTTGTTTGACAAGAGGGCTAATAATAGAAAGTTTCAGACTGGTGACTTAGTTCTCCAATGGAATGCAAGGGTAGAAGACAAAGGTAAGCATAAGAAATTTGACTTTTTATGGTTAGGGCCTTATATAATCTCAGAACATTATGGCAAAGACTCATATTTTTTGAAAGACATGGAGGGAGCAGGTTTTGAGTTGCCTGTGCATGGGCAATTTTTGAAACCTTTCTTCAAGTGAAAATCATTGCAGTACACAAGTAAATATGTATTATATGTTTATTCTTTTCCCTGTTTGTAAGTTCTATAAATATTTCTCTCCTGCCTTTGGTGTTTGGTTCTATTTTTGTGGTGGTCTGCAACCAAAGATTCTGTGGTTCTTTGTCATAAACCTTGTTTAGCCAATCCACATCAGAGCCATTGTTGGTTGTATTCCAGGTTTTGTCTTCTTTTTCCTCGGTTCTGTACTCTTCCCTCTCCAGGTTTTCATGTTTTCATGCCTAAAAGCCTAAAAACCTGTGAAAATGTTCAAAATCTTAAACCCTAGCTCTTGTTCAATGTTCAACTTTGAAGAAAAACCCTAAGGCGTTCATTCGCTTATGTTTCTTAGTTACTTTTTGCCTTACTTAAGTCATGAGCTCTATTGCAATCGCTTAGTCACACAACTTAAAACAACATATTCCTTTTTGTCCCCGACTTTGCGATTTGCTTTTGTCATGTTGTCTCATGTAATAACAGAATATTCCCTGCTCTTTCCTAGATTTCACAATTTGTCTGTGTCACATAATCACAGAATCATTTGAACAGAGCAATAATATATGAGTGGGCCCACAGGTCAGTCGGGTGATCGCAAGATGTTTTCCACAATTAAGAAAATATTAAGAGACTTCGCGATTACCTTTTGTCACATAATCGCCAAATGAGTCTAATATTAAGTATAATGAAAAGCCTTTAGTCGCACAGTCTCCAAAAAAGAGGCCGGTTAAGTTCAAACTGCCAAGACTTGGCGACTGACCTTTTACAGTTTGGGATAAAGCATAGTTGGGTTGTCGCCAGATAACTCAGTTTGCAAATCAGAAGAAGAAATCTGTCAGGAGGTAAGTGGATTTCAGAATGATTGCTTAAAGATATAAGTGTATTTCATGACTACGAGACTACTTAAGGGTAGCTGTTTGTCGTAGGGTCTCAGAATGTTTTAAAGGTATGATAAGTTACTTGGCGATTAAGCGACAGCCATCAGATGAAATCATTTAAAGATCCTACGGTAGTTGCCAAGTCTAAGGATAAAAGGGCCTAAAGAGAAAAGTCCTCGCGACTCAGTGGTCAAGGGTATGTCACGAGGTCGCAAGATGATTTTAAGGGGAAGTTGCTTTGTCGCGATGTCTCACGAGGTTTTTGGCACTCAACATTTTCATTTGGTGATCAGGCGACTAAGGGGTGTCGCGCAGTCTGGTAGAAGAGAGATAACATTTGGTGACTAAGAAATAACTGTGAAAGATAACACTAACTGTTAGTCGCACAGTCTGAGAAAATAATGTGGGTTAGTGATAATTACTGGCGACTTAGATTTGCTTTGTGTCACGTGGTCGCTAAATATTGACTGTGGTTAGTAAAAGTAATGAAGTTGCACAGTTGCTATGTCGCTGGATAAATCATGGCTTAAGGATTGGGATTAGTGACAGAGAAAATGAGTGCAGTCGCCTTGTCGCTTAATGTTAATTTCTACGAAAAGGTGCCAGTATTAAATATGTCAGTATGAATTATTTGGCGGACAATCAGATTTCCATATTTTGATTACTTTGTAGAAAAAGGGTAGCTGAGATGTATGACAGAGGGCCAATCCCAAGGTGACATGTCTACTCATTTGAATTTTATAAGGTTTAGCCGAGGATTCAGTTTTACAAATTTTATTTTCCTGTCACACTCAAGAAACTATGGCTAGGTTTTCAATTATGTTAACAGTATGTGGAATTTAAGACAGAATTGATGTTCTGAGAATCATGAGCTATGTAATTTGAATGGTTACTATAAGGAGATGATTGCTTGTACATTTTCATTCACCTTGCTTTCAAAATTGCTAAACTTAAAGAGTTTAGTTGCCAAAACAGAGTAAAATTTAAAGGTTTGCAGTGTTTTCTGTGATTTTAAAAGTTCATTATTTCCAGAATTTTGCGCAAGACAGTCTGTGAGTCTCTGTGATAGATTTGTTTCAATATCGATGAAGAAGAGATTCAAACATAGAAAACATGAGTAGAGTTGTGAGTGTAGCTTCAACCAGCGGCAAAAGTGAGAGGGTGGAGGACGAGGCAAATGGAAAAGTGAATTACTCAGATGAATTCCTTTGTCTCCTTCCTGGTTTGACACAGAATAAGAAGGTCAATCCTAATGTCCTCATTGATGAATATAAAGATGTTTGAGATGCAGTGACTCCAGGAACAACAGGTTTTTCCCTCTTTAACTATTTTTATAAAAATTCTGAGAAAGCCATCCCAGTATCAAACCCTTGGACCTATGGTTTAGCAAGGTTAATTATTCCTAATGTCTTCCTGGATGTAGACCTATTCTTAGACCTATCCAATCACTATGATGTTTTATCTAAGACCATCAAGAGGGATGATGGCACTACCCTATTGATATTAAGCAAAAATTCGTTCATGCAAGCCTTCGGCTTATACAGCACCATGTCTACCAAAATTGACATGACAAAGCAAAAACAGAGGTATACTTTGAAGCCTAGGATTGCTAGGAGCCAGTTGTTACAACATATGTTAAAAGAAGTGAAAAAATATTTAGATCCTATGTCGAGGGACAAGCCATATTATTACAAGGATCTACACTTCTATATCAAGTATGTTGCTTATGCCCTGTGCAGAGTGTTGGGGATAGATGGTGACGCAGAAAAGATTGATGCAGGGATTCTGATGATGGTGTTGGACCTACAAGAGGTCCACTCTAATACCATTTATGATTATATTCAACACATCATAGATGAAATGCATGAGGGTTTCATTGCAATCCAGAAGAGAATGAAGAACCCAAAGGAGAAGGAGCCCAAGTTTTTACATTACTCTGTTCTTATGCATCTCCTTTTGCATTTCAATTTTGTCATTATGGATGTTAATAATCTAACCCCTCAGAGTTTCTACCAATCAAGACTAAATCCTATCCAATTTTGGGTGAGGGTTTGGAATTATACTTCTAGGGAGTGTGATTATTGTGCCTTTCAGAATTGGATTGTATATACAATAGTACAGAGTTTGGGAACCAGCAGAACAAGAATCCCATTAAAAGTTATACAACTACTTAGGCCCTGTGAGTATATAGATAGCTGGGGTGGAAAGCATAATTGCGGTGACTTATTTTTGGAATAAAATTACACAGTCATCAGGGTATATGGGTGTATTCACCGACCTCATTTATTACCATATTATGTACCAGCAAGGGTGGCAGCAATGGAGTTTATATGGCAGCTGTTGTTGAGAGACAATGAGCATTTTGTGCCACATAAGAAGGGGACTTTGACCCCTAGGCAGTTTAAGATTTCTAACTTCACAATTGGCAAGGGTGCCATTGAAGCAGTAGGTCAATGGTTGCAAAGATACATGATGGGGGCAGCCCCTTATAGATACATTGACCCAGAAGGTTTTATGGCTGGGGTAAGGAGATTATATACTCCTATAATCCCCAATACAAATGTCCACTATGAGTGCATAGAGGAAGATGCAACAAGGAATCTCTTGGATGAAGATGATATTCATACAAGAAAACTGAGGATTCAAGAATTGTTAAAACTTGAGAAGAAAATAAAGAGAAATGGGTTGGCTTTTGGGGGTTTTTACCCTGATCTCCCATATTTTGACAGAATTAAAGCCATGATAGACAACTATTATGTGCTTATAGAGTAACTGGATACAATTCTTGACAAGAAAGGTGCTCAGACACCTGATCATTCAGAGTCAGAAAACAATAGTAGTAGTGACAGTGATTATGCACATCCTACTATGCATGCTTCATCATAGAAAGATATTTCTGAAATACCACAGTTGCAGGGAGCAGACAGTCACATTATAGATTTGACAATTGCTACCAAACCAAATGATATAGAAGAACCTGCTGCAAAGAGGCATAATTTAGAGATAGGTCAGCCTTCAATCGAAGGGCAGAATAAGAGGAAAGATAAGGCTAAGGCCTTAGTACCTGGCAATAGGTTATATGATCATAACCTAAGAAAGGAAATTAGAGAAGGAAAGAAATAGCAACTTGATTTAGATGATGAGGTTGAAATGCCCCTTAAGGCTTGTATTGATGAGAGATTGATTTATCAACAAGAGTTTTTAAATGATGATAATTTTTTGAAAACTGAGGAGTTTAAAGACTTCCTGAGATGGTACAAGAAAGAAAAAATTAGAGAAGAGCTAATAGTTGATGACAAGGAGACCATAACTAATGAGGCATTGATGGCTCTGCAAAATTATGATCCTGAAAATGAGGATATTTCACCAGAGGATGCTAGGAAATTAGTAGTGGAAAGTGGAATACTATTAGCTGAGGGTTGGGATTTAGCATCCGCCTTCATTATTGATCAAATAAGGAAATAGCTAGACCTCAAGATGGCTAGTGAAGTCCAAATAGGAGATGTAATAAAAGGATTTGAGTATAGCCCAAAGTCTCAAGCCTTTGCAATGTGGAGCCTGTGCCCAAAAGACCAAAAACCCCAAGTGGTGAACATTCAGGAGAATATGGTGGGCAATCAGATGGTCTGGACAATGAAAAATATAGGGGATTTGGAGATATCCTAAATCGTGACACATTGGGCTCACTTGAATGAAGATAAAACTAAGCAATTGTCTAAAAAGTGCAGCACATTGGTGGAAGAGACTAGTGCATTTGCAAAAGATAGAGAAATGTGCCGAGTGCAACTTTATCAGAGGGATCAGATGATAAAGAAATTAATTGAAGAATTGGAAACAAAGCCTGAGGTGATGTATATACCACAGCCCCTGCAAATTGGAGATAAAAAAAAGTCTGAAGAGGTGGCTAAGGAAGAGAAAGGAAATGTAATTTCTTTGAGAGCATTGAAAGGTGTGCTGCAACATAGGATTGATATCTTGAAAGATAAAGTTGATGTTATAGTCAATGCTTATAACAAGTTGTGAGCTTTTCACATGGAGGTAATGGGGTATTTGGCTATCCTCAAACCCTATTTTAGTAAGTGGTCTAGTAGGGTGCAGTTATTTGAGAATCTTGCATCATTGCAATCCCTGAGATCAGATTTGCCAGAGATAGTAACTGAAGTTGAAGATGAGATCAAAAGGGTTAATATTTCTCTCTCATTCTTTAAGGGCAAATTGAACCAAATTGAGGTAAAGTTAAGCCTCTTTTCTGACGATTTTAACAGATTCATACCTTCCTTAAGAGGAGATAATGATCAAGTGAAGGCCTTAGATGCCTGGAGGGGTGAGTTTTACAGCAAAATGCCTAGTAATGAGGCATTTATTTCAGGAACTGATATTGATGTGGAAGGGTTCAATAAGATATTGGACGAAGCTTTTAAAGTAGAAACTGACATCAATAAGTTTCTAGTAGACATCTAAAATATCACTGATGCGAGATGGGATAGGCAAAAGGTCCAAATACAGAGTACTCAGCACTTCAAGTGGCCATCAGATGATGAAGTGAAAGCATGGGAGGTGATGACTACACCCATGAGAAAGAAGCCAGTAGTAGTAGAAGAAATTTTGGACGATGAGTAAGGATGACTACTTGGTACCTCACCATTGAAGATAAAGAGGATAGTTATTGTGAAAGGAGAATGTAGGTAAATCTTAAAGCACGGTCATCCAGACTCAACATAACTGCTGCCATCTACTATGCACACTATCAGATCAAGTTGCTAGATTAGGAGAAGAACAAAGAATATCTGTTTCTATCTTTTTGACTTGGTCATTCTACCACTTCTTCTCTCTCTTTCTTTTTGTCTCTTCTGTAGTTTTAGGGTTAGGTTTTCTGAGACCATCCAAAGCTTGTAGCATCCTTTTGAAAAGGATTCCAAGATGGTTGAAGACCTCTATATATAGAAGAGAGTTGTATTTTCAAGAGGAGGATGAAAATTAATGTGAAGAATCAATCTTTCTAAATTTGTGCCTCTGTTCTTTCAAGCTTCAAAATTTTTTCTTATGTATGAAGGAAGGATTACATCAATAAAATACGGTGCAATTTTACTCTTCTTTTTTGTTGTCTCTTTATTTCCTGTGTATGCTTTTTTATGATTAAGATTGTAAGGAAGTCTGAAGCATTTTGGTTACAAGGTGACTATCTAATTACTTGTGAGTTTCTTTCATGTAAAGAACTAAGTTTTGTGAGTAGTTTCAGGAAGCATATCAGTATTTAAGGATTTGATACAGTATTTTAGAGGTAATCAAATAATTTGTAAGGCAACTTATCCTAATTGCATGTAGGTTGTAAGGTAGCTTACAGTGTTTTGCTATGTGAAAATTCAAGCTTTTGACTCTATAACCCAAAGGATAAGCACTGATCTAGACCTGGATCTAATAAATCTATCATCATCTAAGTTTCAAAACATCCAAAACTATTCTAAACACACTTGTTACTAATATATATGAGCTGAACTCATTAAGGACTTATGTCAGCAAGACAGTGTCCACTTTATTGATTCTTTAGAGAATGAATAATTAGGTTATCCCTCGTAAGGACAAAAGGAAGAAGGATTCAAATCCTTGACTCATTGGTTTATGTTATCAAAACCATAGCCTGGCTTATAGTACTTTGTTTCAAACTAGCCATTGCAATCTCTAAATTGTTCTATAAGTTGTTGCAGTGAGGTTTTTAGTTCATACCCAGTGAATGAAACAATCCACCAAATATACAGACTGAGATATCCGTAATCTTTAAAAGGTAAAACCTGTCTGAGTCTGTGGAGCTCAAAAATGAAGAAGGATATTATCCAATCCTTAGAAATTAGTCTTTCTCTTGCCTAAAACAGGTTGCAACTGAGTATACTGGGTATACTGTCATCATTAGGTAGGTGTTGCAAGAAAAAGAACTAACAGACACATTGCATACCATGTAGTAAAACATAAGATGGAGTACATATGGCAGATCTGTTCTTTAAGGAAATTGTCAGATTGCATGGATTAGCGGGGAGTATCATCTTTGACCAAGATAGTAAGTTTGTAAGCTATTTTTGGAAAATGCTTTGGAAGAAGTTGGATACTGAGTTAAAATTTAGTTCTACATTTCATCCATAGACTGATGGACAAATAGAGGTTGTAAACTAAATTTTGGGTAATTCATTTAGATACCTAGTTGGAGACACACTAAGAAATTGGGATTTGATGTTATCACAAGAAGAGTTTGCCTAAAATAGTTTAGTGAATAGAAGTATTGGAAAGATGCCTTTTGAGATTGTTCATGGCACACAACTGAGAGGTATATTAGATTTGAGAGACATTTTTGGTGAAGACAAAATAATTGCATAAGCAGAGGAATTTTTTGAGTTACGAAAAACATTGCATGAAGATGTAAAATAGAAGTTGCAGAAAAGAAATCAGAAATACAAAGATAGTGTTGATAGGTCAAGAAGACATAAAACATTTTAAGTTGGTGATGTTGTAATGGTTCATTTGAAGAAAGGAATATTTCCTATTGGAATATATGGTAAACTAAAGATGAAGAAATTTGGTCCTTGCAAAATATTAAGAATATTTGATAGTAAAAATGCATATGAAGTTGAATTACCTGATGAAGAAGTGACAATACCAAGTGACATATCAAAGAAGCAGATAGAGGAAGTTGAAATCATTTTGAAACAAAGAGTTGGAAGAAGCACAAGAGGAAAAGAATACACGGAGTATCTAATAAAGTGGAAAAATAGACCGATTGAGGAATCATCTTGGATTTCTCAATCTAAGTTGGATTCATTTAAGGTTGGACCTGATACATGATTCGAGGAATCATTTCTATTTACCCGAGGTGTTTAATGTAGGATCATCTTGGGTCTTTGGCAAACCTGCCAAACCAAAAATATGTTTGCTTTTGTTCTTTAATTTGTTCTCTATCACTCAGGTTATGTTGCTTGGGTTCTGTTGCTCAGGCATGCTTGTCTCTGTCACTTAGGTTTTGTTCCCTATTGATTATGCATGCTTATCTCTATCATTTAGGTTTTTCTTCTTCTTCTCGGGTATGCTCTTACCGACGGTTGCTGATTTTCGGTGATCTTCCACTCGAGATGCTTATTTTGGGAGTTGGATCTTTGGCCGACATCTTCATTTAATTTCTATTGCTGAATTAATGTGGGGTCTCCCTTTGGGATCTATGTGGACCTAAATATGGGTCTCTCTTATGAATTTTAGTGCTGACTTCCTTGTTGGACCCTTGTATATATTTGGTTCATTATTCTTAGTTGAAGGCAGTAGTTTTTGGGGTAGCATCTAGAAGATAGAAGATTTGAAGGCGGTTCTGTGACCTCACATGTATTAGGCTTATATTGTAATTCATTGAATATCTATCCTAAATAGGGAAGGCCTTACAACTCGGCATGTAATGATTTTGATCAATCAATGGAAAACGATCCCTGTGTTTACTTCTCTCACTATGTGTTGTTGTTTTCGTATTGTCTTGGTAAGCTAGTTAGGTAGTTGGGAGACCCATTCTCTCTCTCTCTCTCTCTCTCTCTCTCTCATGGATTTCTTATGGCTTACATAGTGTGTATGCGCTATAGCATGCACGCGCTATGTAAACCATAAATTTTCATAGCGCGCATGCCCTATAGCACATGCACACTATACGATGTGTGTGCTTTTAACGACATTGAAGTTTACCAAGCCTAAGCCTTAAATTTGCCTTGGAGTTCCAAACAAAAGGCTTGGAGGATTCAAATAGGTCTGAGATGTCTTTTGCAGCAAACCTAGAAAAAAATAACATTTTTTCTTGTGTGCTCCATGTCAGGTTTGCATGTGGTTCCATGACTATAAAATCAGGCGACATGATATTGTAGATCTCTATGATAGCTATCTAACCATGTAATTTATTTTGAATTCTCATTATGTAAAGCTTTTCATCTCTAATTTATTTTCTAAGTATGTCTAATTTTTGTCAAAAACCAATGTGTATTCATTTGGGCTTTGATTTTGGCTCGTTCATCGAATTTTGAAAAAAATTACATGTTTATAAACTAGACTCCATTCTACACACTTTAAATAAAATAAGTTTAGATTTTCATTTAGTTTTCACTAATTTCTATGGGGAAAAAATAGAAATTTCATGTTTCCAGGATGTGTCCACCTTGGCAAATGGCAAAAAATCACACTTTCATAAAAAAATTAGTAGAAAAATCTGATATAGACTAGGTGGTGTTAGCTAATTTCTCACCAGAGAAATTAATGTTTTTTTTTTAATTTATATTTTAGGGGGACCACACCAGATGCTATGTTATGTTTTTTTTCACAAAAAATAGGACCACTTTTTGTGCTCCCCCTTTTTGAGGGCCTTATTCTCCAGCATTTCTAAAATAAATTAGTAGTTTAGAAACTAGATTTGGAGAAAAAAACTTGTTTTTGTCACATTTTAAAATTTTGAGTGTAACTATCCTTAATTTCTCATTGAAGTTCAACGTTTACTAATTTCAAAAAAATAGTGGCATCTTATTCCTCCTTTCTGGTTCCCCATCTTTGTGCACTTACCTCCCTTTGGATATGACGACATTCAAAGAAGACAATTGAGGAAAGCATATCATCATTAATAAAATCTAGAAAAGATATTTCTGAGTTCTCAACTGTTGAAATGACTATGGAAAGTTGGGACTGAGAGGAGAGGTGTGAGTCAGTTCCACTAAAAAATTTAGAACTAAAATTACTTATAAACAATATACTGTTACTTTCTCATTAGCGATTTCATAACTTTGAAATGAAATTAATATAAATCTTATAAAACATCCCATCAAAACAGTAAACAATAGAACTCATAACACCATGATTTTGGTAATGCAGAAATCATTAGTTAGAGGATAAAACTGCGATGGGGATGACACCCACAACCTTAACAACCTGCAATATAAATGGCGGTCTCTTAGAGCATACAATGTTTAGCCATTAATTTTATAGATTACCCAATTAAGAGTAAATAGGCTTGTTAGGTCTACCTGGTTAGAGGATTTTTACAAAATCTACATTTAGAGATGTACCCTCAATATCAAACTGTAACACTACTTTGTTCTACTCTATTGTAGGTAAATTTCTTCTCAGTGCTCTCTGCTCTACTCTTTCTTCTTCAAATAACTCCTTTAACTTTTTCAGCAATAAAAATAATTCATAGCAACTTCTTCAACAATATTAGCCTCATAAACTCTGTAAATCATCCATTATATATAAGAGTTTATGCCTCTCAATCTTATGTGTTAGGTTATTGTGAATCATTCTTAACCATTAGATCTTCTTTTCCGCTCAGTGAGCATGTCACTTTTACCTCGGTACTTGTTGTTTTTCTTGGCACTAGAAAATTTTATTTTGTCACTTGATCTATGCCTTAGATCTTTACAATGATTTATTTGAATTTATTTTTATTAAGTAAAATAGGTTTTACAGGGTGCCTGAAACCTAAAACATAGCTAAAAATCAGAATGTATTCCTAGAGATCAGTTGGAGTATCATTCTCCTTCTTCTTCTTCTTAGCACTAGCACTTTTCCTCTTACCATGTCCCTCTTCAGTCTTCTTCTCTTTTTCCACACCTATATTGGCTGCATCTATCCCTTTAGTTTTCTCTTCCAGTTTTAATTGAGAATCTTGGTATGCTCATTAGAGGCTTTGAGGATGTTGAAGCTCTATTCAACAATGCTTTTAAGGGTCACCTCAAACCTCAGCATCTTATCCTCCATTTTTCTAACCTTTGTACTCAGATTCATCTGAGCTTCAATAGTTCTATCAATATTGGTACTGTCTGGCCCTTTTTCTTTGTTCTTGAGCTCCCCCACTTAATGAAATAACTACTTAATAGACCTGTAGTTGTACAACATGTTGTTCTTAGCATTATTGAGAAGATCCAACTCAAAATCCCTTGAATTATCACTGAAAACAACCATAGCCAGGTCAATCATCTCCTCTAGCTTAATCCTACCATCCTCACCTTCAATAACTTTGGGATTAATGATTTCCCTGGTTATCCCCATTTTGGTTGTTTTAACAAGAAAATTGCACCAAGTCATTTTCCTCCCCTGTGCAGACATGTAGCAGCAATAATCATTGTCTTGCCCCTTTTCTTTCATCGTGATGTGGGGGTTAGAGAGCTTGGGAGATGGGATTTCCTGATTAGTTCCATAACGCTCATCTTGGAGCTTCTCCTTCTCCTTGTGGCAAGAGCTAGGGGATTTTCTATGAGTCTAGTCCTCGGGAGTCTTCCAGCTAGTGGTATCATCCATGTTCTTGCTCTTTTTGTTTTGGTACTTCACAATGGTGGTCTGCCTTTCTCTTTTTTCCTTTTCCAATGGATATCTCTTCCTCACCATCGGTGTTCATCTCTTCCTAATTTTCATTATACTCCTCCTTAGAGGATATCACTGTGGTAGTATGCTTTTTGGATGGGGTCGCCAGTTTTTCCTTTTTAATGGTATGAATACTAGAAATACGCTTCTTAGAGGAGGAACCCAGATTCTTCTTTTTAATGTCATAATCTTCTTGACCCTTAGATTGCATACCCTTGCTATCTTTAGTCTCCAAAGGAACATAATCAGAGTGGGAGACTCTTGGAAAGATACAATGGAAATAATTGTTATTTTGTCATTGATGTCAAACCTTAACTGGTGAGACTCTCACTATCTATTTGAGTACCATATCTATTGATTTTTGAAGAATAATTGAAGGCAAGGATAACAAGAAGACCGAATGAAATGGTTGAGTTACAGGAAAATACAAGGGTACTTGATCAATTGGCACATTGACAAAGTAATGTGTTGTTTAGCTATAACACTAAGTCAAGATGTCAGTTTACTGGGAACAGTATATGTCAAGTGAATTTTGTGTCGACCAAGCACCAGTGTATGCTGAGTATAATTTCTAAGTGTCAACTGGGCGTTAGTAAATTGTCGAGGAAAACAATGATGACTGAGTGGAAGAACACAGTGTTGGCCAAGTAACATTGTTTTGGTAATTGTTGAGATTTGAGATCTCTGGCTGACATAATTGAATTTTTTGGGATATGTTAAGTTAATTAAGGATAAGCATGATTGGTCCACATTATTTAAATGCATAGGTAACCATAATTAATGCATAGATTCAAGATTTAATTAGTGATTGCCTTGGAGAAGTAAATTAAATGTAAAATGCTAGAAAGATCTGTTGGATCTGACCTAACCTAATATCTATGATCTTTATTAAGAAGAAAAAATTTATTTTACCTAGATAAAGAGGTATAAGATAACCTCGAGGGGTTTTTTCAAGTTGTGAGGATGAGAAAAGTGTATGCAAGAGGATTGCATGGTTAATTAACTGATTGGCATGATCTAGCAGAGAAGGTTGAGCAGAGAAGAAGCGAGTTGTGAAAGTGATTGCTTGATAGATTTCCAAGAAGATCTGAATATTGAAATGAGAATGGAGGCCACTCAGTGAATTAGCATAAGAGCTGAAATGGATCTGGATTTGCAAAGTAAGTTGTATGTATCAAATCACACTTGCTGATTACTTTCTAACCATTGTATCAATCAAAATCCTTTAACCAGGTTGACCTAATGGTCATTGTATAAATCCTTTGAGCAAGGTGACATTCAGGTGAAATGTTGTAAGTCCTCTAACAAGGCCACTCCTAGCAGGGTGATTAAATCCTTTAACCAGGTCACATTTAGCAATGTGTTTTGTAACCTTTTAACAAGGTTGGCTCCTAGCAGAGCTCACTTCAGAAGAGTGAAAACTTGGTAGCATGTTACTGGTGGTTTTTCCCAATTTGGTTTTACACATTAAATATTGGTGTCACCTTGTGTGAATGTTTTTGTTGTCTTATACTATTAAGTTTCTGCAAGCTGATTTCATTTGAATAGTGAACTGCATATTTATGTTGTTGGCATATGATGTTTTTACCGAGAAGATCTAAGTTATTTAAAGAATTATAAATTTTCAATTGGTACATCTAGAACTGAGGATAACTGATTCACCCCCCCTCTCAATTATTCTAAATTCATTCTAACAGAGACATCCATTCTGTCATCTTTCTCAGCAACCTCTTTCCCCATAATTTGGGCTTTAAAATACTCATAAATAAGAAGTAAAATCCCCTCATGAAGAGAAGGGTTTGCAATAGCCTTATCCCTAAACCCATTTATATTTTCATTAATAGAAGCATATAAGTAGAATGAGATAGAAATCAGCATACCATGCCTAAAGTGGTTCATGAGGATGAAGTGATAGGTTCTGATCTTATAAAACTTAGTGTCCAGCACAACATAATAGATGATGGCCCTCACGATGAAACTCCATAGCTTTTTAAACCCTTCAAGAAGATAATAATTCCCGATTTTGATGAGAGCTTTCTTCTTTTCCTCATTCCTTAGAAAATCACTGATCGTAGAGTCCAAAATTTTATGATCCCTATAAAATTTCATGCTCACTATGGGGATTCCAGTAACCGTGGAGATAACTTCCTCAGTGACCATAAATTTTCTTCCCTCTATCACCACACTGTCGCCATATCACCACACTACCCTCATCCCAACTATTCACAAACATTTTAGTCACCGATGACTTTCATCCATGAATCCTTTCAATGAAAGTGAAAATTCCACCTTGCTGAAGTTAGTTCAAGAAATTAGTTTATTTCTTCCATTTCTCACAGTCATTAGAGGGATCCCTTCTGTCTTTTTCACCACCCATTGCATGAAAAAATCTCTATCTCACAAAATGAAAATTCCAACTTAATAGACAATTTCTCACAGAGATATTCCACATTTTTCTTCTTATGTGCCTTAAAAGGTAAGTTTTAACTTTGTGAATGGGCACCTAGAAAGTGTGCAAATGTGACATTAGTGATGTAATTTATCATTTAAAACACTGTTAGGAATACTTTTAGTAATGTAATTAATGTTGTGTTAAAGAATTAAATGTGATCTAATCATGTTTACGACTAGCTGTCTAACTCGGTTGATTAACTCATTCAACTCGGTTATAAGAACTTCAGTACTTAGTGATTATCTACTCAGTGTCCTTCATTAAATTCAGTGTAATTTAATACTCGGTAAATATAGACACTCGGTAATCTATCTTTAACTCTTAGTGGTTATATTGACTTCTCTCTTATGTATGACTTCATTGACTGGTTTGGTGAGAATTGTCCACTAGTCAAATATATGACTAAGTCCTTTCACTGACTGGTTCTTCTTAACTCTATGACTTTGACATAAACTAATGACAATAAAATATATCTTTTAGAGATAACAATCTCCCCCTTTGGCATTAGTTGGGAAGTTTTGACAAAAAAATTTAAAGTCATCAAAATTTGTAACTCCCCCTCGGATGTTTCACTCTATACATATCTTTTTTTTTTCATTTTCCACATATACACTTTTTTTTCATTTTTGACGATGAAAACATAGTTAACTATCCTCCTTTTTTGACAAAAACTGCCAAAAGTAAAACTTATTTCTCAAAAAGATGTTTATACCTATGTTGTATCCCTGAAAGTATAGTCTTCCATGTGTCTCAAATATTTAGAAGTATAACAATGTGCTCGGTAAAATCTATAGACAAGCCAACAATACTGTCCAATGAGCTAACATCTTGATTTAATCGACTAAGTCTTTGGATTTCTTTGAGTGTATCTACATCGATTGGATATGGGGACTCAATAATGCTTGTAGTTTAATAAATTCTAATCTAAGCTTATCGCCCTCCTGTCTCAATGAAATTTGAACTCCCATGAGTTCTCGAATGTTTGAGTAGTAAGTCTAGAATGCTGCATGCTCAGTAGTTAGCTGCCGAGTCAGCTCTTTTTCAATATATGCTTCCTTCTTGATTTCAACCCTAAAGTTTGAAAGAATACATAACTTTTGAAATAATGCTATGATAGATGTGAGTTTGTTTTCAATATCTATACATAACTCAGAAATAGTTACCTTGTCTACATCTATTTCTTTCAATAAGTCTTCCATTAGCTTCCTCTCTATAGATTCCTTTTGAATCTTTAACATGTATTCGGTCATGTCATTGTTTTATCCTTTGATTTGTTGGACTAAATTACCAACTTGGTCTAGTAGGGGTTTAGATTCATCAATTGTAACTTCAGGAACAATTTCCTGGAAAATTTCCTTTACATCTTCTAGGATGTCTACCTTTTTCTTCTTTTCCAATTACTTATCATGTTTAGCCTTTGGAGCTACAATCTCAACATAAATAGCTAATTCTTTAGGCTTCATTAGATTAGGGTCTCCCTTTGGTATGATGATTGGCTTTCTTAAATCAATGACTTGCTTCCTCTTTTTTCTCTTCATTTTCTCAATCAATATTCTCTCACTAGTAGAGCATTTGGAACGTGATTCCTTAGTTGCATCAAGTGACTCAGTATGTGTATCGACCATAATTTCTTCTACTTTTACTTATTGTTTCTTTTCATCCTATTTTATTTCTTCAGTCTTTTCCTTAAGATTTGATTCCTCCTGCATTTCACTTTGTGTGTCTGGTGTCTTTTGTACATGGATAGGGTTGGTAGGTGGCTCTTCATGTTGTTGTCCCTTGGTGTCAGTAGGAAGAACTGACTTGGTTCTATTTTATTGTATGGTCTTGGTGGCCATAGGTACATCAACCTTTTCCTGATCTGTATTTATAGGTGTCTTAGCTACTATAGTGTGTGTATATGGTGTAGTGTCACTAGCAACATCTTGTACATTGGTGTAATTGAGTACTTTCTCAATTATTATTTTAGTACTTTGCAATTATGTGTAATCAACATACATGCACTTGGTGTCCTATACTTGCACATTAATTACATCTTCATCTCTTGATATCTTCCTTTCTGGATATTCTTCCTCGGGTAAGTATTCAATGATAATCTATACATTGTTAGTAGTTAGATCAATAGGATCTATTTGCTTGGTGATTTCCTTTACCTGATCAGTATTGTTTCACCTTGAATATTCTCTGCTTCCTATTTCTCAGTGTCATTTATTTGAAATATTTATTTTGATTTTGTATCTATATCCATCTCCACTGATCATAGGTCTCCATTCATTATCATTAGAGCTCTTCCCTTTCCTAGAAATTTCTTTGAATATTTCTTTAGTGCTAATGCAATTTTAGATTATTCCAAGTCGGGAATAGTGTGTACAAGAGACCTCTCTATCATTTCCTTTTTTGCATTAATTGCGTATTTCCACCTTGCATCCATTTTGTTTTATAGTTATTTTGGTAGCTTATTTGTAAGTTTTATTGGCATCACTCTGTATCCCATTAAAGTTACAACAACAACTTATTATATATTTTTCTTATCTTCTTCATTCCTCTTCAGATATTTTACTTTCCTAAAACCTCCAAATCCTCTAGATTTCTTTAATCCATCCTGAAAATCATCAAGACTGTGTGGAACTCGTGAGAGCTCTGCAATTGGTATAGATTTATTAGGCTCACTAGTCTTAGTTTCACTCTCATTACCTACTAGTAATCTTCTCCTTGTTTTAGTAGGTTGTTTCTAGCCTCTAGTTCTCTTATAATCTTTCCATTCAGTTGAACTACCTCTGCTGCTTTCTTCTTTTTAGGTTGTAACAAAGATCTGGTGTTCCTTGTAATACCTCTCTTGGTCGGTGAAGACAACTGTACTTTTTTCTTCACAACCACTACAATGGCTTGTGCATTTTCAATGTCCTTATCCAAAGTATCATCAACTCCAAAAGTCTTTGATAAAATATTAATATTTTTAATTTCTTTCTTAATTGTCCTAGGTACCAATATACCTTTCTTGATTTTATCTTTGACTTCCTCATAAGTGTCATACCTCTTTTCATTAGGGTCAATTATTTTATGTAATAAAGCTTCAATCTATTTTGAAACCATATCAATATCCATCTCATATCCCATTGGTTGAATCCATTCAACTCTCGGTTACACAACCCTGATTATACAAACATCAATATCTACTTTAAAACATATTTTATCCTGATACTTAGCAATTAGTTGAGGTGGAACTTTGTATCTTTTATGCATTCTATCTTAGAATTTAAAAAGATAATCAAACATGATTTCACCAAAATTGTCTCCTAGACTTTCTATATACTCATGTATCTAATATATGACTAGCCTATCAGGTTACCAAACTACATCTCCAATAGAGGGAAATGAATTATGGTAGTAAAAGAAAATACATACAAAATCATCTAAGTTAGAACTTGTTGCAAATTCTACAGATCGACCAAACGACTTGAATCCCCTTTCGTAGGAACCCCACACATTTCTCAAAATTTTAACTTGTTCCTCACTATCTATAATTTTCTTGACTCTAGCTTGGTCTCTTTCAATAGGAAGATGTCATATTTTGACATCTCCAATTTTGTTTTGATACAACATTTCTTTTGAGGGAATTCATGCCCCTAACATTCTATGATGTGAGCCTCATAACCCCTTGGGAAATATTTTTTCCATCCTTAATCTCAATAACATGTTAATATTCTATTAGCCTTAAATATTCCATTTTGGCATAATTTTTCTTTTCAGTTTTTGAACCTCTTTATTTTCCCTCTTTGCAATCTAGGAATTTTTTGTCAATATCCATTTCACATATCCCTAATTTTTCCACCTACTCCGCCATGAGATCTCTTCTTGTAAGATTCCTCTTATTTTATTATCTAATACCTCCTCCAAAATTGTATCATCTTACTATTGAGAAGTCTGGATAATTGAGAGAGGGGGGCGTGAATAAATTATCATAAAATATTTTTGTAAACTTAATTGATCTGAGAAACCTATTCAATCAGACAATCAGAACAGATATGAACATGAAAGCACATAAGAAAACCATACACAATGAACACCAAATTTTTACATGGAAAAAACAACATGGGAAAAACCACGGAGAATGCTAATTCTCAATAATAAAACACTAATTAGGCTGATGTTTATAATAATGGCATAGTACCAAGTTTCTCATTGTCGGTGGGCTCACTGCCCAACTATCACAACCAACATAAAAAAAGGGTTCACTACCAAAAGAAGAATAATGAAAAGGAAATCCACCATTGAAATAACCAGTTCTAATTTCAACATTGAAATAAATCTATGGTTTGATGCCTCTGGTAACACACTTTCTCATATACAACAATATCTAGATAAATATCTTTTTAGGTTTGCATTATTTGCACACAAACATGTCAAACATAATCACCTTTTACTTATACCATTCCATGCCTCCATATTCTTCCAAGTCAATCAAGAAGAATTTGAATTCACAATCTTCTATGTCAGCCAAATATAATTTGAATTAGATCACCACAAAATATTCCCGCAGTGAAAATAAATTAAACATGGACTACACGAAACCTCCTCGCTTAAAACAACATACTACCCAATTAACTTAATATTTGGACCCAACAAATAGAATTTACATGTTACAATTAATACAATGTTTTTAAAGAATGTTAAGTAATTTATAGATCAGCGTGGACCCAAAAGAGTGTATCTCATTGAGTTGTAATACAAATGAGAACAAGATAAATATGGCCAGAGATATAGTATTATATAACAACATCTAGAGTGTTCCAATTCTACATCACCAAAGAACCAAATCTGAACTTTCTCTAATCAACCAAGGTATCTTGACATCAATGACAACCATTAATGACAAAAATATCACATTCACAACAATCTTCAACAATCTCCCCATTTTTCATTGATGGAAACATTCATTAATGAAAAACCAAACAACTCAATATCAGCATCAAGACCTGTTTTCTTCTCCCCCTTGACATCAAAGATAAAATGACAAAACTACCCTTGAAACAATTACTCCACTCCCCCTAAGAGGAAGCAACCAAG
>MU228093.1:3950645-3970526 GCA_018584345.1 Thuja plicata
AGCACCTACTTTACAAGTAGGAGGATGATGGTTCGATTCCATCGTGTCCTAATATGACTAAATATATGAGTAAATTAATGACTAAATATATCACTAAATTAATGACTAAATATATGACCAAATAAATGACTAAATAAATGACCAAATAAATGACTAAATAAATGACCAAATAAACAACCAAATAAATGACTAAATATATGACCAAATCAATGACCAAATAAATGACTATCAAATGACCAAATAAACTACCAAATGACCAAATAAACGATCAAATAAATGACTAAATATATGACCAAATCAATGACCAAATAAATGACTAAAATAGTTTAGTCATAAATTTGGTCACGAGATAAATGACCGGCAATAAACTACCACTGATCATGTGACCAAATTTGGTCATTTATCTACAATTTTTAGTAGTTTATTTGGTCATATATTATTGTTTTTGTACTAGTGGAAATGCCACGAACCAAACTAGAGGAAATAGAATTGGCAAGCAAATACCCAAAGCCTTCAGTAGCAAGCACATATAAAGCAGGAGCCAGTGGACAACCTTTCCAGATGGATCTAGAAATCCCAAAAGTATCAGATTGAGACCCATTGATGGTAATGCATGAAGAGGCATCGCCAAAAATCATTTCAACAGACTGCAAGAAGTGAGGACTGAACCCAAGAGCTTGAAGCATAGAAAGAATGAAAGGCCATTCAATGCGGTCATAAGCTTTAGCAAAATCAATTTTGAGGAACAGGATAGCCTATTTAGATTGACGAGCCCATTCCATCCCTTCCCAGACAACAATAATGTTGTCAAGAATATACCTAGATTTAATAAAGCCATTTTTCTTAGGGCGAACAATAAGAGGAAGGAGATGTCTGATTTTGAGAGCTAAAGCTTTGGAAATTATCTTGTAGGAGACGTTCAATAAAGTGATGGGCCTCCAATTGCATATATCCTTGAGATCACCAGATTTAGGTATGAATTTGATATTCCCTTTATTAATTAAAGTACCCAAACTTTTATTGTGAAAGACCTCGAGGTAAAATTTTAGGAGGAGTACAACCCACAAAATATCCAATCAGAGTATGCTTTTCTAACCATTCACATATAGAATAAAATTCTTGCAGATTAAGAACAATATCAGGGTTACCTTGTGAAAGACCTCTGGGATGAAATTGTGAGGACTTTTATTTAGAGGAGGCACCATGGCTTTTGGAAGCTTCAACTCGCACACCAGCATCAACTGTTGGGCCGAAGTTGGCCATAGCTATACTAAAAGCTAACCCTAATGCAAAAATCCAGCAGTAAATGTGGTATGACAGATGGAAAGCTCAGAGAAAAGACACAGATAGGGCGTCGTACACATGAAACCCTAGCAGAGTGAAAAACACTCTGCCACCACTCGCCAATTTTTCTTACAAATAATTTTACATATTATTTAAAACTAAAATTAAATGTAAAATTTAAAACAATTTTTTTTCCATATAGTATAATACCATTTTAAAATTTCTTGCTGAGACGGAAATTTAATTTTTCTTTAGAAAATTTTAAATAAAATAAAAATATTAACAATAAATGAAAAGTAATTGAATCATATTATACTTTAAAAGTAATATCAAATGTAGAACTATGGACTATAGGAAACTAAAGCCTATCAAAGAAGACAACAACTCTGATATTGTGAAAAATCACTCTAATATTGTTTCAAATTTTTCACATTCAGACATGTAAAGAGCGTTAAGATTCTTAAGGTTCTTAAGTCCAACATATTCTAAACTTTCAAATATGGGGATAAATCTTTGTGCTAATTACTAACTTTACAATTTTATTTAATCTCCTAAAATCTATGGTTTCAAAGCTATTCCTTGCACACTCTAGAAAGATAAGGATGGAGTCCTACATGCTTTGCTAGACTAAGGATAACATTATACCAGTTGTTTATGCTTAAGCTTTTCAATACATAAGACAGTAATATCCTAGCAGCTCACAGAAACAAGAAACTCCAAAAGAAAATAAAGAACATGTTTCTTGAAAGAAATAATAATATTAATAATCAAGATAGCAAGGAACAATAAACAATCCAAGTAAACTCGATGAGGGAGAAAGTTTTACCATGAGAAAAACATGAACTAGGAGCAGGCACCCAACAATCAATACAATGAGACAAGAAGCTTTTGAAAAGGGAAAACAAAAGAAAAACCCTGATGATACTATGAATGAGGCCATATCAGAGAGAGAGAGAGAGAGAGAGAGAGAGAGAGAGAGAGAGAGAGAGAGAGATTCTCATTACAATAACTTCATCACATAGAAATGAGAGAGGAGCATCTCTTAAATAGAGATGAGGAGAGGAAATAGAAATGAGAGAGGAGCATCTCTTAAGTCTATGAATGCCATCATTCATAATAGGTGTGTACCAAGTGTCACAATCCTCTTAAGGAGGATAGACTAAATAGAATAATTATATATAAAATGACTTGTCCTCCCACTTGGGCTAGAGGACAAATTACATATAGGGATTCCATAGGAATATCCTCATTACAATTTAAAAAATACAAGTAAAGATTAATCTTCTAACACCCCCCTTTAATCTTTACTTGGGGTGTTTACAACATGGGTTATCAAACCCAATTTTTAATAAAATCTGCAACTTGATTTTCTACTTCATGGTACAAAGGTACATTTGACTGGGTTCAAGTGGAGGGATATCCACATCTTCATGTAATCTTCCTGAGTTATAGGACATTTATAGATGAATTGATTCCTTAATTGTACCTTAATGATTCACCTGAATTAAAGAAACATAGAAACAAGAAATAGGGAAACTATCCACAAGTAGAATGACATCTGATATTCAAGTTAGTATATCCTTTGAAACTTTTATATTAGAAAATATTTTAAAAAAAATTGCTTATGGTTTAAAATAAGATATAGGTATAGAGATAAATTCATGAGATTTAATCAAAAGTGCAATGGAGCAAACATGACATCAATATAAACCAAATGCTCAAAGTCCCATATTAAACGAGCGAGGAAAAAGAAACACTATCAATGCTCTCATAAAAGAACATACTAATGCACAAATGACCACATACAAGGCCAACCAATGAGACTTGTATCAACACTGCATCAATCACATGTATATAGACATCCACTAATGAGTAATCCTACTACAAGTGAATGGGTGATGAATCCACCACCTACGCAACCCATGATCTAAGAATGAAGTATGCAGTGCAGTATCACATTAGTAGATTTTGCAAGGAAATATAAGTGAGACAATGCTAAATCAACAGAACATGTGTCTCAAGCACCAAATCAACCAAGGATTCAATTTTCCAAACATGTTTACTGTCATATATCATAAACAAAGGGTTACGAGTGATAAAATATATTTCCTTAAAATATATATAAGAAATCCAACAAAGTGCAAGAAGGATTTAAAGAGTGACATCGTCACCATGAGGAAAAGATCATAGATGAGCCATATAATCTGAAAATGGAGGGAAACTCCATGTATAACATCCTCTTTATGAGGAACAAAATGGGATAAAACCCCATATAAGGTAAGTGCACACCAACTTTAGGATGGAGGGATACTCCACGAGTGCCTTCGTAGAATAAGAAAACTATGAGTCTGTTATAACTGATGGATCCTCCATAGTTAACCTTAAAAATTGGGCTCCTTGTGCAACTTAAAATAAATTCAATAAAATGCATACCAATAAATGGTATAAAATCATAAATGCCACTATGTGCATATAAAGAGATGTTCTAAAAGTATAAAATTGTAACTTTGTGCATACTAATAGATCATATATAAAATTGATAGTAAATAATGCTAATCAATGAATAATGAAGGCAATTGAATAAGATAACTCATAAACCTTGAAGAAACTTAAGATAGATGCATTGATCACTGTAAGTGGACTTAGCAACATTATAGATATCAGTTAAAAACTCCATTGAATGTAAACATAAGTACAACTTTTTTAAAAAGAGAGGAAACATAGTTACTTCTTTGGAAACAAACTTTTACTCGAGATTTATCATTCGTTTGGAGAGAGAATATTAAATAGCTAATGTTATTTTTGAATTAAACAAAGAATATAACTAAGAAGTTGGGTCAAAACATTAAGTTTGAACACTATCATATTGAAAACAATAAATAATATAGGAAAACATATAATGTATTAACCTTGAATAAGTGTGAATTAAACAATTATATTAAGACTTTAATAAAAAACAAGATTAAAGCATATAAATAACAATTTTAAAAATTTAAATTATTTTGTTAAAAAAAATAAATTGACTAGAAAAATGAATTTTAAAAGATTAATTCTATTTAAAACGTTATTTATTTTTTTAGAAAACTTATTAATACTAAATATAGAAAGTGTAGTTTAAACAAAATATTATAAAAAACAATTGAGTGAAGTATTTTTAAATATGTTGTCAAATTAATAAAACAAAAAGTTAAACTATTTAAACAATTTATTTGAAAGATGTAAAAAATAAATTGATTAAAACTCCATTTAAAGGAAATGGAATTGGAGCAATAGACAACCAAACTATTTAAACATTTAAAATGATTATTAAAAAACTTATTAAAACTACGTAAAGTTTATTTAAGAATATTTTAAACAAATTAGATGAGAAAAAAATGGATTTAAACTAATAAGAAGATTGAAATAAAGGATTAGTTAATAGTATTGAAAGAAATTGAAACAATTATTTAAAGTAATAAAAAATAGATTGATTAAACTTATTGAAGGCAAAGTTTTATATATTATATAAAAGAGTCAACCCAAGTTTGTGATGTAAAACAAACGTTCAAACCAACAACAATGATTATGATTATTGGAAGGAAAAAGGACAGGTATGTATAGCAGAGACAATGCAAAGCACATACCAACTTATAATGCAAGCAAAGAACAATAACTATATAAAAAGAACGTTATCACCACTTAGAATATGAAACGCAGGTGGGTGGGAACAATGATTACTAAAAAATGAAAGAATCGAAACAACTAAAATGGTTTACTGGAAAGATGAAATGGTTACAGATAAAGTTTGCAATGTTTGATAAGGGGCAGTAGAAATAAGAGAGGGGCAAGTGTAAATTTAGCAAAAATTGTTTGAATATTTGGCAGAGTACGAATCCAAGGAAGGATGTGTTGCAGAGGAACCGTTTTGTAGTCATTAGGAGTGATCTGAATGAAAGTTAAGACAATGCATAGAGATATTGTATATATATAAACTTGTAAGGAAAGATATGTGGTTGGAAGGGTAGACAAAATAGACAGGGAGTCTGAGAAAATACTGACAGAAATTCAAGAAAACGGTCCAAGGTAGATGGGAGAAACACTGAAAACTAATAATTACAAACGCCAATAACAAATGGCAGAGATGGTTGGTAGAAAAATGATGGAGGGAGAACAATATCAATGATCAAATGCAGAAGAATACAAAGACTAAATTTTAATGGTTGGGAAAGGGAGCATTGGGAGATAAGATGGCACAACCTAAACAAAGAATCCTATGGAATGACCCACCTTATGTTATGAGTGCTCATGCCTTTCGGAGGTATGTGCCTGAAAGAAGAGATGATTTGTAGTCAGCAAGAGGCAAAAATATGTCGCGCCAAAAGGGAGCCTCTCACGTCAAGGAGAATGTCATCATGCTAACACCAAGACTATTATCGGCCAGACCTACAAAACATTATATATATAGAGCTAACAACTTACAATAATGATCAACCTGAATGAGGTCGCAGGCAGAAAAAGGGTCTACCAAATAATGCTTTGTTCATTCCATGAGGCTGTGCTTATAATTTACCAATACGCTGGCCATATACACCTCTCTTACTAGCAAGCTCGCCATCTGCATTGGGTTTGGTGAATGTGAAGAGAAGCTTCCTAGGTGATGAGATAGCCCTCAAATCGATGAGACTCCACCAGCACAAGAAGATGGTGCATGATCTCCCAAACACTCTCTCTCTACTCCATCGAAAGGTCTCACTATTTCTTAAGTGAGTACTGGCTATGAGAATGGTTTAAAAGAAGTTCAGATAGAAAATAAATAGTTAAGTTTGAAATGGGTATTAAATTGAGAAAATAAAAATGGATGCAGGCTAGATTGGGAAAAAAGAAAAGCTTTCTCACCTATCGCTGGACTTGATCATAAATATGACCAAAGATTAAGACATCTTAAAGAAGACAAGAGATCTAACCAGTAGAAGACAAGAGTTGTGCAACTTAAAGAATTGTTAACGTTAGCAAGGAAAGCTACAAAAGGCTTGAAAGCTAAGAAGAGATAGGGCTACAAAAGGAATGGAGAGCTTAGCCAAAACGTATGGATTGGAGAAAATGGACCATGAGGAGAGGTTGGGAGTAACGATGACTGAAAGTTAACATTGTAAATTGTTAATCAACTTGAAGGAAGGCAAGGTGCTTGCGTAGGGATAAGAAGACTGAAATAAAAATTTAAGAGGCAACGATAGTAATAGGAAAATAGAGATGAATGTCGAAAAATAATGTTAGCAAGAAATACATAAAATAAGACTTAGCTAGGAGCGTTTAAGTCTGATGACTGCATCTCACAACACAACCCCAAAACACTTCAAGGACAACAAGAGGGGTGAGAGCAGCATGAAACAAATCTTGGGAGAATGAAGCTGATTGAGGCCACAGACTTCTTAAAGAAACCTTGGAAAGTAGCACCAAAATGTTAGAGAAAACCAGTCAGCCTTGAGCAAAGTTAGAACAAAACATTAACTATGATCGAATACTACATGTAGTCAAAAATAACAGAAACAACTATGAATATAGTGATTGTTAAAAAAAGTTCTTTAATAAATACAAAAAAGAAACTTGCAGATTGTGAGATAAAAGGAAACCTGCTAGAAATTGTTCATTAATATATGATCAAGAGAAATATACAGAAATAAACCTGAAAATCAATACATTTAGATATACACAAAATTTGATCATGCAGATGAAAACAAAGACAAATTACTATGAAACCTACAATACAAAAAAAATGCGATAAAAAATAGCAATAGAGTGAACACAAATAGATTGAGTTAAATTGCAGAGAATGCTATAAAAAACAATGATAGATAGATTAAACAATATATAAACCTACAAATCAAATTCAGATAGAGGAATGTAAACACATACATATTTATCCTGCAAGAAAAGCTCCGAGATAAAAAAAAGAGTAAAACATTGCGGTTTCCCAACAGAAGTTAACTAAACTAAATGCATATTAAAATGGGTTTGGTGGTTAGCCCGCTAAACCAAAAAAAATTGTCAAACACAACTTTCTTGTGGCAAACTAACCAAAGAGAGTTAGAGAAAACAATAATACACATTTACAATCACAAATTAAAAATAAACTATAAATTGATGAGTTATGTAATGACATTTGAGCTTCTCTCTTCAAAGAACATAAAACTTAATAGATATAATAATCATATCTGCAAAACCACGGATGAGATATGTAAAGAGTATTATCTTCTCTTTTCAATAAAAAAATTTCCAAACAAGAAGTGTTGCAATGAATGGTAACCTTCAACACCTTTTAACTCAAAATAAGGATTAGTAACCTACTCTGATACCATGAAAGAAATAATATAATAGTAATAATAAAGAGAGTAAGGATGTAATACCTACCCCCTTTGTCTGTCTGTCTGTGTCAGTTTCTGATATCTTTTAGACCATAGTATGTATGTGTTGGCTTTTCAAGTGATTTTAAAGATAATCATGCTTTTAATTTTTATTATGCTATTGATCCATGATTAGTTGTGTTATATAACCTATTTGCATATGATGTATGGATATTTCATAATGGTTATGATTATGTTAGAGCTTCATTTTGATTATTGTTTTCTGACAATACTGACCCGATATTTATATGCACATGGATCACTTGTATGCTTTGCATTTCTATCTGTTGTGTTTGGTATGGTATGGGACAGAGTCATAGTTACTTGCCTCGGCAAGATCCACACGATAAACTAGTCTCAACCATTGTTTGCTATATTACATGGATATATACTCGTCTTTGTGATGACAGGTTTGCAGGTACTAGGCTACGTCTTCCCTGAATTGGCAAGAGTGAGTGTGCCCTATCGTAGTGTCTCAATAGTAAAGAGAGGGGAGATAATATTCAGGTCCAAATCCATACCCTAAACCTTTACTTTGTCCTAGAATTGGGCAAGAATCTGATTGTCTACCCTAGTGTTTGAATCTGTCCAGTGACGTGGATTCATGAGCCTGTTTGTGTGTGCTTGGGTGTCTGTTTCAGTTGATTATCTGTTTGAGTTGTTTATCTATTTGGATGGGTTTCAAGTGATTTAATGATGCTTTTAGCTTAGATTATTTAATTAATATTTATGGAAAATATTAATGTTAATTATTGCATCTTTAATAAGGTTAAAATATTGATATATGAAATATATGGCTATTTAATAATTAAATATTAATTAAAGGCCTATATTTAATTAATTGATTTAATTAATAAGTCTTGATTTGAATAATTGAGATTTAATAAATATTAAATTCAATTCATTGTAATTATTTGTGCAAAGTTGATTTATTGAGTATTACTTTAGTTGCATGATTAATTGAATTATTTAATTGAAATTATCTCTCATGCATTTTCAATTAATCACTTTCCTTTGATATTATAAAGTTGAGTTATGCATGTGCTTTAAGTGAAAATTGAAAATAAAGAAATTATTGTAATTAATAATTAGATAATTTATTTTCCCATTAGGGTTTTCACTTTTTGAAAACCTAAGGGCCCATTTGGTTGAGGGGTGGAATGGGAATTGAACGGGAATTGGCATTTCCGAATTCCCAAAATGTTCAATTCCCTGTTTGGTTCCAAAATTAAAAATTGGAATAGGGTTATGCCAATTCTAATTTTGGGCCTTTTTGAGCATTCCACAATTCCCCCTCAGGACTAGGAATTGGAATTGAAAATTGGAATTGGAATTGAGAGTATTATTTTGTGAAGGAAAATTCATTCCCATTTTTGTGTTAATATTATATTGCTGTCAGAATGTATATATAAATTTGTGTATATACACATGTGTATATATACATGTGTGTATATATACATGTATGTATATATACATATGAGTGTATATACACATGTGTATATACACACATGTGTATATACACACATGTGTATATGTGTGTATATACACACATGTGTGTGAATATACATGTGTGTATATACTCTTGTGTGTATATATACATGTATGTATATATACACACATGTGTATATACATACTCATATCTATATGCACATGTGTGTATATGTGTGTATGTGTATATATGTGTATATGTGTGTATACACACGTGTGTATGTGTATATATATACACATATGTGTATATGTGTATACATGTGTACATATACACATGTATGTATGTGTATATACACATGAGAGTATATACACACATGTACATATATAGTATAGATACATGTATGTATATATACACATGAGTGTATATACACACATGTGTGTGTATATACTCTTGTGTGTATATATACATACATGTATATATATAATATATATACATGTATGTATATATATAGTATATATACATGTATGTATATGTGTATGTGTATATATGTGTATATGTGTATACATGTGTATATATACACATGTATGTATGTGTATACATGTGTATATACATACATGTATGTGTATATATATATGTGTGTGTGTACATGTGTATATATACATGTATGTATATACACACATGTGTGTATATATACACATGTGTGTGCATGCATACATACACACACATGTGCGTATATGTGTGTATATATACACATGTGTGTATATATGTGTATGTGTGTATATGTGTGTGTATATATGTGTATGTGTACAAAAACAAAATTCCAATTCCAATTCTAGTTGTGTGGAACCAAACACAGAATTTGCATCTTCTCAGTCATCTTCCAGGTGAACCAAACAAGACAGCCATATTCTAGAATTCATTTTGAGAATAGCACAAACCTAGAATGGATTCAATTCTAGAATTGGCAATTCCAGCATGCACAAATTCCACCAACCAAACGGGCCCTAATTGCTTGGTTTTCTATATCCTTGGATTGAAAGCCATTTTGGAGGGGGTTCAATCAGGGGAGAAAGGAAAAATCAGGTGATGGAGGATTTTGAAAAGCTTGAGAGCAATTTTGGAGCATTTGTGGATTCTTCTTGCTTGGATTTGTGGGTTTGTTCCTCTCATCAGTTACAAAGGTAGGATCTTGTTCTTGTCAATCTTAGCTTTCAGATCCCTGTCTTCTGTGCATCTGAAAAGCTGGGATCCTTTGTGTGAAGCTTCCTTGATTGATCATTGTGTGGAATTTTGGTTAAAATTGAGAAGTGTGTTCTTAGATCAATTATGTGTCTTGATTCATGTTTGCATGTCAGATCTATGCTTGTGGGCATAAAGGGTTTTAATTCATTGCCTTGGGTACAAATGGGTATTGAGAGTTTTCAATTGGAATGCATTTGTCTTCAATTTTTCCCATAGGGTTTTGATTCGTTAAAAAAGGTCTTCTTTGATTGAAACTACTGGAAATTGCCTTCAAACCCTTAGATCTATGAGCAGATCACCTTAGAAAGAAGGTACCTTGCCTTACTAGGTCCTTGGCTGAATTCCAGGTCTAGATCCGCAAGAAAGCCATAATAATAGAGTTAATTGCATGTTATAAGAAAACAAAATTCTCCTTGAAAGATTAATGAATTGTTTTGGAACCCTCCTTGTTGTTATCAAATTTGCATGCTTGAAAGAAATGCTCTTCTTGGAAAAATATTAATAATTAGATATTGGAAATCTTCTTGTTTTTACCAACTTGCATGTTGGAGAAAAGAAAATATTCTTGTTTTTAACACCTAATAGTTATGTGTTAGATCTTCCCTCTTAAATATTCAAAAGGGTAAATTTATCAATGAATGTAGAAAAACAATCATTCTTGATAAATTTGTCAAGAATTAATTAAAAGAAATATAAGTATATGTTGCTGGTATATGTCTGGTCCTATGAGAATTATTTGAAAGAAAATAATATTTAAAAGTCTATTTTCCTTTTTATAAAAAGAGTTGTAACCTATTCTTTTAAAAAAAAAATTAATTAAAAAAAAAAAAAGGGTTGCTGTAAAAAATTACAGACTGGTGTAATTTTGGAATTTTGTTTAGAGAAATAAATTTAAAAAAAAAAATTATAAAAAAAACTATTAAAAATAGTTTTAGGCAAAAAAATAAATTAAATTTCTATTAAAGTTTTAAAGGAGGGTTGGCGGGCTGTCAATCCCCGCCCTCTCCCATGCAAGCAAGCCGCAGGGAGCTACGGTCCCGCGGGCTGCACTGGTATGCTAGCAGCAGTCACCGCACGGACACCGCCCCCCCATGCGGGGAGTTGGGTGGGGTGGGGACCACCCCCCCCAACTTAAGTTTTTAGTTTAGTTTTTTTTTAAAATTTATTTTTATTTATTATTTATTAAAATATTAAAAAGAATTACGGTTAAAGAAATTAAATTTGCTTTATTTATATTGTATTTAAATTGTTTTAATTCTTTAGTTTCTTTATTATTATTTGTGTTATTAATAATGTTAGTTATATATATATATATATATGTTTTAATATTATTTAATTTTTGTTATTGTTTATTATTGTTAAGTTCTTAATTAATGGTGATTATTAATTAGGATTAATGATTAATAAATATAACATTATTATTAATATTAATGTTGGGTGAATAGTTGGACGAATGAAATTTAGTGACTTAGTGCCGTCGGATCTAGAGGATAAATCGGGTTAGAAGATAGGGATTCTTTTTAACTCACTTGAATTAGGAATCATGCTATATCTAAAATGAGTAGTTTGTTTTAGGGAATGAGGCTTTTATCTTTTAACCTATCTATTTATGGAATCTGGAATTATTCATAGTGATTTATATTTGGATGTATACTTGTAATTATAGTTAGTTTTCAGTAATTATTTATTGGATTAATTTATATGATGTGAGTATTATAAATTAATCTGTAAAGGCTTAAATGCATATTTTCATTTGGAAATTGAATTATATTGTGTTAGTAATTTATCAGATAAACTAATTTGAATATTTTTATCTATAAATGAGTTTATCATTGATTAATATTGTCTTTCTGGGATCGTCTTTACCATGTCAGGATGTGTTTTTTTGAATGAATGTTAAATGATTATGTGCTTCTCTTCTATATGAACTATTTTGTGTCAATTGTCTGTTGGGGATTAGTTGGCTATCAGGAGGTAAATCCAGAGGTTTTTGGGGTTTCAGTTATGTGATATTTTGTATGCTTCAGTGCATGATCACGATGTTATCGATTTTGGATCTCGATCTTTTTAACCCAACCTAAGTTGTCTCAACTAGTCCTATGTGTGATCATGTGATATTATCTGTATGTTGTATTGGTTAAATGGGAACCAAATGTTCTTGTGTGGGCAAGAAACAGATGTTAGAGTTTGATCTTGTTTTCATATTCTTTATGATTCTCTAGGGGTGTATCCCTATATGAGCAGGAATCAGAGATGAGGTTTGTGCTTTACCTTTGTGATAATGTTTTGTGAACCTAGGGTAGGTTACCTAGTTGTATAGTAGGAGGTGGCTTGCAATAAGTACCGGAGCCCACAAGTGGCTGCTAGGATTTGCTTATTGTAAGTAATGGTAACAAGTGATAACATAATTAATCTAATTAGGCTGACCTAGTATTAAACTAATAAGATTAACACCTCACCCATGCTTGAGCGCTAATTTAGGCTAAGATGAAGGATGAGTAGATGCTTGCCCCCCCTTTCGAGGTGCGGGTTCGGGCATCATTAGTGATCTTGTCTGTATGAAAGGTCATTGATGCTGTGTATAGTCACTTGGGTGCCAGAATCCATTAAGGGATTGCTAGGGATGAACTCAAGGATGCGACATACATGATGACACCTTCCTATCTACAACTTAGGTTATCCTATGTGTGTCAGTACCTCTGGTGTTGTTTAGTGTTCCTTGTTTTGGATTAGAGTTCTTCTAGGATCTTCCTATGCATGCTGTATGAGGTCATGTTTACCTTATTTATATTCTTGATGTATACCCCATGTGTGTGGGCCTATTATTATCTCCTTAGCACAGTGAGAGTGGACCTTTGGTTCCACGTGGTCAAGTGGTAGTGGTTCTTATTGCCATTGTGATCCGAAATTCATCTTCATGCTTTGATGATCCTTGATGCAGTTCTTCTTCTTCTATCTTCTTCATCTTCTGGGAACTTGTATAGTTCTTGAGGTGTGTATTGTTCCATATGTATCTATTGGTTATCATCCTTGGAGGATGCGTTGTATTGATTATTATGTATTATTACATACCCTATGACTTGTGTAGTGGATATTGATTGGGTAGTATACCTTATGGTATCTGATGTATATCTAATCTTTATTATTAAGATGTATGTTATTGGGTTCAAATTATGTAACCTTTATGTCAGATCTTTATCATTGTAATCGTAGAATAGTTTTCTTAAGTAATTCTATGTCAAGGAACCCTCGAGAGTTGTATTCATGTTTATGTCATGTATGCTTGTTGGATTCAGATTTATTCAATAATGAAGATTTCCTTTAAAAGTTTCTTCTACTCCTATCCATTGTAAATAGAGATGTAGATATCTGTTGTAAGCCCTTGGGCAATTTGATGTATTTGTATTGAATATTAAAGGAAAAAGAAATGTAATTTGGGATGGGTAGCTTTAGGGACTTCAAAGGGAATGTTTATTTGTAAATCAGAAAGTTGTAATAGAGGAATGTGATTGTGTATTTTGTATCCTATCTCTCTTGAAATGAAAACTAGGAGTAAGAGTTATTTATGTTTCGGTAATACAAATGAATTATGTGTAGGCAAGGTTAATTGGAAATGAAATTAAAGAAAAGAGTAACATTGTTTAGGAGTCCAATGTATTTATTTCTGTCTCATTTCAAAAAATCTAAATACAATCAAAATTAGGAAAGGAAATGAATTCATTAAGGTAATTTATAGGATCAACATTTTTTTTATATTCATGGAAATCATTTAAGGGGAACCTATAAGGAGATGTTCATTTTTATAATTTCTAAAATAGTCTTAGCAACATTTAAAAATAAAATCTAGTTGTTATCTTTGTACTTTAGACCTGATCCATATGGGTTCCCTAGTAGGGACATTACAATACGCCCCCACAAATTTGTCCTCATCTTCACCAGAAATACTCATCAAAACAGACATAGACTCCTTACTCTCTTCTTCAGACTGAGAGTGGGGGATGTAGTCACTTTCCTCATAACCATCCACACTCTCACCATCTGAATCTGTGTTCATTCCTTTATTTTTTCCAAATTTTAACTTTTTAACAATCAGATCAACCATATCCTCTCCCACCCTAATCCTTTTACCCATTTTAGTAGAGCCATAGTCTCTCAGTGAAATAATAAGAGGACTGGAAGCAGAAAATTTATTAACATGCTTGACAATAAGGAGAATCAAACCCTCATGCAGAATGGGCTTTCTTTCCTTATGCCCGTGGTCAGTTATACTATGGCGGAGAGAATGCAATAGGTAAAAGGGGAAAGAAATTCTCACGTTATGTCAGAAATGACATAACAACATGAAATGGTAAGAATGTACCCTTTTATACCTCCCATACAGAGAAAAATACTCCATAACCACCGTAAGCACCTTCTTCCATAATTCTTTAATGGATTTGACATCATAACACCCTCCAGAGTCTTTCACCAAACTCTTCACTTTCGCTTTATCCTTTGGGAATTGTTGAATGACCTTCTGCGAGATCTTCTTATCCCTATAGAATTTCATGCCCTTGGTCTTTAAACCCATAACCTCTGCAATTAGGTCTTCAGTTATCATGACAGCCATACCTCCAATCACCACAGAACCATCCTTCCAGTAATTAATGAAAGCTTTTGTGACAGCATCTTTAGAGCCATGAAGGAGCTCCATATATTTTGTGAGGCCACCCTTGTTGAACTTATCCCAAACCTTCATTTGGGTCTTCCATTTCTTATAGTTCTTCCACTCCTTATGGTTTAGCCCATCCCCCATGATATCTTTCAAGAATAGGTTGTTAGTAGAAATGGCAGAAGTAATAAAGAGATAGAGTAGAAAATCCAAGTACAAATTTTTTAAAGATCCAGTTAACATGTATCTACACTTCACATTCTTGGGAAAGACAAGCCTTTCAGTAACCCTATTAAAAACTATTAACGACTTGCGTAAATTCATGAGATTTTTAAGATTTTCCAAATCTACTCATTTTCTATGAGTCAGATCATAGGCCAAGTTGGCCTTCACGTCAACGGTCAAATCACTAACTCCATGACAACTCATGATACCGTCGGCCTTAACTACAATGTTAGCCAACTCATCCGCAATACAGTTCGCTTCCCTGAAGTTGTGCGAAATGATGAGATTGGTAAAAGAGTTAATAATTAAACAAGACTCATCAATTATTTCCTTAATTGACCATGATGGCTTGGTAATCCCTTTAAGAAAATTTAAAATATTCATCGAATCACCTTTGATCCACACATTGAAGGGCATACTTTCATTAGTTAGTTTTAAATTTTATAGGAGAGCCATCACTTCTGCCACGTGGTTGGTCTGGACTCCTATGGGGAAAGCCACTATCGCAAGACAGTTGGCCTCCTCATCACAGAGTAAACCACCACATCCAGCAGGGCCCAGATTCCCCTTTGCCACTCCATCAAAATTGGCTTTAATACAGCCAATAGGAGGGGAAAGCCAAATGGAATTCTCCCACAAGGAGGGATATTTGACCATAGAACTAGTAGAAACTCCAACATTGAAATCCAGCATAACTCCATTGAACACGTTACAGTTCTCTTTGATACTTCTTTTAATCTTTTCAACAATCACAACCGGAGGCAAAGCATTATCATGAAAGACTCTGTCATTACGTTCACGCCATAGTTTCGAAATGATATGAGGGGCCATAATGTTCCACAACAACCTATCAACAGGCGTACAAACATTTGTCTACTGCTTAATTTTTTTTTCCAAATTTTTTGGAAACACCCAGGTAATATTCCAGCATTGCAAGATAAGGCACCAAACATCTCTGGAGTAAAAATGGAAAACTGATTCCTCCCCATTTTTGCAAAGAAAGCATCTGTTCGAAAAAATCATACCTCTCATTTGGAGATTGTCTATAGTAAGAATCTTGTTCTGCAAAACCATGCAAAAGAAAATGTTAATTTTAGGAGTGAGGCATTATCCCATACCTGAGTTGAGAAGGGAAGAGGATCCAGGGGCTTTAACAAGATCTTAGAAGTTGAAGCGACAAAATAGAGACTCGAAGGAAGATTTCCCCATATCAAATTATCCTCCTTAGAAGAATCCACTTTCAAGATATTAAAATATAGCATCAGTGGTTTTAGGGAAAAGTAAACCTTAGAAAGGTCAACCTAGGTCTGGTTTTCCCAGTAATCTTTGGCCCTTATACCAACTCTTTGTTTATAGAGATCAATAAATGGCTGAATAGTAGGAATGGACTTCAAAAGGAAAATCTTTGACCCAACAATCTTCCCTGAAAATAATTCTCCTGCCATTACCCAGAAGCCACCTAGCACCCTTAAAATTCATCTCCTTGGCTTGCTGGATACTATTCCAAATGAAAGAGCCCTGTAATTTCACATTAGTCACCATAAAGTCCGACAGGTGAGGGAATGAGAAGAGATATTTTTTTTAATAATATCATTCCATTCTTTTTTTTCACCATAGATACGACATATCTTCTTAGATAGAAGGGCCTGGTTAATAACCTTTAGAGGCCAAATCCCCAGCCCTCCCCACTTCTTCAGAGTATAAACCTTGTCCCAAGCCACCAGAGCCAATCTTTTCAATATTCCAATCCAGACCAAAGAAAATTTCTCTAAATAGATTCAATCACATCTGCAACTTTTCTAGGAATTCTAAACAGACTCATAGCTTATATGGGAAGACTCTGCAAATAAGCTTTCAGAAGTTGGATTTTTCCAACTTGGCTTAGGAGAGCTCCCTTCCAACCCACTAAATTACTATTAAATTTGTCCACTACACCTACCCAAAAGGAATCAGGAGGTTTCAAGCCCAAAGGGAGACCAAGGTAGGTTGTAGGTAAGGTTCCAATTTCAAACCCAATGATTCTTGCAATCCCTATTTGTCTTTCCTCTGGTGTATTGATAAAATATAGGGAGCTCTTCTTCCAATTAACAGTCTGACCTGTGGCTAAAGAATAAATAGAAAGAGCCTATTTGATCCTTCTAGACTCCTAGATAGTTGAGGACCCCATAATAATCGTGTCATCAACAAATTGCTCATGGGAGCAAGGCCTAGAGGCAAAGGAAGGAATGAGGCCCTCAAGAGATCCTTCTGAAGCCAATTTCAAAAAATAGCATCCAAGACCATCCACAAGAATAACAAAGAGAATAGGGGACAATGGATCCCCTTGATGGAGCCCCCTTTTAGGCTTGAAGAAGTGGGAAGAGGATCCATTCACTATAACAACAACCATCAAAGTGTTGATAAGCTGGTTAACAAGCTGTAATATTTTCTCACAGAAACCAAAATATTGGAGAATCTTAACGAGAAAGTCCCAGTCTACCCGGTCATATGCCTTTAAGAGATCTAGCTTCAGCAAGAAACCATAGTTAGAGGAAGAGTGGGTAGAATGAATAACCTCAAACATTCATAATGGAATCCAAGATTTTCCTGTTGGGAACAAAACCACTCTACTGGGGAGAAAAATAATTGGGGAGGATAGCCAATAACCTTAGAGTAAGAACCTTAGAGAAAATTTTATACACTGAGTTGCATAAAATAATTGTCCTGAAGGAGTCAATAGGGTCAACACCAGGAGATTTAGGAATCAAGGAAACAAAGGTAGCTTAAATTTCCATAAGCATAGTTCTGGAACCAAAGAATTCTTTAATAGCATAACAAATATCCCTCCCCACAATATGCCAGAATTTGTGAAAGAAGAACACAGGAAACCCATCTGGGCCCAGGGACTTATCTCCCTCAAAAGAGAATGCAAATTTTTTGATTTCTTTCAAGGAAGGAATGGAAGTCAAGAACTTGTTAACTTAGAGACATCCACTAAGGAAGGGATATAATTAAGAAGTAGAGCCTGATTTCCCAAGGAAAGTGACTGATCTTTGGAAATAAGGGAGGAAAAGAAGTCAACCATAGCCTGAGAAATATCTTTATCATTGCTTACCAAACCAAAGGCTAACCCGAGTTTGGAAATTCTGTTGGAAGCTCTATATTTAGAAGCATACATATGGAAGAACCTGGTGTTCTTATCTATAGCCTTCAATCATAGTGACCTTGACCTTTTTCCCTAGTACACTTCCTCTTTAGAGATAATGTTATTAGTTTTGGCCCAAAGAGCAGTCTCTTTATCCTTAAGATCTTTAGACATTCCTGTCTATTGAATAGAGTCCTGAATGATATCAAGATCCTTTTGTAAACCTACCTTGACTTTGAAGATGTCCCCGAACACTTCCTTACTCCAAGTATTAATATTTTTTTTTATGTGCTGGAGTTTCTTAGACACCTGAAACATAGTAGTCCCATGGATGTTCACATTCCACCATTCCAAGACTCTCTGCTCTAACTCTGGATGGCCAAGCCACATTTTTTCAAATCTAAAGGGGAAGTTACCCTTAGCCTTCACCCCTAGCCTTTATAACATCAGCAATGAAGGAGAGGGGTAAGTGATAAGACCCTTGACCTTTGTGATAGAAGACAGCGAGCAGAAAAAGTTGTTTAACCAGTTTCCAAAAATCTGGGTACGATCCAGAAATAACGTCCTCTCCCACCCTTCTATTGGACCAAGTATAATTAACACCTTGCGAATCAATATCAACAAGAGCTTAACGATAGACAAAATCCATAAGCTCAATTCTACCCTCCAGTTCAATCAAGCTATAAACTCCTCCAAACTTCTCATTGTCTTTTAGAGGACAGTTGAAATCTCCCATAACCACCCAAGGAGAATCATAGAAAGAAAGCCATTGGTTTTCAACCATTTTCCAATATTTAGTTCTACGAGCTTTAGAGTTGGGAGCATAGATATTGGTAGCCACCCATTCTAAGTATGACTTGATATGGTTATATTTAATGCTCAAAAAATTAACATCATTATTAAGGATAACACTCCTAATATTATTTTGGTTCCAAAAAATAGCAATACCTCCTGAGGAACCAACTGAGCTGGACCCAACTACCCCACTATTTTAGAAGAATTTAATTTTTTCAACCTTACCTTTAATCATTTTGGTTTCCTGAACCAACATAACATCAGGTTTATGATCTCTTACTAGGTTTCTCAACATATCCTTCTTATGGGTAGCATTGAGCCCCCTAATGTTCCATGAGATGATTTTCATTTCTTAACCGGAGTGCAAACATCCTGGATGGTCAATTTCTTACCATCTGCTATATAATTTTTACTTTCTCTTTCTCTGATTACTTTCTTTGAGGTTCTACTTGGTGTTATCTTTTGGGATCCAACATCCACCTTCACACTTTGAACCTTAGAATCTCTGTCAGCCCTGCTCTGAGTTATCACTGCCTTAGAGTCAGGAGTAGAGAGTATTCTCTGTTGTTTCTTTTGTTTCTTCCCCATTTGAGTAGTCCATGGAGCCCCATTCAAATCCAAAATAGCTAGACCGATCAATAGTTCTTCATCACCACTACTAGATAGAGTTTCTAGAGCAGATGAAGAGGCCTCGTCATCTAAATTTTTAGGGTTGTATGAAGGAAAATACCCCCCATTGCCTCACTATCCG
>MU228094.1:13991-27773 GCA_018584345.1 Thuja plicata
TTAAAAAGAAAATTAAATCTTTTAATTAGATAAAAATGATCAAACCTTAGGAAATATTGAAATAATTGAATTAATTACAATTTGATCAAGGAAATTGATTTGAATTGAAAATATTGCAAAGCATTGACTCAGAAATTTGATAAATTGATAAAATGATAAATGGGGCCCAAAGTCTAGGTGACCATTTTAGGGTGCATACATCTAGCACTAGTTGTTGATACATCTTGTGTAGATATTTGAGACTTAGGAGGCTTTTGACTTTCATAATTAATAACTTGCCTCACCATAGGGCCTATATCTCTGGAATCATTTTCTTAAGCAGGTATTCTCTTTCTTGGCATTCTTTTCTCAGGGTTTCCACATCTCCAAAAAGTTCTTTATTTAAACCATGAAATCCCTCATTTGCACCCTGAGCTGCCAATTTTAATTCGGAAACCCTCTTCTTCAAATTTTCTCTCTCAATGATGGAATTTATAATTTGTTCCTCTCTAGCCTCATCATTTTCCTACTTGATAAGGATCAATTCATCTAATTCCCTATTCAAAAGGTCATTATCTCTGAGGACTCCTTCAATATCAGACCTAGAAGAATCATATATAGTCATCAGATTTTCTCCCTTTTGGTCTTCAACCCGTCCATAAGGGATACCCTTGAAATAGGAGGATGTTTCCCCCTTTTCTTTATATACACTCTTTGTTCTAGGGTTAAATATATCCTTAAAATAACCTGTGGTGTCAGACTCAGGATTCAAAGGTTCAGTAATTTCTTTCTCAGGAATGGTACCTAAGGATTGACTTGGACCTACAGATCTAGGCTTCCAAGAGGTGTTGTTATAAGATTCTCCCTTCCTAGAATGGTTCTTTCTAGAACTTTTAGAAACATCACTCTCTGATGTTGCTTGAGAGTGATTTTTTGTGTTTGTCTTTGTATTCCTCATCCTAACTAAAATGAAATTTCAAACACTTGATCTGCTAATGTTCCCCTCAGAAACACTATAACTAATTACTTGGAGTCGCCATCCAAAAGGTTTTGGTAATAATAACAAAAATTTCACTTCAACAATGATATTAGAGGATATGACACAATTTCTGATTTCAAAAACTGGATTTCAAGGAATTGATATATATGAAACAGGATTTTAAAACTAACCTTCACACGCATTCCTTGAAAATCCCCTGTAGAGTCGCCATTTTCTATTAGTTCCTTTTCTTGCTGACATATGAAATGCTCTCAATGAGCTTGCCCTATTTATCCCAAACACTGATCAAGCAAGATATAGAATGACAGAAATAGGGTTTTTAAACCCTCTGCACTTTGAGCTCCATAAACTCGGGCGAGAATACCCTTCTAACTTAGAATGATCAACTCATAGAATCATTCTGGCACATATGAATGGAATTACAAGGATTGACCTCTACAATATTTATTTGATAGATCAAAACATAAGATAAAGATCAATTTTTATATTGATAGTCAACTATTTCAATGGAAAATAGACTAGTGTTTTATCCTAGGGTATGGAGTCACTTATGAATATTCATAACCAATTGCTCATGAACAAGAACTTAAAACAATGACAGATCTGACATAAAAATAGATATACCTTATATATCTACCTTCACACACATGACAACTTAATTCATCAAATTCATTATAAACTCTGAATCTCAATAAAACAACCCTAAGACAATTTTAATCTTTCCTTGAAAGAACCCTAAAGCTATTTCAAAATCTGCCTAACAAATGTATAAACTAAACATACCTTGAGCATTCAATGTAAATAATATTTAGAACACAACAATGAAGACAAAATACTCATCATATGTTTCAGAAACTATTGATGGATTTCATTTGTATTCATAATCAAAAGTTGTCATTACATTCAACAATAAATTTCAAAACCCTACTCAAAAAATATTGGTCTTAAACCAGAGTTTATACAACTTGAACTTGTACTCCCAAATGAAAAATGGATATCCTTCTCCCAGTAGTCTTGGAATCCTTTTATAACTAAGGATACAACAAGCTATAGACTACATGGGAAATATTTAGAAAATATTTTACAACAACTTTTAAAACTGACATAAAAGCCAAAATTACAACAGAACATTGGTGGCAAAAGTTGGCAAAGATTGAACAAAATTTGTTGTTTCAGTTTGAAAATATCTCTGCTATCCTTTCAACTTCACTTCCCACCTGATCACCTCCTTGGTAGTGGTCCACTCGAAATTCTTTTCCTGTTCCAGCTTGGTAATAGGCTTTCATCCACCTGGCATCCACAGTCGTTCTAGCCTTAGCAACAAATTTCTCCATATCTCTTTCAACCTTGAAGAGGTTATCAATTAATTCATTGCAATACTTGGCTTCATTATCTTTCTCTAGGCACTTCTTCATCTCTTCATCCTTGAATATCCCATCAAAATCAGTTTTCCAATCTGATTGTGGCTTTAAAGTACCAGCTTTAGCTGCTATCTTTGATGCTTCTTGCAGTGAGCCATATAATGTGTATATTATGTCATTCTTCTGCTTCACAACATTAATTCGATGTTGCAGTATGGATAATATGATAGTCATAAAACATGTACTTTATCCCTGTGATAATTCCTTAGACTGGTCTTCTACCAATGTTGAATCCTTTTTTGGCCCTACTACAGCATCTGTTTCATCTTTTAATGCTTCCTTGGGGGATGGAGTTTTCTCTCTCTTACTTTCTTCCAAATCTTCCTTTAATTTTGCAATTTTCTCCTCTAAGGTGTAGTTATGAACCACAACTTCTTCATGCTTTTTTTCCAAGGCAATCATTTGACCAAATGTTGTCTCATATCTTTTTGACAGGTCCTCTATTTTTGCCAAATTCATAAAGGATACCTGAGTCATAAGCTAGGTGATCTCAGTATCAAGGGTATTCTGCAAATTCTAGATCATTCTATCAGCTCTCTTCTCCTCCCTTATAGTCATAACCAGAGGCTTCTATGTATCAAATACCAAATGGCTAAAGTCTTAGACTTAGAGTCAAACCCTGATCCCTTCAAAACCTCATCAATTTCAATCTATGTTTTCATTAGAGGGTCTTCTTTCCTTCTGATTTGATCTATAATAAATGTGGACTATAAGTCCCAACCAGGCATCAACAATACCCCACTATTTTGTACCAGCAATCTAGCTTGCTCCATAGTGATTAATTCACTCTCAGGATCATAATCCTAGAGTGTCTTTACAATTTCCTCATTTTTCTCTTCCTGAACTTCACCAGTGATCAAGCTTTGCCTTAAATATTTTGTCTTTATTTTGATTAAGAATCTCTTTAACTCTTTAGATTTTATGAATTCATCATCTTTCATGAATTCATTTGCTATCATTACTCTCTCATCAGCTTCTCCAAGCAATACCATTTGGTTATCCCCTTGACCTTCAGCCTGTGGCTCTTTTTGCATTTACCTTTTTAACTTCCTAAAGTATTTTCCATGCTTTGTTATCATAGCCTTAGTCATACTTTTCCTATCTTGCACCATTTTGTGCCCTATTTTTTGTTTCTTCTTCAGTGGCTCTCTAGCAGAAGGAGCCTCTTCACTAACCTCTTCCTCTTCTTGATGTTGTTCTTCCTGTTGTTCTAAATGCTCCTGATCATGCAGTGCAATAGCAAGAGGAGACCCTTGGGATTGTGCATCTTCAGCACTGAACTATGGTACTTGTGCCATTAATGTAACATAAGACTTAAGCATCTCCTCCATTCTCTCTAAGTATGGGAGGTAAGGGAAAAAATCAGAAAAAAAAAATCTGATTCCTTCCAATCATCTTCTGCCCTAAGAAAGTCTTTCCATTTCCTTCTCCTCTCCTGGACTTCATGCTTATCCAACTTATTTCTCATAATATCTTCATCATCCAAAGGCTCATGATCTCTGATAGTTATCCAGGAAACCATGCCTTTTAGAGCTATTTTTACAAAATTTTCTGGATCGCAGAATCTAACAATAGTTGTGGACATTCTATACTAATTTAGAAATTCATTGATTAAATCAAACTCTTTTTCCAATAGAAAAATCAAAACCCACACATAATCTAGGGACATAAGTACCCCTCATGTGTCCTTCTAAGAATTCTTTATCAACCCAGGTAATTTTCCAAATGAACTCTAGAAATGCAATCCTAGGAGGCACAAACTTGGGGAGAATGTGAGGAAGTTGAGAACAACCATATACCCTAATGATAGTGAAATAATCAAAGAAAAATAAATCTCCCTAATTGTGAGTGATTGGCCAATTTTTAACACACTGGTAAGGCCTTATAATTCTCCTAACCTCAATTGGCACTCTCTCCCTATCACATCCTAGTAAATCAAAGATTGGATCCACTATCCAATTAGAGAAACATACAAAAGATGAATTTACAGAGGCATTGTTCCATACTAGGGTCCACCTTTGAATTGGCACACTGACACCATATCTGAATCAAACAGTCGCAGTTCTTCGTCCATGGAGGCCTTGTTGTAGAATAGAATCATAAACATTAGATGAGAATAATGTTTGAAAGTTTGGATAGGGACATCATTATGTATATCTACCAATGCTACATGTATAGCTTCAACTAGGTACCCCACATAATCATAATCCAAATTTACCTCTGGGTGTTGAATTTTCATTTCCATCATTAGTAGGTCCTCAACAAAAATAGAATCTCCATCAAATCCTAATACCTTGCTTAGGCCATATACTGTGCACTTGACATAGTGATGAAACAGGGACAAATCAAATGGAGGTTTAACATTATCTGGGATGATTATGAGGTTTATGTCTACCCTAGGCATGAATTTAGGAATTTCATACTTCTTGATCAATTTTTCCCTCTTCTTATAATCTGCTTTTATCTTCTCCAGATCAATTTCTGTGAACAATGCACCAGTAATCCCAAAAACCTCTGTTACTAATCTTCTATTGATATATACTAGGGCTTCCTTATTATTTTTCCTAATTACCCTAGCTCCTAGGCAATAATTCTTTGCCAATTCCCTGATTAACTCTATGTCCAAATATACATCAGGCACAATTAATTTAGCCATGTTTAATTCTCATGGATTACAAATTGGTACAGCTTTAACTCTATTGTTCCAGAAATAGTGAAATAGAGTATTACCTAAGAAGCTTGTAGTGATAGATTTTCTGCACTAACACCATATATCCATCCACTCATCCCAGTTGACACTGTTTGCATTTGATGTCCCAGGCAGAAAATTAGTGAATTCCTCTATATATTTATTTGTTGAAACCTTCTTCTTTTTAGACCCTTGTGAGGCAGCACTGGTAGTACCTTGACTCATCTTTCTTTCTCAAATTTCTATCTCAGAAAAACAAGCTCTGTTGCTTTCACAGCAAAATCTTCAAGGCATAAATGAGAGTTGTAAAAAATCAAGCTCAATCGTTCACATTTATAGCCATCTGATCAGCATCTTGTCCACTTGAATTCCAAATTCTTGCATGTGCAGTGTCATACAATCATCTCTCTGTAACTAATGCTGCCATTAATTCACACTATTTGATCCTTGCTGGAAAAAGGTACTCACTTTTTCTCTTTTTTGCCTTCATAAGCCTGGAATGAGCCACTTGTCAATTTGTCTCTTACTCACTGTCCTTTTCTTACATTCAAATTTGTCCTTGCGAGTGAGCGACAAGACCTTTCCTTACAACCAGTCGCGCACTCATAGTCTCTTCTTTGCTTGAGGTTATGTTATTCACGACTGAGCGATGACCTAGATAGAAACTTTATTATTTAGAAATCGTGTACTCGCTACCTCTTTATCCTTTGCATTTACACTTGCACAAGTGAGTGAAAGTAGAATTCCCTATATCAATCGCGGACTCGGTGCTCAACACTTTACTTTTTTGAAACCCACAAGAGTGAGCGAGTAAAGTTTTATCGCTCAATCCTTCCTTGGTTGCGCACTCACTAATCTCTTTATCATCATTCTTGGATGTGCCCAAGTGAGTGATGACTCAAAATAGTCATGAATCATTTGGTAGTCACATAGTTTCTATGCCCTTTTGATTTGTTTTTCTATCTCCGTGAGTGAGCGATGACCATTTTCTTTATGCACATTTTACTTGGTTGCTCAATCGGATGACAAAACATTTCAACTCAAAACTATCCGCGAGAGAGCGATGACCTTTTCTTTATTCAGATTTGCACACTCGCTACTAAAAATTCTTCATGATTAGATCCTTTGCGACTGAGCGAGTATCTTCATAAAAAATCTATAATTCATCAATCGCTTACTCGCTGATCTTTTTTTACTTAACTTCCTTCATGAGTGACTAAGCGACAACCTCCAATTTTCTTCATCGCGCACTTGCAGGCTCAAAACTTTAATCAGCACATCATCTGTGAGTGAGCAGTAACTGACATGATTTCTTTAGTCACACATTTTCTCACTTCAAAACCTTGAAAATTTCCTATGCTATTGAGCGAAAGGTACCATCTGATGACCAAAACATAATTCATCACTTACCTGCGCTGCAAAAAGAACATCGATTAGAACTCGAATGAGTGAGAGACGCTTGTAACATGAATTCCTCATGCACTCATGAGCTCAAAATATATGAACAAAAACTTAGCTTGAGTGAACAAATAGACTTCACTTTATACTTCTTTCTCAATCACGGACCCAAAAACTAAAGACATAAGACCACCACGACTGCGTGATACAACCCAAACTTAACCGCTCGCTGACTCGTTGAGAATTTTAAAAAAAGACTCAAACCTTCATGAGTGAATGAAAAACAATTTTTTTCAACTCGCTCAGTCGCGGACTAATAACCTGACCTCAAAAAGACATGTTAAATGCGCGATTAACACACTTGAATGACCATGTCGCTCACTCGCACTGCCAACTTAGCTCATCAAGACATGACCGCGACTTTGCAATTCAACCCAAAATGACTCGTCGCTCCCTCACTCACTTAAAAAGACACTTTAAAAACCAGTGTGACTACGGATTAAAGCTTGAAACAAGGCATTTTGAAGACTTAACCACAATTTTGACTGTCTGCATGAAGAGACATGGATTTTGAACCAAAAGACATGGGAAATTTGCCAAAGCTTGGAATTTGAAAATTTTTCAATATACAGTGCTAACAATGGCTCCAACTTGGATTCAAGACCATAAATTCTGATGCAGCGGCATCAAGCACTAGTGCATGCATCTTAAAAATTCATCCAAAACTACCATGTCTCTACCCCTCACCTATACCTGTGCACAGACATTAATAAATTTTGACAAACACAAAATCTACAAAATCCCTCTAGTGAGGACGGGTGTAATTAGGTTTCTAAAAACATATTAAAAACTTAGAAAGCTCCAACAGTGGGTTTGGGAGTTATGACCCCCGTAACAGAACCCAAAATTCTATGATACTTAGAAAATAGACGAAAACTAAATTGTATTTCTTTGTGTTTAATTCGTACATACCAGGCCTCTCTCTTTCACAAATATACTCTAATAATGTTTTATAAATCCTTCTGGAAACCATTCCAACTATCTTTTTGCAGTTACATTGAATAAGAATACCAAAAGACTCCTTTGCATGTTTTTCCCACAAAAAGGCAAAGTGACTGTTACATTTGAAAATTTGAATCTTTAAACTTTAAAACCAACTTAAAACTAATTAAAATTTATAAACTATGGACTCCTAATGTCTTCCAACACTTTGGAGACTTATTCAAGATACTTCTAACCCCTAAGTAACCCTTGACACCCTTGGACATTATTGTTCCACTTACAAGTAATTTGTGCCCTTAGGCAGTTAACAAACGCTTTACATTGAAATGTCATTTCATAACATTAGAAAGGATTATAGTTTCCAATATCTTGTAATTGATATTCATATGATCTTTATCCATATTCTTTTCCCGATTATTCTCACTGAATGTCTTCAAAGTCTTCATAGTTGTATTGGATGTCTTTGGTGTCTTGATGGAGTATCCTTAGTGCCCTGCACCATACTCCACAACTTTGAAAACTTTTCCAAGTCCTCTTGGAAACCCTACAAACACAAACATGGCAGAAAAAACAAAATTATCTTCACCCTTGGTTTGAAAAGATAAACACCAAGGATCCATGCTATCCTTTCATATTTCTACTCTAAAATGCATCCTCACCTCCACATTTTTAGTTTGCCTCTCATGGGCAAAATGTAGACAACAAATTGGTCCCAAATCTTCACTTTTTCCTTTATCTCAGTCCATGAGACCACTGCTGCAACTTGTAACTTTTTCTCATTCTCAAACCTTGAGTCTCTTCTCATACAAATCAATCCATATAGTATCTCATTCCTATCCTCTAGGCATTCCACATCTTCTTTCATCATCAAGGGACTCAATGCTGCCCCAACCTGAGAATTTTCTCCACATTCAAGCCTCTCAAGACTTGATTCCATGTTGCCTTCATTAGCAACTTCCTATTCAATCTCTAAATCAGATTTTGGAACCTATTTTCTCATAGGTTCTTCAACTTTCTCATGGACAATTTTCTACACTTCCTCCTCCTCTTCATCTACTAATTTCTCAAGAAGTGATGCTATCCAATCCCACTTCTTCTAACTCTTATCCAAAGCCTCTTTAAGACTTTTCCAACTCTCTTCTTATTGCTTCCGCTTGGATTCTTCTCTTTTCTTCTTTTCTTCTTCTTCCTACTTCTTTCTTTCTCTTTCTTTTCTCTCCTTCTTATCACCATATAGGTACTCCTTCAATGCCTTAACAATTTCTCTTTCACTCCTTGTCAAATTCATCTCTTCTCACACAAATCTAGGATTCATTAGATCTCAAGCCACCACTTTGGAACACTCAAGGAGGATAGTTATACTCCAAGGTCTCAACAAAGGACTCTAGATCTTCCAAATCCTAAACTTTTCACTTTCTCTGATACCACTTGATGCAGAGGCACTAAGAACTAGTGCATGCATCTTAAAAATTCATCCAAAACTGTAATGTCACTGCCCCTCGCCTATACCTGTACATAGCTATTAATAAATTTTAACATACTCAAAATCTGCAATATCCCTCTAGTGAGGATGGGATTAATTAGGTTTCTAAAAACATGTTAAAACCTCAGAAAGATCCAACGGTGGGTTTGGGAGTTATGACCCTCGTAATAGAACCCAAAATTTTGTGATACTCAGAAAATAGAAGAAAAATAAATTTTATTGCTTCTTGTTCAGTTCATACAACCCAAGCCTCTCTCTTTCACAAATAGACTCTAATAGTGTTTTATAACTCCTTTATGCAACCATTCCAACTATCTTTTGGCGGTTACATCTAATAATAATAGCAAAAGACTCCTTTGCATGTGTTTCCCACAAAAAGACAAAGTGACCATTACATTTGAAAATTTGAATCTTTAAACTTTAAAACCAACTTAAAACTAATTAAAACTTATAAGCTATGGACTCCTAACATCTTCCAACACTTTTGAGACTTATTCAAAATACTTCTAACCCCTAAGTAACCCTTGACACCCTTGGACACTATTGGTCCACTTACAAGTACTTTTTTCCTATAGGCAATTAACAAACTCTTTACATTAAAATGTCATTTCATAACATTAGAAAGCATTATAGTTTCCAATATCTTGTAATTGATATTCATATGATCTTTATCCATATTCTTTTCCTTCTTATTCTTACTGGATGTCTTCAAAGTCTTCATACTTGTATTGGATGTCTTTGGTGTCTTGATGGAGTATCATAGCTGCCTTGCACTAGTGTATATATAGCTTGTGGAGTCATTTTGTGCAGGGGAAGCAATTTTAACACCAATCCCTAGGCGTGTGCTTGTGCAATCTGGTTAGGAGCTTGGATGAGATAGTAGAAAGAAAGATTGCTAAATGGATTGGGTGAAACTAGTCAAAGGTGGGAGAATGTAGAGGAAACAGTCCTTGATAGTTGGATGCAAGGATATGATCAGAGGAGTTGAATAGACGACCTTGTTCAAGCCAAGAACACAGACTAGTGTACATGTTCCCAAAACCCTTAAAAGTAGGGGTTTCTTGAAATTCCTATGTACATACAAGGTGGGGGTCTAAAAATTTAAAAATACTAGAGTCTAGGATACACCTACAAAGAATCCATAATTGGTTTTGAGGGTTGTTAAGGGATCTTGGGAAGAATTCCAAGAAACCTAGTTTTAGGAGACCTTATTGACTAAAAAGGCTACAAGGCCTCAAAAAAATAAAACTAAGGACTCGAGTAGAAACCTTTTAAAGATTCCATCCAATTGAGTTGGAAACCATTTAAGGGGACCTAGAAAAGGTCAAGAGACTCATCTTAGTAGCCAAGAGAAGGATTGGGAGATTTGGTGGTTCAATGGAGTTTTTGGTGTATAATTGAATGGAGAAGGCAATAGTGGAAGTTTGAAGTTGGTGGAGAGTTCATAGTGAGTAAGAGGACCATAGAGGTATCCTCTAGATAGGGTAGACTAGGGTACCCTAAGAAGGCCTCAGAAGAGGTCTTGATTGGAGCAAGAGTGCTCTTGTGAGTGAGCTCCCTATCAAATTGGTATCAGATCCATTAAAATACTTGGGAATTGATTAGTGTATGTCAAAGAGAAGTGAATCCATAGGAGAGAGCACCATGGTCACGAATGAAAAATTGGCAAGGGACTTGTCAGAGAAGAAATTCAAGAATAGGCTTCTTGAAGAAGCTATGGAGGAAATGAAGTTGAAGTTGGTAGAAGTTGCAGAGGCAGCAAGTAAGATGAAAGAACAAATGAGTGAAGATAAAGATATAGGAAAGCAACAAGTTGAAGAGGAGACAAAACCAGAGCCTGACCCTCCTCTACCCAAGGAACCATTCCTCAAGGCCCTCAAGGCATTAAGTGGAAAGGCCCTAGAAGGCATTCCAGTATTCTCAGGCAAGATGGATATAGAATTAGTTATGGATTGGATTGAGGGAATGGAGAACCATTTTCAATGTGATGGTATCATAGAGGCACAGAAGGTGAAGATAGCCAAATCAAGGCTAAGAGGACAAGCATTAAATTGGTGGAATTATTTGCAAGAAGAAAGAGAAAAATAAGGGAAGAAGCCAATAGATAATTGGAAAGCTATGGTGGCTAAGGTGAAGGAGAACTACCTGTTAGAAGATTATGATATTCAACTACACAAGAAGAGATATAATCTCAGACAAAAGGACCTAGATGTGGCATCCTATACTGAAGAATTTCATAATCTTTGTCTTAGATCTAGGGTATAGGAGATAGAGAGCATCAAGTTTGCTTGGTACCTTAATATATTAAGATAGAATATACAAGAAGAGATGAGCCTCTTTACTCTAACCTCCATTCATAATTGTTTCCAAATGGCCCTAAAAGTGGAAGAGAAACTTAGGAAGAAACAAGACTCCAACTCTAGGGGAAGGGGAAGAGGTAAGGACTCTAGAGGTGGCTCCAGTGGAAGGGGAAATGAAAGAATAAATCAAGGAGAATATAAGTATGTGGAACAAAACCATGAGTCCAATAACAAAGGAGGATATAACAGAGGAAGAGGATTTTACAATGGTGGAAGAGGAAGATCGGGTGGGTTTGGAAGGAGCTCACACTGCTACAATGAAGTGTTACTACTCTGGCCAATTAGGTCACCCTACCTATAGATGTCCAGATAAGTTAGCATCTTCACAAGGTGAGAAGAATATTGCTTATGTACAAGAAGAGGACATGACTAAACAATCAGGGATCAGTCTGGATTCAAAGAAGGGAGAGAACCTTATGCTTAGGCATATTCTAATAAAGGCACCTACAAAGGATGAACACAAGTAGAGAAGGGCTCTTTTTAGGGTCAAGTGCAAGATGCTTGGTAAGGTATGCAGGGTCATAATTGACTCTGGATCTACTAACAATGTGATCTCAGAGGAAGCAGTACAGAAAATTAAGTTGGACAAGATTCCTCATGTATGCCCTTACAAAGTAACTTGGTTGAATTAGGGACATAATATCTTGGTGAATGAACAAGTGTTGGTTTAATTCACTATTGGTAAGTATCAAGATAAGATACTTTGTGATGTGTTGCCAATGGATGCATGCCATATGTTGCTTGGCAGACCATGGCAGTATGATAGAGAAGCAGTTCACCATGGGAAGGAGAATATGATGACATGTAACTGATTGAATGTTTGATAATGTTAAGTTGAAGATAATGCAGGTCATTAAATTAGTTAATGGACTGTATTATCATTGATGTCAACTTGATATCATCTGTACGGTCATGTACATAATTCCAAAGACTTTAGAGAACCAAAGGAACCAGATTTATACTTTCAGCAATGCATAAAAGTCAAATATTCACTAAGTGACAAACAACACTGATGGAGTGCACACCATCAGACAGAGCAAAAAGAACAGTCACAGTGATACCTAATGATCAGAAGCATAGTGTTCTCTGACGAAGAAAAACCATAGAATGTCTGACAAGAAAATTCAGAAGGTTGTCCGACAAGTAAAATTTCAATGACGCCTGATGGACAGAGATCACGAAGCTAATTGGAGTCTCACCGATGGATCAGTCAATTTTCACTGACAACTAACTGTAGTGGTGACCGACAAAACAAAGAGTTTAGAAAATGACAAAATATCTAGCTGGCAAAGCTAAATATAGACTTAACTGGTTTTCTACTTTTTTTTATTCAACCAGAGATAAGTGATTGATTTAAAGATGATTTTTATAGTTGGCAAGAAGATATCTATGAGACAAATCAAGAGTTATGCTTTAAATATAATTGGCTAGATTGTTTATCACGCCAATAATTAAGAACCAAGAAACAATGAATATTATGTCTATATAAGAGACAAGCTTAATTCATTTACAAATGGGATTAAGGGGAGTGAATAGAAAGAGGATTTTGAAGAGAAATTGATGAAGATCAACTTCATGCAGTGTTGATCAAACAACCTGAAGGAAGAGCTAAGGAATTCTGCAGACACCGAGGAACAGTGAGCATAGCATCATAGAGAAGAAATTATGGAGCACAAGGATTGAATTGATACATTGGTCAGAGAGGTAATGTACTTAAATAGATCTAAAAATCTGCAATTCAAGTTGCAATATGAATAGGTCATAGTGTTTCAGTTTAACCATTGAAGCATCAAGTCTCTTAACCGAGAAGGACTTAACAGTCTTCTATATATTGAGGTACATCTCAAGGAGTTCCAAAAAGGTTGATTCATAAAAGTAGCATTGGACTTGCTCGATACCTATTGACAGTCTAAGAAGGAGGCTAATTCAAGGATGATAGCAATAGATGCTCGATACTAAGTGACAACCTTTATGTATAAAATCCTCTAACAAGGTCGCATTTAACAATCTGTTTGTAACCTTTAACAGGGTTGGCTCCTAATAGGGTTCACTTCAGAAGAGTGAAAATTTGGGGTACCGGTCCTAGTGGTTTTTTCCCTTAACATGGTTTCCACATTAAAATTCATGTGTTATGTGTGTATGATTCATTTATTTACTATCTTGCATCTTACATAGATAACACTAGATTTATCGGTATACTCTGCTTATTTACTGAGTTTCAGTAAATAGTTATACTGCTTATCAGTAATCAAGAAAGAATAAGGATTAACAGAGAAAACTGACAAATAGTTAATCATTATTAGTATTTCATGGCATGCATCTTGTAGGGGAATAATAATCTAATATTTATTGATTGGTGGTTAAGTTTGAAGGATAAATTTTTGAGGCCACTAATTCACCCCCCCCCCCCTCTCATTTATTACTAACAATTGGTATCAGAGCTTGTGTGC
>MU228094.1:39741-81933 GCA_018584345.1 Thuja plicata
TTTGTGGTAAAGTTGTAGATACTACCTTCATCATTATTCCTACTTTTGATCAATTTCAAATCAAATTTGGTTTACCTTGGATAACTGCTATGCATGCTATTGCTTCTCCCATTCATAAATGTCTTAAGTTCCTTCATAATGGAGAAGTCAAAATGATTAATCATAGTTTGTATAAACCTTCTAGGCCTAGAGATTGTGCTACTCTTGATTTCTTTTGGCCTTCATTACCTAATTCATGTCCTCCTCACCTTGATCATCTCTTTTTCTCATATCAAGCTTACAAACATCACAAAATTTTTGAGTTAAGTATGTCTCAGATTGACTCCAATCGTGGTCTCTTGCTTACTCCTGCAATACCTCCTTTATCCATTGCTGCTAATAATATTGATCAAACTTCTACTATTTCATTGCAACCTATAGAACCTGTGAAGGAACCTGTTGTCATTCCTCCTAGTTCTCAACATGTTCCAAACAAAGTTAAATGTAACAAATCTGCTAATGAACATTGTAAGAAGCGTAGAGCTAATGCTAGAGCCTGTGATTCAAAATTCATTTCCTACTTTTGACCAACCCATGCCTGATGCATTAGATATTCATAATGATGTTAAGATGAATGAGTATGATGATCCTATTCACATCTTGGATCCTATTTCAATCAACCTTGATGAGGAGGACACTCTCGATGATCCTATTAATCTTAGTGATGAATATGAGACCATTGACCTTGATAATGATTTATCTCATATGCTTTCAACTCAATTAACAATTACACCTAGTATCAAGCATTGCGATTCTCAAGAGGATCCTTGTTTGGAACTGGCTATCATCCCTACTATATTAGATATAGTCCCTCTTGCGAGTTTCCCACCTTCCATCAATAACATAAAACAAGATGGGGAGGGTTGACAACATGTTTGATTGGCTCATCCTTTATGGTAGCCCTCTTTGTGTTATATGTTGTAATGTGCTTCTCCCGTAATATGTTTTTAAATGTTTTTTAGACTCCTTTATACGACCCTTGTTACTTTGTTGGTGTAAGGTGATAAAGGAATCAAACCTATTGTACAAATTCCTCTATATGTATCTATATTCTTCTATATGTTGTTTCATGTTATGTTGTACTGGTGCTATTGTTTGTAACTATTTTCCTTGTATAATCTACTTGGATCTGCGACATGGTAGCACTAATTCTTTTTGGTCTCCATGTTGTGGTTTGAAAAGATTCTTCTTCGTAACTCTTAAGTTTTATTTCCTCCTCTGTGATTGTAGTTCTAATTTCTTTGGGGAATGATGTCAATCCATTTGCAATAATATTATATTTCTATGTACATGTTATGTTATGATCATACTGACCCCACATTAGGTAGATCCCTCTTGTGTTCTTATGTATGTTTATGTTTTATTTCCCTTGATTTGTCTTCCTTTGGGGGCATCTTGCAGTGGAAACGTAATGCGTAGAGTTGTTTGTGTTTCCGTTAAAACCATTGCTCCTGTTAAAGTGTTAGCAATGACTTTAACATGGGGGCATACACCCTACTCACTTTTTGCATGCACACATCTTCAAAATAATTCTCTAGACTTAAAACTTTCCCTTTAAGGATTAAAAACTAATCCTTAAAGCATGGTCATTTTTACTTTTTAGGATCTCTTGATCCCTCTAGTTTAAATTTACACGGATCTCTTGGTCCTGCCAGTTTTCAATTTACAATTTTTTTGATCCCTTTAAGAATGGATCTCCCTGATGGGTTGACTAGTGAGTAGCCACATTCACTAGGCGGTTTAGCTCCATCTTTCCAATTACGCTTTTGTGTGGTTCACAATGAGACATAAGTTCTCATTGGGCAAGATAATCACACCCTCTCTCTCTCTTCTTAACTAAGTGATGTCTCTCTTATGGTGATCTTAGGGTTGATAAAGACTTAAGTCTCTTGGGGGCTTGAGGATTTCTTTGTCCCTTCTGATTCCAATTAGATTGTCTTTTCTGTATGTTCTCCTTTACCAAGAGTTTGTGTTGAGCTCATACTCTTGCTAAAGTGGGGGCTAAACGTATAGTTAGAAAATGGAAGCACTTTCATTGTAGACTTGTTTATCCTTTTGAGTGAGTGGTTTGGGGTCATATCAAGCACCTAGAATGGGTTCCTGAGTTAGACCTGGCTTTCCCCCTGTTCTTCCCCTCTTTCCACTTCTTTCTAGCCTAATTTTTGCATTCTGGACTGCAGACCTGAGATTCTAGACTTTAAGGTCAGGGTCGAGCTTTTGGGTCTATGTCAACCTCAATCCTGACCTAGGTCAAGGTCGACCTTTACCTTTACCCAGGGTTCAAACTTTAGGGTCTTGCATTTTTTGGATGTCGGTCATTGCAAAAGTTATTTCCTGCTTCTAGGTCGGCTGTTTCGGGTTCTGAAGTGTCGATTCCTAAATTATATTTAATATAGGTCCTCTCTTAGGGGTAAAGGCTTTAATGAGGATTTAGTTATCCTATGTCATCCTCCTTGGAAGATTGTGCCCTAGTTTCATATAAAAGGGAGCTTTCTCCTCTCATTTTCTCTAAGTCTTCTAATCGTGATCAAGCATTTCTCAAACTATCTTCAATTGTGATTCAAGAAAGCTAAGGAGAAAGATTTCAAGAAATCATTCATCCATTAAAGCATCTATTTTCATGAAAGAGATCCATTGGAGGCCATTGAAGGATTCAAGCTACATAGTGCCCTTTTGGTGATCTCTCCATCCACCTTCTTCCAAGCTTATTCAAAATTCAAGAACCCATTCAAGACTTGGTGTTGGAGATCTACAAGAAAGAGATTCAAGACATCCTACCATTCTAAATTATACATATTTGGTGCATACATACTTGTGGACTCAAGGATTTGAATCCTCCACAAGGACTTTTTCAAGCAAGGTGAATTTATGCATTTACTTTGTCTATTTCTGCAATTTCAATTACATATATTTAAGTTTAATTCAAAAACCAGGGTTTGACCAAGGAAAACTCCTCCCCCCAAACAAACAATCCTCTTTTTCTTGTAGGTATAGGTTTGGGACTATAGATTTGGACTCAGATCTGCATACCCTTTTTGGCTTTCTGTCGGACTCCACGAATAGATTCTCTGTCAGACCTGTGCAGGTCAAGGTAGACATTATTGGGTTAGGGTTGACATTTGTGGGTCAAGGTCAACCTTTTTCATAAGATGACATCAAAATGGAAAAATATTTCTGGGTTTTGTTCGTCTCTGTGTTCTAGTTCTGGATCGTACTTTATTTTTTCCAAAAACATAGTACAGACCTCAGAAAATAGCATTCTTTGATCTACATTATCTTAAGGTTAGTGAATTTCTCCTATCTATTTCAATTCAAATACTTAATCATTCTAAATCTATCACACATTTATTCCTTTCCATAAAATGGGGAATTTAAGACTTTCCTCTTTGCTCTCATTTCCAAAAGATTGATTCATTTGTGCATTGATCCTTTTTGGGTTGATCAATTTGGATCTTTCCTTTGTGCATCTTGGGATGGAAGGGGAATATCTTATCTTTCCCCCATAGATTTCAAATGTTACATTTCTTATGTTACACATTGTTATATGTTACATTTTTCTATGTTACAGAGGCATATCAAATGGATGGAGTTTCTGCAATCATACACCTTCACTATCAAGCACAAAAAGGGGGTGAATAAAAAGGTAGTAGATGCCCTTAGTAGGAGATTTCTAACTACCCAAGATATTCAGTGATAGAGCATAGGGATTGAAGGATTCAAAGACCTATATGAGGGAAATACTTATTTCTCAGAGATTCATAAGATGTGTACTGATTTTGAGAATCACTTTCATAGTGAGTTTGCAGACTACACCTTGCAGTATAGTTTTTTTTTTAAAGGAAAATAGTTATGTGTTGCAAGGGGTTCCATGAGGGAGAACCTCATCCAATAAAATCACAATGGAAGTTTGAGTGGATTCTTTGGGTTGAATAAGACCCTAGACTTAGTGGAAAGGTTCTATTGGTGGCCTAAAATGCAGAAAGACGTTAGAAGGTATGTGCAGCAGTGTGGAGTATGTTAGAAGTCAAATGGGACATCATCTAATTCAGGTCTTTACCAACCATTATCCATCCCAAGTAGACCATGGGAGTGCATAAGTATGGATTTAGTAGTGGTGTTACCTAGGACTCCTACTAGTTTAGACTGTGTGTTTGTAGTTGTGGATAGATTCAATAAAATGAGTCATTTCATCACATGTAAGACAATTTATGGTGCAAATCACATTGCCTGCCTTTTCTTCAAGGAGATAGTTAGGATACATGGCTTACCAATGAGTATTATTGCAGACAGAGATGTGAAGTATATGGGGCACTTTTGGAAAACCCTATGGAAAAGACTAGGGACTAATTTGTCTCATGGATCTACATATCATCCTCAAATGGATGGTCAGACAAAAGTGATCAACAAGGTTCTTCGAAACTTTCTAAGATGTTCGACTAAAGAGTATGGGCAAGGATGGGAGAAAGTTATCCCACAGGAATAATTTTCCTATAATGATAGCATAAATAGGACTGCTGGTAAGAGTAAATTTTAGATTGTATATGGCATACATCTAGGGGGTGTACTAGAGCTCAAGGACTTAAAAGGATATGAGGGAATTAGTGGACATGCAGATGACTTTGCATAGTCAATGAGAGAAGTCCATGAAGAGGTAAAGAAGAATTTGATGGAGGCCAATCAGAAGTTGAAAGAAAAGAAAGATGAAAGGAGAAGAGATTTGAAATTTGAGGTAGGAGACTTGGTGATGGTATATCTAAACAAGGATGGAATATATAAGGGAATACCAAGCAAAGTCTAGATGAAGAGAATTGGACCTTGTTAAGTATTGGCTAAGTATGGACACAATGCTTGCAAGATAGATCTACCAAAGGATATGTATATTTCTCCCATTTTCAATTTGAAGGATTTGATTCCATATAAAGGACTAGATATATATGAAAGAGAGTACAATATAGAGGTAACTAGGGATGTGGAGGAACTCAGAGTGTTTGTTAAAACTAAGCCACAAGTGGAAAGAATTATGAATTCAAGAGTGAAGAAGAAAATAAGGAAGAAAGTCTACATGGAACACTTGGAGAAGTGTGAACACCTACCTAAGTTAGAGGCTACATGGATAGCAGAGGAAGACTTTAAGAAGCATGGAATAAGCAGGGAGTTCATTACACCTAAGGTACCTTAATTTTCTTGTTGCAGGGGGGATGGTGCAGGAGCACATTAAGGTCTTGAAAAGATTTTTGAATCATTTTTTCTTGTAGGTTGGGTTGGAAAAACAAAAATTTAATAAGGAATAAATCTGAAGTCTCAAGTGTGTTTTGAGCATGTCTAGAGATATGAGTGATTAGGGTATAGTGTTTGATGAGATCAAATAGGATCTAGGTGTTTAAGTCCTAGGAAGTCAACCAAATGGTCAAACTTGGGTTGAGATCCCAAAATGGAGTGACATTTGGTATTTTGTTGTTTTTAGGTTTTTGAAGGTCTTATATGATTATTTGAAGTCAATTTGGGTCATTAGGCATAGTGGTTTGATAAAATGCTAAAAGATGTAAAAGTTGCTCATGACAACTTTTTAATTTTGAAAAGTTGTCATGACAACATTTCCTAAAAACTAGGAAAGGGATTTAATGGTGAAAAAATCATGACATGAGGGTCCAAAAATGTGTTAATATGGTATATTAGGTGGATTAAACCCTAATCTAACAGTTGGTTTTCATTGTGTATGCACTGAGCATTGGAAAGGAGAGTTTTTTACTGTATTATGTAACAAAGCTTTGATCCAGTAGTTTAATGGATTGAAAGTGATGAAATAATGCATTTATACCTTTTTTTTTTACATTTATATACTTACTATGGAATTGGTTTGATTTCTTAGTGTTACTGGTTAAGCTTTTGTAAATTCTTTCTTTTCTTCTGGTTCGTTGTCTGGTGCAATCATGTAAATATGCACCACACTTGAATTCTCATGGTAAAATATTTATGGCCTATTTGAATAAAATAGGGGACTCAAATTAAAGTTTATATATGGATTTTGGAGTTGTTTTGTGCAGGGTAAGCAATTTTAACACCAAGCCCTAGGCAAGTGCTTGTGCATCCTGGTTAGGAGCTTGGATGAGACAGTAGCAAGAAAGCTTGATAAATGGATTGGGTGAAACCAAGAAAATGTGGGAACATGTAGAGGAAAGGGTCCTTGATAGTTAGATGCAAGGATATGATCAGAGGAGTTGAATAGACCACCTAGTTCAAGCCAAGAACATAGACTAGTGTACATGTTCCCAAAACCCTTAAAAGTAAGGGTTTCTTGAAAGTCCTATGTACGGACAGGGTGGGGGTCCAAAAAATTTTGAAATTAATAGAGACTAGGATATACCTATAGAGAATCCATTATTTTTTTGGATGTTTGTTAAGGGATCTTGGGAAGAATTCCAATAAAACCAGTTTTAGGAGGCCTAATTGAGCAAAAAGGCTACAAGGCCTTAAAACAAGAAAACTAAGGACTCGAATAGAAACCTTTAAAGATTCCATACAATTGAGTTGTAAACCATTGAATGGGACCTATAAAAGGTTAGGAGACTTAACCTAATAGCCAAGAGAAGGATTGGGAGATTTGGTGGTTCAATGGAGTTTTTGGTGCATAATTGAATGGAGAAGGCAATAGTGGAAGTTTGAATTTCGTGGAGATTTCATAGTGAGTAAGAGGATCATAGAGCTATCCTATGGATAGGTTATATTAGGGTACCCTAAGAAGGCCCAATGTGAGGTCTTGATTGGAGCAAGAGTTCTCTTGTGAGTGAGCTCTCCATCAAATAAGTTTGTTGAACATACACAAATCATTTATTTTATTGAGTTAGTCCTGTGGCTATACGAAGTGTGTGATTATTGTGTTTTATCATCTTCATAAATTGTCCTCAATAGTGTCCTATCTAGAGAAGAAAAAAAAATGATCACACTTTTCTTGAAATTTGGTGATCGACATACCCTTGCATATTATAGGCTCACATCCTGCATTTTAGTATCATCCTTATCTTAGAGTCTTGTATATTCCTTTAATTTCTATATAGTAATCATTTTAGTCAAAAAAAATTCAAAAAAATAGCTTGCATTTCCTAGGTTTAAGTATTCCACCGTTTAGATTCATTTGCCAAATTAGAGGGTACATTTTATTAGGACATTTTAGTAGTGGTATTGCATTTTAGCTTAACTTTGTCAAATTCTAGTTACCATCTCTTGCCTTGGCTTAGGAACCTATAATTTTGGTTAATATTTGTCTTAGACAAACATCATTTCCAGAATTTGTCATTTATTTCTACCATTTTGAAGTCAAGATAGTCCACAAAATCATTCAGGTATTTCTTTAGAGGGTTTACCTTCATAATTTATAGAATCTCTCTTAGGGAAAATTACCAATACCTTAGGCATCATTCTAGTCATTCATTCATAGATTGCATTAGCATCCCAAAATCCCATAAAAATCCAAAAAAATTAGAGTCTAGTTGTTTTCATCTTTCCTAGGTTGCATTTATCCTCTCATATGTTGTTCACAAAATCCCAAAAGAGTAATGTAAAAATAGTGAAAAATATAGAACCAAGACATGGTCCCAACAACGATCTTGATTTTCCTATTCAGAGGACCCTAAGACTTGACTTCAATGCACCAAAGACAATCCAATGTCAAGAAAAAGAACAAGTTGACATCCAACAACAACCTCCTAATGGTCTCCAACCAGGCATTCCTTCCCATCCAGGAATCCCCTAAATCAATCAAGGGGTACCTCAATAATAACCTCACATCAACCCTAATTATTCAAAGATTATTTATACCTTTTTGAAGTAATGTAGAGTAACTAGGTCCAACACTTCCCATCTTATGACACCACCCCATCATATTCCCCAACCTCAGTATGTTCCACCATCCCACCACATTACACAACCTCATTACATTCTACCACCCCAACATATTCCACAACCTCATTATATTCCATAGCCTCAGTATGTTTCCCAACCTTAGTATGCTACGTAGCCTCAGTACATTCCACCAAATGTGTCACTGATATATACAAATACGAGCTACAAACTCCCATACAATTAGGCACCATCCTATAATAGTGGGACTACATTTTGATCCTAACATTGTGTCATCTACACTGATGCCCACTAAAGTCCTTGTTCAACAACTCCTAACCCTCCAAGAATAGGTGATAAAATTGTGAAAAAGATCTCCTAAAAGGTCTTATATGTCATCTAACCTTATTCCTTATCCATTCGATGGGACGCTGGATATGCCACTTTTTCCATGTAACTTTTTGACACCTAAATTTGATAGGTATAAGGAAAAGGGTGATCCCTGAGACCATATACCAGAATTTTTCATGGCCTACATAGAAGTGGCATAATATGACACCTACTTGATGATACTTTTTCTACATAGTCTTGGTGGGCCATCCTTGGAGTGGTTTTCTAGACTCCCTCCTGGGATACGATCATGGAATGAACTAGCAGAAAAGTTCATATCATACTATTCAAACAAGATCATCATGGAAATAACATTAATTGATCTTTGCACCACTAAGAAGAAGAATGGGGATAACTTTTCCTCATTTCTACAACGATGGAGAAATATTTCCTCCAAGGCATATTTCCACATACCCATGAAAGAAAATATCCATATATTCATCAAAAATTGTCATCTAGACATGATGTGTGAATTAAACTCCCAGCGTATTTATTCCTTTGAAGAGCTAGTCAAACAAGGGCTAAAGGAAGAAAAATCTCTCACCTTATAGGGAGAAATTAAGAAAGAGGAAAATAATGCAATACCTTATGAAAAATCCAAATACTGGTCCAAGAACAAGAATGTGACAAACGATGGCATTATTGACACTAGGGCAACCCAACCAGTCATGTACATACAAGCACCAACAAATATCTAACAAACCCCACCATCACAAAATGTCTAGAGAATTAACAATGGTGACCGAGAGGACCAAGCATTTAACCAAGCCTTTCAACAAAGTATTGCAAGAAGGAATACCCCTCCATGCCAAGGCTTTACACCACTTGCAGAATATCTTAAGAAAATTCTTGAGAAACTAGTATAGTCTCATTCAATCACCCTTTCTGAGATAAGACATTATGAGGGTCTCATTATAATAGCATGGTGGAATGACAATAGCTTCAATGATTATCACAAAACTAAGGGACACAAAATATACAATTGTATGCAACTAAAACATATTGTCCAAGATTTCATCGACCGTGATGAAATCGAAGTTGTCACAAATTTGGGCACCACCAACCAAGACCATAAGATCTTCAAAAAACAATTGATGGATCATGTAAAAGACAATGCATCCACATCCAGGAAAGATAATTAGGCTAACCTCACCAATACCAAGATAGATCCCAACTTGACCATTAACACCATCACTATCCAAGCTTCAAACACCAACTGTGTTGTTAAGAACATCATTAATGAACTTATCAATCAAGGAAACATTATTATTTAAGAGTGTTCCAATAATTAACCTCATTAATAGTTAGACATATGTCAAGAAACCATTCCCAAACATGATTGAAATCATATACCTATGTCTAGCAATGTCCCACAAGCAACCTCCATATCTCCCACCATTTCTTCCTCCACACTATATCCACCTAGAAATTCATCCAATAAAAAAACATTTCCATTCTACCCATAAGGGATATCTATGATACAAATCCCAACTAATCCATTCTTTAGTACAAGTCCCTTCTACAATTCAACAATATTAGATCTAATGCCATCATATGCTCAATTCCTAATTAAATCTACTCCACTGAGTCCTATTCAAAGTCCATCATGCAAAAGCATCGAGTCCTTTCAAGAATACACCATACATACCCCAAATCATACCCCATGTCAAGATGATAATCCAAAGTATAAAGAAACAATTCCCCAAATTAGTCAAGATCAAGATACCAAGCATATCCAATCCAATCCAATCTTTTACCAAGATCCCATATTGCTATAATCTCATGATGATCCCCTTATCCATTTGTTCCATGTACAATGTGATCTCCTTCCATACAAAGATAAAATAAAGCTTCCAAACCCACCTCCTAAGAAAGACCATGATTTTCCTTATTCTTCATCCAATGATCATCTTCCATGTCTAGATCAAAGTAATCCTCCTTGTCCATCACAACCTCCCATTATCCCTCCATCTCCATGTCATAATCCTCCATGTCCACCACAACCTCCCATCATCCCTCCATCTCCATGTCATAATATACTATGTCCACATCAAGATCCCATCAACCCTATCCAAGTTAACAATGGGCCTATTATATATCCACTTGGTTCATCCACTTTCATTTGGTCTGGTCTACTTTGTAATCCCTCTATTCCATATGTGCCTCCTCCACCTCAAAATGGACTCGCATCTCATTTAAAACATAATCGATATCCAATTTCTAAGAAGATTTTTTAGAAAATACATTATCAAGGAAGGGGGTTAGGACTCGATGAACAAGGTATATTATAACCCCTTTATATAAAAAAAAATCCATACTATCAAGGCCTGGGCTATATATCTCACCATCAAGATGTTGGTATCCCTCCTAAATCCTATATTCCCCCATATAAAACCAAGCATACACCTTCCCCCTCATCCCTTCTATCCATCTTAAGCCCTTATATTCCTCCATCCATTAGTTCACAATCCACTTACCCTTTCCCACATGCAATTCAAAAAAGGCACACATATTTGAGAACCATCTACCCATCGAAAATGCCTCCATACAATTCATATCCACCCATTAATACCACTTCCCTTCCAAGCAATTTGTATGCCAAGAATAAAGTTCATAAGTCAAACAATCCACATGCAATCAAGGATCAACGTGTCTTGTCTAATTGACATGTAAAAAAAAAAGCAAAATATGATCCAAATAAAAAATAATAATATCCAAAAGGCCACAAAGGTTATTTAAGAAAAAATAAAATTTAAAAGCTATATGGGTTCCAAAATGCCTTGTGCAAGCAATGCATTCCAAGGACCCACAAAAGAATGAAAATTTTAAAACCTTGTGGATTCCCAAGTGGCTCCTTGAAGCACAATGTCCCAAATAATAATCCAAGTGGGCATCCAAAATTTTCATCCCTCCGTATAAATTCATATCACCTTCTTATTTTATTATGGGTCCTTATTCCCTAAAATCTATATTCGTTCCTCTATCAAATCTAAAACCTATTTTCCTTCCATCGTTTCCAACGTTGATCTTTCTGACATTTCCATCCACCCATACATAAGTCTTCTAGCACCCCATTCATCATATAACACCTATTGTCCATCCTTCCATCTCCCTTATCGAATCCTATGCATAAACCCTTACCCTTTTCCATTTTATCACTCATTTCACCTCCCTTTTCCATTACCCCATCAACATCTTTGAGCATACTTTAAATAGCCATGACCCATTATAACATTCCATTTAGGATTATTATTTAAAGAACACAATGCTTGAGTCCTTCCTTCATGTCATTTCCTGTGTCCATTATCCTCCAAAAAGTCAAAAAATCAAAAAGTCAAAAAGTCAAAAATACCAAAAATCAAAAAAGAAAAAAAATAGTTACCTTGATGAAAACCTTGCATACATGTATGTTGTGTAACACAAAAAAAAATTAAAAGAAATAATTTGTCCTATGGTGAAAACCACTTCTTGTGGTGCCTTGGGTAAGTACCATGATGTAAACCTAGAAAATAGGCATCATGTGTAATCCATTACCCTCTACACTTGGGGGCAAGTTTCATTCATGCAATCCTATCTCCCGCATACATTTGTATCCCTTTTCCATCTTTGATATTCACAAGGCTTCTTGCATCATATCCACTTCACTTTAATCCATAACCTACAATACAAATCCTTTACCTTATTCGTCCCATAATTTTTTCATTCATTTCCATGTCTCATATTTCCTATCTCAAATCCCTTTCTTGGTCTTGATCAAAATTAAGGACATAAAAATGAAGAACATGTTTTCAAAAAACCTCTTGACATGTCCTTTCTCATAGAACCCATATCATTTAATGTGTCATGCCATTGCCTACATAGCCACATGTCTAATCCCTTGTCTAGGGTAAACATGTTATCCCATTATGAGATAGCCCTTGCATCCAATTCAAATATGATTCCATAATAAACTACCCCCATCCATTGCCATCCCATCATCTCATTCATCCCTCCATAACGCTCCATGCCTTGCTAGACATTGGGGCAAATAAATACCATCATGTTTCTGAATAAATCCCAACATATTTCTTTCATCTCATTCAATGATTAAAAGTGTCCTAAAAAAATTAGTAAAATATCATAAAATGTTCAAAAAATACCAAAAATATTGAAAAATATCCTTAAAAAATCTAAAAAATAGAAAAAGTCCTCAAAAAGATTAAAAAAAACATCGAAAAATCATCCTACGAAAAAAAAACATTTGCAAAAAGTCCTAAACATTTTGTCAAAGGTAGACAAATTTGTTTAAAAAACCAAGAAAATTATACAATAAATCTCCTTTGTATATCAATCCAATCCTTTCACATTTAAAAATAGGCATTGAATGATGTTATACAACAAGTCTAAGCTTCAACATAACCAAGTCAAAATGGTCAAACTAGTCAATAGGTCTTCAGTCACACTGACCCACTGCCTTATCTATCAACTAAATCCCATAGAAAAGTATTTTGTAAAAAATCCATGTTGTCTTAGACAAGGGAAGGAACATTCGAAACTAGGCGAGGTAGTCATATACGGGGTACCTAATTCTTAAAACTAGACAACATCAATAAAATGTCAAAATTCAATGTCCAAACTACTTCAAAAAAATAGGCACATAATCGGTATGGTTGTTTACTTGTTGAGTCAATTTAGTCTTATTATGTATTGATTTTTGTAAGTCATGTTCATATGCATCTCTATGATTACACAAGAAATTAGAGATGTCGAGATTGTCCATGACTTATTTTTCTTTGTTTGTTGTTTGTGGGATGTTTGCCATGAAATCTTAAAAGAGCTTTTTGGGTGTCTATGATAAGAACCTTCACATCCATATACAATATCTATTTTTAGAACATATTGCAATAGATTAATTGGTTGTGATACGCCTCACATACCTCAACTCTTAACACTCAACCTAGATGAATTGAACCACATTCCTTGTCTATTAAAAATCCATGTTAGAATGAAAAGGGATAATCGTACATAGATCATTCATATTTGGGTATGATGGTATTCAATTTTGCTATAATAAAAGTGGCTCAATGATTAAATAAATTTCTCAAATAAGTTGTAATTTGAAGGTGGTTAATAGATTGTAACATTTCAATCAATATTCATCCTCATTCTCTTGTCTCCTAACTATTCTATTAGTCCTACCATTCTATCAGTCAATTCTAACATTCTATCGGTCAGTCAATCAATCTATTTGTCAAAATGGTCAAATAAATTTTCAAAACACTCAAATCAATTGGTTAATCATTCCATCATCACTTTTTTTTATACAAGATGTATCTTTCCTTAAACCAGACATTGACGCTTTTCTTATATAAGGTATGTCTTCCCTAAAACCAGATGTTGTCGCTAGTCTTATACAGGATGGGTCTTTCCTGAAACCAGACATCATCATTTATCTTATACATGACGTATCTTTCCTACAACCAGAAATTGTTGCTTGTCTTATACCGGTTGTCTTCCCTAAAACCACACATTTTTGTTAGTCTTATATAGGATGGGTCCTTCCTGAAACTAGACATGATTCTTATCAACAATCTCTATGACCAATGTCGATCAAACAGTCATCATAACTTACCAACTTTCTTCACTTCTTACTAATTATTCTTTTCTTGTATCATTTAATCAAAATCTTCTTTCAAGAGATCATTCATTCCTTTCTTGCATAAACAATCTCTTGAAGGTGCATCATTTACCTCGTCATCATATTGATCCCGTTGGGGCATATCGGGGCATAATTTTTATTATTCTTTAAAATAACGCTTGAAAATGCATTGTATCAAAGAGGGGCAAAGTGTAGGCACCTAAAAATTACCAGTTGCTTTAACACAATGACTTTACTAATATTCTTCTTCAATTACTAAATAATCTTTATTATTTAATAAATTGGCAACCTTCTACTATATTCTAAGTTCAAATTAATCATCTCTCTTTAATTTCATAAATTAAGTGATTTTAATTAATTACTTAATCATTGAGCGTCTAAATCATTATTCATCAATTATTCTGCTATGAAATATTTAAATAATCAACGTTATTTAATTATTCCCTATGTCATTTAATTAATTAAACAAACGCATTATTCAATTTAAAATTACCCTTTTTGTTATTATTACACACATGTAATAATTACATTTAGTAAATCAAATCTCCACTCATAATTATTTACTTAATTAAAACTAATTATTCCTCTATAAAGTAAATAAATAATTATCATTAATTAATTATTCTCTATAACACTTCAATTAATTAAATAATTATGTCATTTAATTAATATTCCCTCTTTGTGATTATTACACACATATAATAATTACATAAATCAAATATCCACTTATAATTTAAAAAATGATATGTATTTAATTAAACTAATTTTCTTCTCATAAGTAAATAAGATTAAATAATTTATTTATTTTTCCCCATGTGCAAGTAAATAATTTTTTTTATTAATTTAATTGTATTTATTCCCTCACTTATGACTAATACTAAGTTTCAGTTTACTTCCCAATCACTCTTCTCTAATTGATAAATCAAATCAATTATCTAATTAATCAATTTAGTCTTCTAATCCATTTAATTAGTCTTTTGACCAATCAATCCAGTTGACTAACCAATCTATCCAACCAACTCTTTAATCAAATCAAATTACTCTCCAATCTATTTAGTTTACTAAATAATCTATCTTGTTGACAAGGCAATCAAGTGAGTTGAACTCCCAATCAATCTGAGTTCACTCTTCAATCACAGATAATCAGTCCCACCAATCATAGAATTCGGATTGGAACCCCAAAATTCTTATAAATAGAGAGACAACTCTCTTAATTTGTCAACCATAATTGCTTTAAATTATTATGCTAGCACATCGAGCACTCATTTCTGAGAGCCCACATTGCATAGAGAAGGAGAGCAATGACAAAGGACTTTTGGTTTGCATATTCATGTGTTTTTGAATTGATTTCATTAGGATTGAATGATTATGCATGTTGTTTATTTACTTCCTCTTTCGATATTGGGAATATTAACTGCTAACATATCTCTTTGTGGTTGATATTTTTATGTTATTGTAGGTATTGCATATGCTTATTACCCCGATTACAAGAACAAAGTTCCAATGGCTGCAAGAACCATCACAGAACATAGTTTTAGTGTCTCCAAGAACAATAAGCTACTAAAACTAAAACAAACTAATGAATATAAAAGTAATTAAACAAAATGAGTGAAATTCTCACCAAGTGGCCCCCCTTAGACGAGTCTTCCAAAATCTTAACTCAAATGCAAAAAATTAAAGTATCATTCTATTCATATAACAAAGTTTCAATGGCTGCAAGAACAGTCATGGAACATAGTTCCAATGGCTGCAGGAATAGTCAGTTGTTAAAACAAATTATTGAATAGAAAAATAAATAGTTAACCAAATGAGCATAATTCTCACTAAGTGTCCCCCCTTGGATTAGTCTTCCGAAATATTAACTCGGATGCAAAAAATTAAAGTATCATTCTATTCATCAAAGTTTTGTTGCAACATGATAGTAATATGATAACATTAGTATGCACAAGAAAATTGTATATCCATAACTACTTTAGAATACATTCGTTTAATCACATGTAAGAGTAATATAGAATCTAGATAGATTACATAACAGCTTGATATCAACAAAAAGATATATGACACTCTTGATATCACATAGGTCACACCCTTTGAAATACCTCTTCTCTACAATTCTTTAGTGGAAAACTAACCTAATTCCTCTCTCAATGTCGTATATCCTTCTCCTAGTCATGACGCGAAAGTTTCATGTGGTTCGTCACCGTTAGTTTGATTTTCCAATCATAACATAATGACACTTACATATAGATATCCCAGCTATATATCACTTCTCAGCTATGGATGTCATATGAAAGCACACACCAAATGCCAACCAAACTTTCTTTCTCTCCCTTGGAGCTATGATCTATCGAAGGACCGAGATACAACTCCAGCCGTCACTATTCCCCACTTTTAGTGACATTTATGAAAACATATTAAATAATAAGGAATACATTAAAGAGATATTTTAGATTTTAAAAAATTGACATGTCGACACATAGAATAGAGGTATGCATAATGACATGTATATGACATGCGGGCACACACTCCCCAAACCTATAAGGAAGCATGTGTCCACACAACCCTAGCTATGGGGAAACTAGAATGCACCCACATACATCATTATTTTTTTTTAAGTCTATTTTATTTACACTATAATGTGGTGCATTCGAGTTGCACCATAGACAACGTCATGTCTAGGCATTAGAAAAAGATATGCTATGTGATATATCAATATTGCAGTATTGCATCTAAAGTAATGAATACCCAAAAGGTGACATACACATACTTGGATTATCATTGTTGATAGATAGATAGATACATAATTTTAACATCCATGAGGATTATCATGGTTGATGTGATGTATTTGGTGATGAAGAAAGAGGGAAAGTGAGGATTAGATGGTTGGTGTGACATCTGACCTGATATTTGTAGAGCTCGAGTATCAATGTGAGAAAAAATCATTTGTTTCATCATTAGAACCTTTTGAGTATAATAGTGGATTTGTTGTTATCAAGAACAAAACCAATGGTGGATATCATAATGTTTCCTAATTAAGTACTTGAAACCAAAAGAGTGAGATATTTCCTAATCTATTTTATGTAAGCTATCTTGTCGACACAAAATATAGGATGAAAATTCTATAATTTTAGTAAATGGCGGTTGCCATTCAACCTTTTGAGGAATGCTAATTGTATTTTAGGGTGGTAAGGCTATAAATGGTGCTTCCTGGTTTGAGTATTTGCAATAGGATGGTTTTCCTTTAATTGAGGAGGTCAAGGATGGATTTCATACAAAAGATAAGTATTTTCTAGTTAGGATGGAATGGTTTAACAAAATTTGATTACAGGATACATAAAAAGATCAAAAAATGAGGAAATATGATGTTAATATTATACCTATAGGGATATTAAAGGGGTTGTTGATTCCTAAAGGGATAATAGAATGCTTATAGCTATAGAATTTTTCTGTAGCTTGCAAATTATTCCAATCCCTAATGCTACCACTATGATTATCTTGAATCATGGTGATGCGGTTTTGGGTATGGGTGTAGGTATTGAAGTTGGGGCGTTGGAGTCCCGTATTTCTCCATGAGAAGAAGTATCAAAGTTATCCCCTAATGGGTAAAGTAGTGAGAATATTACAATTTTGCATCCTCAACTTATTTAATCACCCATGGTTGATATTGACACGACTCACAAGCTTGGTTCCTTAACAGAAACCCTGACATGCAGCTATCCTATCCCTAAAATGTTAAAAGTAGATCTTCAAACTGCCCCAAAAAACATTAAAGCATTTCAAGTAGAAAATTTAATGGCAGTAGAATAAAATATATGTTAGTGGTGTGACACTTGTTGCATTCATTAAATATAAAAGGAATTCCAAGGCCATAAAAAAGGGGGTTTTGGTTCTTAAAATTCTCTTTAGCTTGTGACAAGGATAGGGTTTAGTTTCAAGTTGTTGAAGGTGAATGTAATTATGAAATAGTGTAATCTCATGAGCAATGTTAACTAATTTGTGAAATTATAAATTCTAATGCCATACATTTGTCTCCAGCTTTGTTACTTTAAATCATATGAATTCAATATATTAAAGATGGTTGACTTTGTCTCTGCAATTTCTTGTGGATGTGATATTGGTTCATGGGTATTCTTTCAAAGAGAGTTAAATTTGTTTGTGCATATAACAATTATTTTTCAGTGTATGAAATGGATTGTTGAAGTAGAACTTTATGATAAAATGAGTGGGCTTGTTAATGTTAAGCATTAATATATTCAAACCCCACTGGTTAAATTTCATCTATTGATAGGATCTCTGTCATGGACTTAATTTCACTATGTAGCCCGAGATTGGGCACTGAACTGTTGAGAGCCCTAGAGAGTTTTCATAATTAAAATCAAAGTAATAAAATATATTGTTCCTTTATGTTCTTTTCTTTTACGTTTAATTTATCTATGTTCTTTTATCTCAATGGTCCTCAGAAAAATGTTGAGGATGCATTTAAAAGTATCCATATAACACTCCTCCATGATTCTGAGAAGGAGATATATAACTTATGTGTTATCAGTGTTTGTTAAAGAAAATGATATTACGTTTTCAAGTGATGAAATAAAATCTCGATCTACATAAAATCTGAGAATTATCCACATTTGAAGGTATGTAGATGGCCTTTAGAATGAATCTACCATATGTACAGACTTAGAATAAGGAATACCCTCCTAAGTCATGAAGAGCTCTAAGTGAAGAAGGTTGTATAGGCCTTTTCAGTTGGTGTTTTCTTGTCCTTCAAGAATAATCCCCAACACACTATTAATTCATACCTTTTCTAACCTTTTGGAAAGTAAAATCTAGTGTTATTCTCTTCTTGTTCTATCACTCCTTTGTCATCTTAAATCCTCAATCACAAGAAATTCTATGATATAATTCTTTTGAGACATATATATTCCACTACCACTACTACATCACTACAACCCCCAACTAAAAGGGCATAAGACCAATATCCAATGGAGCTTAGTTTTTCAAATAAACCAGATAAACATTAACTTCTAGGAACACTAAATGGTACCCTTCCATCAACCTCATGGGCTTAGTAAAAAATATAGTAGCCCTAGATAGAAGTTTGTATGAGGAGAAGAATTATTCTCATTTTTAAGAATCCTAAGTCTCATTGCTACATATTTTTCTCAAATAAGGAACAATTTTAAACTAGATAGTTGTTTTTTCACTCACTTTGTGCAATGAAATAACAAGAGTCAACCTGAGTCTAGTGGGCACAAATCCAAAATTCTATACAAACTCTTACTTGTGTTATTTTTTTGTGCAGCTAATAAATTATTTGGGGATAAATTGGACATGGAGAATCCCATGCCATTTTGTTCATATTTATTGTTAGGATGGATGAGAGCACATTTATGCATCCAAATATGAGCACATCTATGACCGATTATTTTCTCCCTTGCATGAGCTATTATTTGAGAAAAGGTTCCCCGATCTATCTAAAGACACAATCAGAATATTGGAGAACCTAAAATATTTATCCCTATATGAGTTCTTAACATATACGAAGATCTATGGCACTGCAAAGGCATCTGATGCTTTTCCAAAGCATGTACCTGACATGTTGGTGATCAAGAAGTTGCATTTCGTACAACACTCTTGAGATTTAATGAAGCCATGGAAGCCATGGTAATGGATGTATATGATATGGATCTAGTGGCTAGGGCTACGATTAGGGTCGCCACAACACAAGAAAATGAATTAAACATCCTTAAAATGACATGAGAAATTGGTGAAGGAGCATCTACTCATTTGGATGCCTCATGAAGGAATTTTTTAATTTTCATTATTTTAGTGTTTTTTTGGTGTCTCATAAGGTCGTTAAGACCATTTATAACCAATTCAAATCTTTTGGTAAGATAATTGATACCATTTAACTCATGTAGACTTATAAGGTCATGATTGGTTCAAACATGGTCAAACCACTCAAAGTGTGTTCAAAATGAGTGTAAATGATGTAATTGGACTCATTTTTTCCATTTTTGCATGTATTAGGTATAGGCATAAAGTTTTGAGTTACTTTATTAAGTATGTCAAAAAGTTGCATTGACAACTTTTGCAATTTTCTAGTGCAAAAGTGGAAATTTCAAATCCCAACGGTCACCCGTTCAAAAATAAGTTGGGGACCATTAAGGATGGGATAATTTATGTTTATAAGTCCTATTTTTGTTTGGGAATAGGTTTTTGTTAATATTTGAAGAAGTTGAATACAAATTTTTCTCTGCCTTTATAACTGTTAAAAGATGCATCAAAACATTCTTACATATTGAAAGAATGACAAAATTGCGAGGAAGGATGGAAAATATGCATGTGGATCACTTAGTAGAATGGAAATATTAATTCAATAAAACATTCCTTGAGATACCATGTTTGATAGAAAAGAAGCTAAATCAAATCAACATGGGACTAATTACTCAAATGATACAACTCATAACTTAAATGAGGAAAATAAAGAGATATTTAAAGACCATGGTCATTAATTAAAATATATGATGAAAATAAGGCATGAATGTCACCCACTACCATTTTAAGGTAAATAATATTTTTTTCCTCAACATTAAATAATGGGACAATTGAGTGGGATCTAGGGCCAACAAAGAAGCACTTTATAACTCTTCCTACACATCAATAAAGAAATCAATAGAATAAATGAAAATTGACATATTAAAACAAAAATATCCAACTAAACTATTGAAATTAAACTATTGATACCTCATTCTCTATAAAGATTACATAATTGGTCCACTTTTTGCTTTGTAAAATTTCCTTTTCAAATTGCCTTGGACATTGACCATATTTCTCCTCCGGCCAAAATATGGCACATGGACTAGTTAAACTAATTATTATCATGTCAATTTTAGATTGCATCATTCTTAGCTTAGTTCATAGCTTAATTTTCATGGTTCTTGCATCATTTGGCATAATTTTTCATGCATTTTAGCATAGATCTTCATCATAGCTTCATTTCTCATTTTCTAAGTTGTCACCTATGATGTTAATTGTAGCTGAGAGATAAATCTAACAGGTCCTTAGGAATAGAGATTGGTGGGACACTCTTGAGTCATTTATTCCATGCTTTATCAATTTTGTTATCATGTTTTGATTTAAATTCTCAAACTAATGTCTCATTGAGGTTTGTAGCTCAAAAAATTGCGCACACTACTTAATATGGAATCATTTGACCCAAAAATTTGAAGAAAGTCCAAAAATTTAACACATCGTCGAGTAGCTATGAAATTTTCAAATTTTTTAAAAATTTTTGCCTGATGTTTATCGAAAGTGATACACTCCTTAAAGTTCATTGCCATTTTGACAAAGCCAACCATCTCTTATTTTGGTCTTGTTAGGTTCTATTTTGAGTCACCATGCTAAAAGTGTCCTTGACCCTATTAAATTTTTAACCCTTGTCCAGTTTCCTCCTTATCACCAAGAGTTCATGATAAAAGATTTTTCCAATGTCAGTTTTTACTTCTGAGTAAATTGTTTTAATACTTCATGAACCCGTCTTGTAGAATTTGGCTCCTTTTGGCCAAGTGTAGAAGTTATTTCTTCCTTATGAACCACTTTGAACCTCTTTGAGCCTCGGTTCAAAGTAGTTCAAAGCAGTTCAAATGAAGTTTTGGGGCTAACATCGATGATCACAGGTGGGACCTGTGCCATGTCAGCATTGTGGCAGTGAACCTATTTGAACCTCTTCGAACCTCAATTTGAAGTAGTTCAAAGTAGTTCAAAGGTATACTCAGCGGGTTTAAAAGATTGATGTGATAGCCAAAGTGACAAATGACATGACATGTCAGATCCATATTTATTAGAATAATGGTACGATCAGTCTTGATTTGATGATAAACACGGGGTAATTCTGAGCTGGCATAATAAGTTAAGGCGGGCGATTTTTTAGCACGAGTAAAGTAGTGGTATTAAATGGAAAGTAATCATGGCTTGATTGATTTGATTAAATGAAGCTTTCTAGATGTCACATTGTCAAATTCACTCTGTGCGAGCCTACATGCCACATTTAATGTTCATCTATTTGGTTATATTTCAGTTGGGTGAGCATTCTTTAAATATTATCCTCCAGCTTTTTCATTTTCAGAGCTAGGATTGAGGAGTCTCGGCTGTGAAAGACAAAAGTTTTTGTTTTCCCGAGTCTGCATAAAATAGGTAAAGCATAAAAAGCCCCCTATTTCTTCCTATTTTTTTTTTGATAGTGTGTTTTTGATGGGTTGCAATTCTTTGTTTGTTTGGAAAAGAAAAATGAGGTCTAGCATGCATTTTTTGGGAATACTGCAACTCTTGAGTGTAGAGCTCCAGTGATCATGGACACTAATTTGCTAGGAGTTGAGGTAGAGAAGTTGGTTGAAAATCTGAAGGATGCAGTAGAGAAATAATATACCTTAGAGCTCATGTCTAGCGGTCTGTTTCAAGGCACCACTTTTCCCCCAGCTATAGTCAATCCAGAGCTAGTTCTCCAGTGCATAAACCATTATGATGTTAAGTCCAAAAGTGTGTTGAATAACGAGGGTAAAAGTATTTTGACTATAAACAGGGAAACAATAATGGCAGTTTTTAAGCTCCCAGATGAATATTTTTTCAGTTTTACTCCAACCCAGTCACTCACTCAATTTTGAGAGAGAAGTGACAAGAAACTCAGCAACATCACTCGCAAGTGGACTGTATCGAATTACAAAGGTGGCTCCAGATTACCCAAGTTTTTGACCAAGGACCATATGAAACCTTAGATTCATGATATAATGGTCTTGTTGCATAGATTGAAGGGTTTAGAGTAGGTGATCCTCTTCAAAGACTAGATGTACCATTTTATTGAGATTGTCTTAGAAGGAAAGCAAAGTCTAGACTGGGTTGAAATAATTGCAAGCTCACTAAGAGATCAGCTCAAACAAGCACATGCTATAAATCAAGAATTTTATAGGTCATCTTACTTAATATATAGCCTTGCATGCACCCAAGACATTTTCAAGAATCCCCATGAGCCATGGAGTGAAGACATAAGCATTTTTGAATATTGCCCTTTACTAAGGAAAGATAGAGTCCTTGAGGACTACAGGAGAGTTTATGATGTTTTCCTCAAGAAATTGTGTTACCAATTAGCTAGAACCCAAAATCAAATGATTTCTTTAGAAGCACAGAAGCTAGTTTAGCATTTCAATAGTTTTTATATTCAATTTCCACTGTTCACATATGTGAGAGTTGGGGGTTTTGAAGAAGAACCTCTTAAGTTGATGAGGTTCTGCTTTGATTGTTTCATCTTAGCGGATGTTTGTAGATAGTTGTTCATGGTAATTAAAAATAATCTTCTAGAACAGAAATGGGATTCTATGTTTCCCATTAGCCTTGGAGCTATGACATGCAAGAATATGCTTGATGCCTCTGTGATAGGAAGTAATTTGGTGGGTTTTCACATGCATTTATATGAGCTGAGAAGAGGGTTTGACAACAAAGGATTCACAAGGCAGGCTTTTGATTTGAATGTCCAATCTAAGTTTAACCCACATATTGAAGATTTGTGGGAGGATATAGGAGACAAAGGAACAATTAAAAAGAGAGATCACTCTAGGCTATTGATTCCCTAAATCAAAACATTGCAGCTGAATTATAACATTGTTGGCATGAAAGAAGAATATTCTGAAGTCATTGAACCCAATTTTTATGGTCCAAACACAGAGGATTTGTTATAAGTAGACTGGAAAGGAGAACAGCAAGAATATATCAAATTAAGTGCTAGGTTAATTTTAGCCTATACTGATGACTGGTTAAAAAAGAGGAAACAAATGAGAGCAAAGATTACATCTAAGAAGTCTAATACAAGTCCCATCTCTGTTGAAGTGTTGCATGTACCTTCTAATGTTTCCCTCTTGATCATTCATGCTAGTATTACTCTCCCATCTAAAAGGAAAGAAACTTCCTATGCACATCTTACTACACCTCAAACGGGGTCAAGAACCAGGTCTAAAGGATGAACACAAATAGCATCCTCAGATTTAGGTTATATTGATATTGATATCAATGATGAGGAAATCTCTTTCTCACCAGAGAATAACAAGAAAGACTAGGAGATGTTTACACACAAGCCTGAAGTTCAATAGGAGGACATCACACCTGCCAAGATAGTAGATAATAGGTTGGTGACTAGTTCAATTCCCCCTTGGTTGACAGATTCGGTAAATAAGAAGTGCAACTTTAAACCAGTCTCCTTACTAGTTAAGGAAATAGTTACCAAGTATGCTACTAGTGCTGTGAAGGAAAAAAGGGTTAAGAGAAATGCAAGGCTAACTAGCAATCCTACTATAGGAAAAGTGACCACCAATATTACAACCTTTAACCAAAAGGAAGGAGTCCATGAACCTAATGCAGAAGGTTTCGAGGTTACAAAGATGGAGTTCGGTGTGTTAAACAGGGATACTAGGGACCATTTGTTTAAATTTTTTGCAAACCACATGCTCAGTCAATCTCAAAAGGATGGTAAGGAAAAATGTGAACTCAATAATCTCATGATCACAATGATCAAATTCCTTAGTTCACTTAGTGAGGTTGGAGCATTACCCTTGGCCCAATCTCCACAAGATTTTGATCCTAATTGTGCAGATAATAAACAGTTATTGAAGCAGATGCATAAGGGTAGGGCCCTCACGGAAGCAATGAAAAATTGGATTGGCGGTATTGTCACGGAAGGAAGAAAGTTCATTTAGGAACTCTTCACCACCTATGCAGAGGGGGAAGCATCGATTGGGAAAATTTATACCCTAATTCCAGGATGGGAATCAGATGAAGAGAAATGTGCAGCTATCGTATCTCAGGTTACTGAGATAGAGGAATATGGATTTGGGAAATTATTGACAGAAAATCTAATGAAGATGGTGGACGCCTTTATGTTGTTTATATTAAAAAAGAATCTAGGCTAGAAAGGTAGTTTATTTAGAGTTGCAGTCTCCAGCATGCGTACTATGGAAAAAAAGATCAAAGAAATGAACACCAACACATTAAAAGACATAAAAGTGGTAAATCTGCCCGGTATTCTCCAACTAAAAGAAGGAAGCATAAACACAAAATCCATGATTAAGAGCTTTGAGGATACTATGATAGTATGAAGGAAAAAGAGGAAATAATGGTTGAATACTTCACTAGGATAGCTAACATAGAGTCCATGTTGTTCCTAAACAGAGGACAGTTACCCAGACAGTTGGCAAAAATTTGGGATTTCAGGTGGGAAAAGAATGCATGTCGTGCAAAGATAACTAGTTTGAATAACCTGCACTCTCATCCAATCCAGGAGCTGGTGAGCACATTCCAGAGCTGGAAGTTGGTTTGTGAAGCCACATCAGAGGACAAGTAGCTAAATTCATGCAAGCATTTTATGTTTTAAGTTATTGTTAGTTATGGGATAGCCATTTCTAAAATTGTTTGTCTTTTAAGTTACTGGTTTGTAACCGTTTATTTTTTGTTATCGCGGGTGGCCGGGTTTTCAAGGAGGCTCCCAGGATCGCTAAACTATATATGCTGGTGCATAAAGCTTTGCAAGGGTTAGATTTTTTTGGTTTGAAACTTAGTTTTGATAGTTGGCTTAGGTCGTATTAGTTTTGTTTCTTCTTTTTTTGAAAGGAATTGAAGAGAAAGATATAGAAATCTGCATTGATCTCAGACTTTGTTCTGTGTAATCATTATACTCTAATATAAAGCTTGATTTGAATCTGTGAATTTAAATTTGTGATATGTTAATTACTTTGTGAATTAATATATTTCCTACTTTGTGTTGTTCATATATGTATGATGGTTGTCTATCTTTCTTGAAAATTCTTTGTTTCTTCCTCATTCTGAGTTTATCTCCAGATAGTTAAAGAATTTGTGTGTTCTTTAATTTTAGTTTCCTTTCCGTGTTTGAAATATCTAAAAAATACCTCAATACCTAGGAGTATTTGAGATATCCTTATGTGCTTTTGGGTTAAAAGTACTTTGGTTAGTTTTTAAGTTGGAAATTTATTGAATATTTTTGAGTGGGACTTATACCTCACATAATTCAAAGGGAAGCAATTATCTTATGCTTACCCAACTGTTGTAGAATTGTTTGTCTTCAAAGAGGCATAGGGTCAATATAGATTGTGATTAAAGTGGAAACAAATTTGTTCACCAACAGGTCTTTATGATTTTCATCTATATTTTGACATAAAATTAAAGTCAACATTATATGGTTGGTGCCACCTTAATTTTTGGGCTGACGGGTAGATGGTAATTGTGATTAATGTGATCTTCCAAAATTGTTATAAAATTTCCCTCCAATTCAAGGGTTTGGAATTGATTTACTGATTGTCTTTTTTTCTAAATTTAGTCTTATTTTTCATTAGACTTCTATGGCAGGGAGGTCCTTGGTTTGAGAATAGATTTTCAAGAGTCCAATAAGGGCATGTGGATGACTCGACTCCTAGGTGTATTGAACCTTGCAACTTTTACTTAGAGTATATATGGGATGTGTTATGTGAGAGAATTATAATTTGATCCATGAAGAATCCTTATACATTGGTGAAGTCAATGTTGATGGTGAGTCTTTTTATTTATGCCTTGTGTTGGGAGTTGGAAAATGGATTTGTTACAGAAATAGAAATAATTTTATTGCATAACAGTTCCTGATTCTTGGAGCCTAATTAAAGGAAGGTTCTTGATTCTCAGATTTTTTTGAAGATCTAAATATTAATGCTTGGCAAATAAAAATCATGTCAAATAATATTAGTGCAAAACAAAATCAAGAGACACTTGCTAGATTGTGGGCTAGATTGAAAAGATAGGGTGATGGGAAATGTTATTGTCCTTGCAAAGTTTGCAAGGGCTTAAAGAGGAGAATAATTTTAATTGAAACAACTGAGAAACATTGTCGGGACCATGGTCATGCTGAAGGGGGTCATGATTATAGTCCATTGTTAAGTTATTCATTATATGTATTTATATTGATTGAATTTGTAAATGTTTATATCATTTTAACATTATATATATATATATATATATATATATATATATAATCACTTGATCATGATCATGGTTTATTTGTGTCAATCATTATTATAAAGGTCGGGCACCCTAGGGCACATGATATGAATTATCACGGCCTGAAGCATGTGGTTTTGCAAGTGGAGGAACATGGAGTAGTGAATATCAAAGATGAAGTTAATGATCCTATGGAAGAAGGTGATCATGCACCAGAAACATAATTGAAGATGATGCTACAAATACATTGATCCATGACACATTTAGTGGCACAATTGATCGTGATGATCAAGATGACTTTCTTGATGTTCATGATTTACCTATACTTGAGAAGGCATATGAGCCCCTTTATGAAGCCTCCTGAACAAATATTCTCTCTGTTGTATTTTTGTTGTTGAACTTGAAGGTTATGAATGGTTTATCCAACATATAAATCTCACAGATTTTAAGGTATGTCATATTTTTTCATCTATTTTTGTTGTTAGTTCATAACTAGTAAATAAAGGATGAAATATGTACCATTAATATTCTTTATATTAACAAATTATTTTTTTGTTTTAGGTTTTGTTATCTCTATAGATATTTTTTTTTCATTAGTTAAGGCAAACTCATATGAGTCAAAGAATGAATCGATGAAAAGGAGAAAGCTAAATATTTAACTAGTCGGTAATATACACTGAGTAAGCCAGTGAAGTCGGTAAAGCACACAATAGAGCTAAAGATACTACATCAAGAGTCTATAGTTACCAAACACCGAGCACATATGAAGTACACCAAGTTGATAGTTACTAAGTACTAAAGATCAGTTAACCGAGCAAAGAGAAGTTACTCTACTGAGTTACTTATTTGGTTCTAAATGCGATAAGGATGAATTTAATGAATTGATACAAATACAATGCACAAATAATAGTATGTTAAAAGATCAAAGATCAAATTCATTTAAAGAGAATATCTAAGGATCAGATCAAGTGGTTAATGAAAATTTGTTATTTCCAAGAAAAACACCAAGTACTGAGGTAAAAGTGACACAATCACCGAGCGAAAAAGATCTAATGGTTAAAATCAAGTCACAATGACCTAACGCATAAGATTAAGAGGCAATAACTCTTATATTTAATGGATGATTTATAGAGAAGAATAGAGTGATGATACAGAGAAGAGGCCGATATTGTTAGTGAAAGTTAAAGGAGTTATTTGGAGAGCAGAGAGAATAGTAGAGAGCACTGAGCAGATATTTAGCTACAACAAAGTAGATCTAAGAAAGTGTTATAGTTTGAGATTGAGGTAACACAAATTTTAGAGCACATAGAGTTTGGTCAACATTTGTTTTGATGAAATATAGAATACATTGTTAATTTGTTGATACTATTGTATTGAGAGCTAGAAATACCAATACTGGGTAGATCTTAACCAATCTTATATTTATAAAACCTTTAGCAGTATACATCTCTAAGTGTAGAGATTGTAAAATCCTCTAACTAGGTAGACCTAACAAGTCTTTGTATAATCTTAACCGGGTAAGCTATCAAAATGGCTAAACATTGTAAGATCTAACCAAGAACCCTTTATACTACAGTTAGTGAAGGTTGTGGGTACCATACCCACCACAGTTTTATCATCTAACCAAGGATTTATGCATTAAAAAATCATGGAGTTATGAGTGCTTTTACTTGAATATTTTGATGATATATTGTATAGGCTTTACATTAGTTTTATTTCAAGTTATTGAATTTGGTAAGCAACAAAAATAGTATATGGTAATAGGCAATGTCAGTTATAAAATTTTTGTGGTACTGATTCACCCCTCCCCTCTCAGTCCCAAATTTTCATAGTCATTCCAACAATTGGTATCAAAGCTACTACTCTTGAGTTATAAGGTTTGACCACCTGAGAGTTAAAGATCTTAGTCATGGAAAGTTTTAGGCAATTCAAAATAATTTGGTGCAGGGCACCTAGGATACTCCATCAAGACACCTAGGATACTCCATATAGACACCAAAGACATCCAATACAACTATGAAGACTTTGAAGACATTCAGTAAGAATTAGAGGGAAAAGAATAAGGATAAAGATCATATGAATATCAATTACAAGATATTGGAAACTATAATTTTTTCTAATGTTATGAAATGACATTTCAATGTAAAGCGTTTGTTAATGGCCTAAAGGAACAAATTAATTGTAAGTGGACCAATAGTGTCCAAGGGTGTCAAGGGTTACTTAGGGGTTATAATTATTGTGAATAAGTCTCCAAAGTGTTGGAAGATGTTAGGAGTCCATAGTTTATAAGTTTTAATTATTTTTAAGTTGGTTTTAAAGTTCAAAGATTCAAATTTTCAAATGTAATGGTCACTTTGTCTTTTTGTGGGAAACACATGCAAAGGATTCTTTTGGTATTCTTATTCAATGTAACTACCAAAAGATAGTTGGACTGGTTGTAGAAAGGAGTTATAAAACATTATTAGAGTCTATTTGTGAAAGAGAGAGGCCTAGGTTTTACGAATTGAAAAAGAAGCAATAAAATTTAGTTTTCTTCTATTTTCTGAGTATCACAGAATTTTGGGTTCTTCTACGGGGGTCATAACTCCAAAACCCACCATTGGATCTTTCTACGTTTTTAATATGTTTTTATAAAAATAATTACTCCCATCCTCACTGGAGGTATTTTGTAGATTTTGTGTTTTTAAAAAGTTATTAATGTCTGTGTACAGGTATAGGCGAGGGGCACTAACATGGCAGTTTTGGATGAATTTTTAAGATGCATGCACTAGTGCTTAGTGCCTCTGCATCATACACTATACTTGGATTCCCCTATTTTATTCCAAGAGGACATAAATATTTGACCATGGGAATTCAAGTGGGGCACATATTTACATGACTGGCTCAAAACCAGACAGCAAACCAGAAGAAAATAAAGAATTTACAAAAGCTTAACCAATAACACTAAGCAATCAAACCAATGCCACAGTAAGTATCTAAATGTCAAAAAAAAAGGTCTCAATGTATTATTTCATCACTTTCAATCCATTAAACTACTGGATCAAAGCTTTGTTACATAATACAGTCAAAAACTCTCCTTTCCAATGCTTAGTCTGTACACAATGACAACCAACTATCAAATTAGGGTTTACTCCACCTTATAGACCATATTCCCACATGTTTGGACCCTCATGTTGGGATTTGGGCACCATTAAACCCCTTTCCTATTTTTTAGGAAATGTTCTCATGACAACTTTTCAAAATTGAAATTATGAGCAACTTTTACATCTTTTAGCATTTTATCAAACCACTATGCCTAATGACCCAAATTGACTTCAAATCATCATATAAGACCTTCAAACACCTAAAAAAATCAAAATCCCAAATTTCACTCCATTTTGGGATCTCAACCCAAGTTTGACCATTTGGTTGACTTCCTAGGACTTAAACACCTAGATCCTATTTGATCTCATCAAACACTAAACCCTAATCACTCCTATCTCTAGACACACTCAAAACACACTTAGGACTTCATATTTAGTCCTTATTAACTTTGGTGGTTTTCCAAACCAACCTAAAAGCCAAATAATTCAAATATCTTTTCAAGACCTTAAGGTGCTCTTGCACCATTCTCAAGTTGGAAATTTTCACACGGTCAGTCACAATGAAAAATAGAAACAATCAGTTTAATATAAGGTCAAATTGACTTCAATTTTAATATTACAGGTCCATTTATTGGATGTATTACACTACTAATACATGAAACTCCATGTTGTAGGTGCATGTGTTTTTTTTCCTTTTCTAGGTATTATTGTTGTGCTAATGAAGATCTCTTTCACTAACACAATACCTTGAGATACATATGATGAGAATCTAGTGGGGGAGATTTTCCCTCCCTTGCACTATTATAAGACAATGATTTGTTGGATGTCGACTGTGTGTGCCTCTAATTAAAAGGTTTTTAGTAAGGTCTATAGTGTCTACCCAAATAATTTGTACGTGTGTGAGACACTTAAGTCTCTAGTTGACAATGATGGCTACCTAGGTAATTTGGCCTGATCCAGACTACCATCAACACACCTCACCCGAGCTTGGCTAGATTGAGATGATTCTGATATTTATCCCATGTCTCATTTATATACTTGTCAAAAGGATTTATCAGTTTGAGGTGATCCTCTGATGAAGAACCACATTCCCCAGACAAGCCTCTCTAAGAAAATAAAAGGTTTTTAATCAAACAAAATGTTCAAGTGCACAAAACACCCAAAATACACGGTTAATCGAATTAAGAACTAAAATACAAATGTTAGCTAATATAAATCATCCATACAAGCACAAGGTTTCATTTTTAAGCACTAAACTAGGGGATAGTTTTCTTGTTCAGTTTTATGCACCAAATTCAGATGTACTTTGATTTGTTCAATTCTTTAAAACCATGTCAATTTTGAGCACCAAAATATGAGTGAGTTTTTTTGGGGCATATATTGTTCTTTCTAAGCACCAAAATACAAATGGATTTATTTTAGATTAAAAATTAAACCTACTTCCACGCCACAAGCTATAAAGAAAAAAATACTATCAAAAACCTAGTAATTAGTATTGATAATCTACGAGTGCACTAGTGTTAATGTAATGACAATTGAATTTCTAAGTGATTCTACTTACCTTGTCCAAATAAGCATTAAAAAGAGCTTTGTACCAAATTTTTGCTTCTAATGTGTCAATTCATAATCTACGGGTTGGTCCTTCGATTTGCTTGATCTCTCTTTCTCTCTTTCGTTCTTCAATTGACTCTTGAATCTTGACTTTTTGTGTTTTGTTGGTCCACTGAATTTTTCCATTATGGTATTTGCATCTTTTTAACAATGCAAATGTGTCTTTTTACAATAGAGAATTAGAATTTAAAACAGGGGAGAATCAAATGTCGTTAGTAGTTTCAAAACAATGTCTTTGAAAAAATGATTACCACCTGCACATGCGCACAAAAAGAAAAAAAATTAGAACCAAAAAGAGAAATGAAAAGAAATAACGGCTACTGAAAATCATCGACCTTTCAAAAAATGTAACAATTTTCAAAAAAATCCTTAACTTGTGCCTTAGGGATCCATTTTATCATTACAAACCAATATTTAAAGATCTTTTTTTTCATAAATTATTGGTCATCAAAATCAAAATAACACAGAGCAAACCCCCTATAGAATTTCAAGAAATTTTCAGAAATATAAATTAAAAAAATATAACGTTGATTTGTGCCCATAAATAATTTTTTTATGAAATATAAAAAAAACAAACAAAATCTAAACAAATTTGAATTTTAGACTGTAGACTCCTTATATCAACCTAAACATGCAAAACAAAATTCATAGAACAATTCCTTAATTTGTGCCCTAGGGACCCATTTTATCATAACAAACCTGTTTTTAAAGATTCTTTGTTTTTTGCAAATATTGTTCATCAAAATTAGAATCACAAAGAATAGACCCCCTATAGAATTTCAAGATTTTTTAGAAATGTAAAATTTTCAAAAACAAATGTTGATTTGTGCCCAGAAATGATTTTTTATGAAATATAAAAAAAAAAGTCTGAATTTTGGACTGTAAGCTCCTTATATCAGCACCAACCTACAAAAAACATTTCATGAAAAAATTCAAAATCATTTGAAAGATATGACCAAATCTTTGAGAAACCTATAATTTGGTCCCATCGAGGCTGCCAAATATAATCATCAATGTTTTGTGAGTTCGCGTCAAGTTCACCATTTGTAATTGGGGTAATAAGGATTTGTAGTACCTGCAATAAAATTAAAATATCAACCACAAAGAGATCTATTAGGTAGTTAGTCTTCCAAATATCGAAAGAGGGAGCAAATAAACAACATGCATAATTATTCAATCCTAATGAAATCAATTCAAAAACACATGAATATGCAAACTAAAAGCCCCCTGTCATTGTTCTCCTTCTCTATGCAATGTGGGCTCTTAGAAATGAGTGCTCGATGTGCCAAATGTGCCAACATAAGAATTCAAAGTAATTGTGGTTGACAAATTAAGAGAATTATCTCTCTAGTTATAATAATTTCAGGGTTCCAATTAGGATTCCATGATTGGTGGGACTGATTATCTATGATTGGGAGTTCAACTCGATTGCATAGTTAACATGATAGATTGATATGTTAACTAAATAGATTGGAGAGTAAAGTGATTTGGTTGAAGAATTGACTGGATAAATTGGTAAGTCAATTGGATTGATTGATCAGAAAACTGATTAGATGAATTAGAAGACTAAATTGATTAATTAGATAACTTATTTGATTGATCAATTAGAGAAGAGTGATTGGGAAGTTAACTAAAACTTAGTATTAGTCAGAAGTGAGAAAATAAATATAATTAAATAAATAAAAGAATTTATTTACTTGCACAAGGGGGAATATAAATAAATAATTTACTATTATTTATTTATGAGAAGAAAATTAGTCTAATTAAATATTATTTATTTAATTATCAGTGGAGATTTGATTTATGTAATTATTATATGTGTGTAATGATCACAAGGAGGGAATATAAATTAAATAACGTTATTATTTAATTAATTGAAGTGTTATCGAGAATAATTAAATAATGTTAATTATTTAATTACTTTATAGAGGAATAATTAGTTTTAATTAAATATATATCATTTATTTAATTATCAGTGGAGATTTGATTTACTAAATGTAATTATTATATGTGTAATAAGAACAAAAAGGGGAATATTAATTAAATAATATGTTTATTTAATTAATTAAATGGCATAGGGAATAATTAAATAAAGTTGATTATTTAATTACTTTATAGCAGAATAATTGATGAATAATGATTTAGACGCTCAATGATTAAGTAATTAATTATAATCACTTAATTTGTGAAATTAAAGAGAAATGATGAATTTGAACTTAGAATATAGTAGGACACTAATTTATTAAATAATAAATATTATTTAATAATTGAAGAAGAATATTAGTAAAGTCGTTGTGTTAAAGCAACTAATCATTTTTAGGTGTCTACAGTTTGGTGACTATTCCTGCAGCCTTTGGAATTTTTTTTTGTGACTGTTCCTGCAACCATTGAAACTCTGTCCAGGGACAAGAAAACCCAACTCAACAAGGCCTGGACAACCTTCTTCACTTTGAGCTTGACGAGCTCAAGAGGGTATTCCTATGACATAAGTCTGGATATTGAATAAACCTTCACTACATAACATCACACAGACACACAAAGTAAATAATTCTCATACTTAAGGTAATGGACACCCTTATGGTATGATTTCAATGAACAATCCCATCTATAGCTTGCAACTTCCTCTTAGAATGAAAATAATTTATCACAACACTAGTATACACAAAGTAGTGATGGAAATCATTTAGGTCAAAAGTTTCTTTCACATTATGAGGAATCAATATTGACTTTCTATCAGGTTCCCTACACATAAACCTTGTTATAATTGTTCTTCTCATAACCCATTTGTGGGCCTCATAATTATTATTTTCCTTGTCAAAGTTAATCTCAATACAAGTAGCACCTATGATACCAAAGGCTTCAAACAAACTACTTTTATCGACTGTCACTAGGGCTCTCTGGTCTACTCTTCTAATAACCTTAGTTGATGGGCAAGATTTATGACCAATTTCTCTTAAGAGTTCTACATCAACAAAAATGTCGGGTACTATCATCTTGGCCAAATTCAAGTCCTAAGGGTTTGACATGGGAGGGCCTTTAAAGCTATTATTGAAGAACTAAAAAAACAAATCCTACCCCGATGGAGATCTAGAATTCCTACACATATTACACTCATCCTTCCACTCATGTTCATTAGCAGATAAATCATTTGTTGTCCCTTGTAGTAAATCCATGAAATCTTGACAAAAAGCCCTATTTTGTGCCCTTTTTGAGGACCCAGACTTAGACATTCCCTCTTGACTCATTTTTTCAATCCAGTGGCCTTGACCCCTTGTTCAACTTGCAACATTGTGAGTGGTGTCTTTTGTAACTGCTAAAGGTTGAATCACAAGTTCTTGAACACTACCAGTTCATGATCCAAACTGTTGTGAGAGTGCAATGAGAATTTCATTAGACCATAACTGCTAACCCAAAACCACGCAACACTTACTACTATTATGACCTGACTCCTATGGGGCTGCAATAGACACTGTTAATATTTTTCTTTCAACTTTCAATCCTAATAAACTTAGACCACAATTTTAGCACTATCCACATATTAAAGACAATAAAATATAACTCCACAAGGCATAAAGATCTGTCTTCACTTTGATCTCAACAAGACTCGGGAGGGTATTCCTACTTATGTTTGCACACATAATAAATCTATCTTAGCAGCTAAATAGAGACTTGTAAATGTGGATAATTCTCAGATTCATATGAATGAGACTTTTATTTCATCACTCGAACAATTAATCTATTGAACATCAAACACCACTAATAATAAAAATGTATTACTCCTACTATTACTCAACAAAAAATTAAAGGGATTTTGCTTTTGACTTTATGGGACCAAACTAAAACAACATCTGTAAGATCGACCAGTGCCAAAAGGAGGGCAACAAAGTCAAATAGAGATAATTTCTCACTATAACAACTCAAACATGTCTTGAAGATCTTAAAAGAATGTTATCACCTAGTGAAGACAATATCACTAACATATGCACATCACATAACCATTATTAATAATTCATTTGAAGACATAAAATTCTCATTTCATTTATTAAAATAATTACACTACTCCTAGAACATAAGGCAATAATAAATGAAGTACACAACAAAAAATGCATCTGCAAAGTATGAACAATCCTTGATTATTTCAACTTAAATAAATTTTACACTTCAAATTGGTGACAATTGTATGAAATAACTCAACCATGAATTTTTTTTTCAAGACATATGAGATATTACACTTCAAAAATTCTTGGATACTTATTATAAACCTTAACTCTTGACACTTTACAATTTTATAATATTCTTCTTGCTTCAACTGAATTCAGAAGATTTGAAAAATAGAAGAAAAGAGAAGAAATAATAATTAATAGAGAAGAAGAGAAACAACCAACTTTCTCAGCTCCCACCACATGTCCCTTCTTCAATATTTTATTTTCTTAGTCATTGATAGAAGTGGTCTTCTACACCTAGAGTCAGCTTGAATCTCTTCTAAGGTCTCTTTCCTAGACATGTTAAGGATTCTACAAATCCTAACCTCAAGGGAAAGTCACTAAGAACTTCACCTTCCCAACCAAGATCACCCTATCAAAAAGATCCTTCAGTTCTCACTGAATCTACAAGAGTAGATTTCCCATCACCTAGTCAATTCACTCACAGTGCTTTGCAGAGTTGAATTCTCACCTCCTTAGGTAAATTTAGGACATTATTGAATGTTTGAAACCATCAATCCTCCTTTCACACATCGAGCTCCTAAAATCTAGTAATAGGCCTAAATATTGCTAGTAGCCCTATTCAGGCTAAAATTCTTGATTTTCTTACAATTTCTCCAAATAACACCCAAATCTATCATAGGATCCAAGTACCATTTTTCAAAAAATTAAATATTTTCAAGCTGTGGTTACTTCAAGTCCTTCGTACAACCCCTGAAAACCTTGAGGTAAAAAGTCCTTAAAAATAGGGCTAATAGGTCTTTTCTTTGAATATGCCTTCAAAAATAGAGGTTTGTAACACCTCTCATTTACCACTCTCCAACAATTGGATTGCTTCTGCCAATCCAACCCTGCAATTTAAAACATAGTGTCCTCTCTTTTCCCCTAGCTGGGATATAGCCAAGCTCGCCTAGGGCAAGAGCTCATAATTCAACCCTAACTCCTCTACTAAAAAAACCAAAAAAGAAACTTATGTACAGTGGCTCCCCTTTCATTCCATCCAATAACATTTTGCATTTCATGGATCTAAGAACCTCGAGGAGCCATTTTCTAGGTATAGTCCAGGATTCGACCAGAGAATTACAACTTTAAACAAATTTAACAAGAACCTACAAAATGGAAACTATTGGACAAACTCTTTCCACGCAGAGTTAATAGAAACTCATAAGAAACTTTAAAAATGGAATTTTAAGAAATCTAATCCATTAACAAGTATTTTCAATTCAAAATGCTCTAAAATTGTCTCAGAGCTAGTCTGCAACTTTAAAACTAATGGAAATTCAAACAAAATGGCATACAACCTTTGTCTCTCACCATGGAAGTGCTTATATAGGCCTCCTTTGACCAAAATAGTTGATCAGTTACTACTTTTAGGACAAAAGCAACTGATATGTGAAGTTGTCGAGCAACTTTTAAAGTTGCAAAGTTGCAAAAATGTTGCTTTGAACAACTTTTCATCTTTTCTTGCAATTTGACTTTCCCATATTTTCACTCCCTTGGATGGATTTCCAAAAGCCTAAAAATAACCTCTAAGACACAAAAAAATTTCAAAACACCCTTCTAAACATCTAATTTGTTCATTCCACATTCTGACCCAAATTGTCCTCTGGGACATTACAAAGAGTGAATGAACAAAAACTCTTTCAAAAGCAAACTCAATAACTCTAAATCACTTCAAAATCCTCCTAAACCTTCCTAAACTAACCAAACAACTAGGAGAACACAAAAAAACATAGAAGGGATTTTATACCCTAGGTGCTCTTGTACCATTCTCCACTAAACAAAAACAAATCAATTTGTATTTGTGGGAATCATGTTAGGATCTATGCATAACTACTGAAAATTTGTCTCTAGCACACATGTAGCCTCTGAATCTCCTTTGCCTTGACACTTTACCAAGTGCTCCATGTACACTTTGGTTCTATTCTTGTTAGCAACCCTGGAGCTTAAAGTCTTCTCTGCTTTGGGCTCAGGTGTGACTGGAAGTTTTAATGCCTTTATCTCCTCTACATCTACTGAATGACCATGGTCTCCTTCTAGAGATTTTCCTTTGTAGGACACGAGATCTACAACAATAAAGAATGGATAAATTCCTATTTCTGCAAGTAATTCAACTTTTTTACTTTTCCAGAATGGCACAAGGGCCTATCCTCCTCATCTGAAGCTTATTGGGGACACCTTTTGTAGCCTTTCTTTGTTTAGGTGCACCATTACCAAGTCTCCAACATGGAATTGAACATCTCTTTTCCTTTCATATATCTTTTACTTGGTGTGTTTTGTACTCTCCACTAGTGCTTTCTTTACTGTATCATGGATCTCCTTCATGGACTAAGCATGAAGGACATCCTTGGTTATTTGTTTTGGTTGATCCAACCACAACTTCTAGTCATGTAATTTGCTAAGTACCAACCTAATCCAGTCGGTCTTGAAGTCCCTCAGGAAATATAGGGCATTGGTTATCCTTTTGACCTCTAAGTGTTTGTGCTCTTCCTTTAGGTTTCCTTCTGTATCACAAAGCTTCTTATAAGCTTCATCCATCTCTAGATCTCCCATTTCAGCGATCTTGCAGTGAATATAAGACCTAACATCTTCTATGAGCAAAACCCTAGGTGGAATTTTAGAAAATGTGATAGTTTCATCGGGTTGCGATGCAATCTCTGAGCATATCTTATATTTGGGCTCTACATGTGCTATTCTTAATCAACTTAACCACATTCCTTTTATCACTTTTGATCTTAGCAGTTCTTGAGGTCGTTGCCATCATTTTTCAAGTTTTAGGGATTTTTATATATTTAGGGCTTTCTTGAAAAATAATGACAGAGATCTTTTGGTGCCCTCGGTACTTAATTTGATCCATGATAGTGGTTAAAGATCTATTTGCTGTGTGCTTGGATTGATTTGAGGATGCTCTACTTTCTGCTCTTCAATCGCTCTATTTTCGCTCTTGCTTTCTCTTCAAATCGCGGGTGCAAAATGAAGTTGTCCATTTGTCTATTTATAGCCTTTTTTCCCTAATTCTTTGTCATAGATGCTCAATCACTCATCGATACATAAAGATGGAGTTCATTGGGAAGACTTTTAAATTCATCATCGGTGTTTACATGATGCTTGGAACTAATGTTAACAATTTTTATTTTACCGACGGATACCGGTATTTTGTCGTGACAACTTTGTAAGTTTGCTTTCTTACTGATGGGTTTCAGGTTACATTGGTAACTTAACCATTTTAAGTGTTGACTGAAAATTTCCAATAAGTGTAAATAGCTCATCCATTATGTTCACCGATGATTTTTGGTATGTGTATACCGACAGGGTTGTTTTCTCAGAATTGAAACAAGTAACATAATGTGCATCTTTATTATGTAGATTTTGACTATCTATCAATTTGTATAATGGAATTGATGCAAAATATGACTTGGTATAGTGAAGTTCCATACTTACTTGTTTAGCTTAAGTGGGGTTGGTGATGTCACCAGATCCATTAGATGGGGTGTCACCATTTGCATTGCTTGGTCCAGCTTCATCATTGCTTGAAGATTTTCTCCACATTTTATCTCTAGCCCTCCAGATATATTCAATAGTATTTCCATTGGGATATGTGCTTGTCTCTGTCATTCAGTCTTTGTAATCCTTTTTTAGATGACCAAAATTGTGACAGTGTAAGCATGCCATTCTAGGATTTGACCAGCCTCTAGACCTTTTGGTCAATTCTCTCATACAGTTTGCAGCAATGTGACCATATCTGTCACATGTTTTACAGTTCTTCCATGTATTTTAGTCCCATACATATTGATTACCGATTCTCTTTGGTTGATAGGGATTTTCTTGACCTTTTGGCTTCCATACTTGCCTTTTCTTTTTCCAGCATTCAAGACTTGTGTGCCCATTCATCTTTCATGTAGGACAGTATTTGTCCATGTAGGTTTCCTTCTTTGGTTGTTCCATCTTAGACTTACATTCATATGTTGTATATCCTCTCTTTTTTACATTTATAATAGAATCCTATGAATGAAGATGTAGATTTAGGAATACCTTTCATTTTTCCTTGGCATACATTTGATGTGTGGCCTCGCTTTCCACAGTGCTTGCATGTCACCTTTCTTGGTCTTGGATTTTTATAGACATTCTTTGGATTGGCTTGATTTGATGATTCTCCATTTTCGGTAAAGCCTAAACCTTTGTTGTTGTTGACTCTTCGTTGTTCTTCAAGAAAATCATCCATTCTTTTATTGCTCTCTTCAGCCTTTCTGATAACTTTATTGAATTCTAACCTCATGCTTTAGTTTTTCATTTTCTTCTCTTAGTTCACCGATAATCTGTATTTTTTCAATGAGTTCAACATTCATTCTGTTTGCTTCTTGACTTATAAGAATAATCTGATTTGTGAGCTCATGGTGATGCTCAGCATGTCTTTGAATTTCCAACTCCTTTTCTTGTAGTTTCTATGTAATCTTCCTCCTGACATCAGTGGCTAGTGTTCTTTCTATTTCAGCTTGTCTAGCATAATTCATCACATCAATCATTCTCACCATTTGGGTCTCTTGACTGATTTGCAAGATATTTATTTGCTCTGTCAAATGTTGATTGATCTCCTTTAGATTTGTGATTTTATCTTCTAATGTGTCTGATATATTACTTGCATTAGATCCTAAAGATTCAAATAAATCTAGAATCTCTTCTTCTTGATAATGTTTTTCATTGTTTCGGGTTTCCATACATTTCCTCTCATCCAGCAGCTCTCTCATCTTGATTATTGCTTCTTTATACTATTCATAGAACATCTGTATCTCAAGCTTTTATTCTCAATATTATTATCAAGTTTGTACTTCTCCATTGTATGATCTTTTCTCTTAAGCATTTAAGACTTTCCAAGAAGATACTTAGCTCTGATACCAATTGTTGGGATTAATGGAAGTAGTACTAAGAGGGGAGGGGTGAATTAGTACCTCTAAAACTTTTAACACTTTTCACCATTCATCTTTAGTAATCATTCATTACTGCATTACCGACCATTACTATTGTTCTTATGCATGTAGTATTAATTCATAATCTTTAATAGTTTGCAACATTCATAGAAACATTCATGAAATTAATAAACACATAACACAAGATATAATATCACAGAAAACTCCTGTTAGGAAGTAAAAACTGCGATGGGGATGGCACCCACAAAACTTCACTATCTACAAAATGGAAGGGAGTCGGTAAAGGCTTACAATTGATCACTTCTGATGATCTACCCTGTTAGGAGTATTAAGGTGGAGACCGGTTAAGATCTACTCTGTCAAGAGCTTTAGCAACACTGATTTAAGTGTGCACTCGGTTAAGAGATTTACAATAGGACTGTTAAGTCCACCTTTTTTGACAGGATTTCTTAAGTGTACTACACTTGTTAGAATGAGTACATATGATTTACTTGACTGTATGCAATCTAAAATTGCTTATTTATAGATCCATTAAAGCTCTCATAATAATAATATCACCTCAAGTGATTGATTAATACCTTTCTCTGCTCGTCGGTATCCTGTGTTCTTGTTCTTGAAACTAATTTGATTATTTTCTGTCCTTCTGCATGAATTCTCTTCTTTGGTCTCTAGGTGCTCTCCATGGCTACAATCTTCATTGACCAACAACTATTTACAATAGATTGAGCATCTATTTATACAAGTATTTGACCTATCTTAGATCCACGCATTACAATGTTAACTCTTAGATCCAAGGTTTACAACTTGACCTTGATCTTTAGTTTGCATGTTTTAAATCAGTAAAATTAATTAAAACAATAATAAATACATTGCTTCCTCCGCACATAATGAATTTAAAAGAAAATCAAGAAGCTATGAATACAACTTCATTGATTTATCTGACGTGAAAAGTCAGATCCACTTTTTGTGGGATGTAACTGACTGTCGGTTCTTGGTTATCGGTTGAACTTAAAGTTTGTCGGCGTTCCTTCGTTGACCAAATCATCGGGTTCCCTTCATCTGTTAGGTTCCTCTTTGTATTATTCTGTCGGGTTTCACTGTTGTTACTTGTCGAGTTCCATTAACCTTTTTGTCATCGGATAACACTTAATAGTGTTTGTCGGGATGCTTTGAACTTTGCAATATCAGGTAACCTTGGCGTCGGGTAGTGTTGTGCCCTGTCTGTCGGTGTAGTATAAACCAATGGTGTAGATCATGTGTTTCCTTGTGTATACTAATGGAAAAATATAATGCCTTCTGTAGACACCCAAAAATAGACAGGCTTGCGACTTTACATTAAAAACACTAATTTTCATCTATTAATTAATGGTTTTTAATCATTAATTAATTATCTATTTTCCTCTAAATTCATTCCCCAAATCATCTAATCAAATTCCCAAAAT
>MU228094.1:82607-110326 GCA_018584345.1 Thuja plicata
TTTCTTTGCTTGTACATTTTATTGGTTATGCTTCAAGTTATTCGTTTTAGTAGTATTTGTGTATTGGATTTATATCATTTGTAAAACCTTTGCTACTAACCCTCGCCTTTGGAAAGCTTGGGAACCATGAATCACGAAAAGAGGCGTACATTTTGGTGAACCCAATGTGAACTTACAGCCCGCGTGAAATTTGGTCATATCTTTCAAACCGCATGGAATTATTTTATGAAATTTTTTTTTGCAGGTTGACGCTGATCTAAGGAGGCCCAAAACAAAAATTCAGATTTATTTGAGTTTTCTTTTTAAAAAAATTTTCTGTGATATTTCATAAAAAATCATTTTTGGGCACAAATCAGAGTCTCTTTTCAAGAAAATTACATTTTTGGAAAGGTATTGAAATTATAGAGGGGGTTTATTCTCTATGATTTTGATTTTTGTGAAATTATTTTGCAAAAATAACATATCTTTTCAAACTTGTCTTTTATGATAAAATGGGTCCCTAGGGCACAAATTAAGGAATTATGATCTAAAAAAATTTTGTAGGTATCATTTGACATAAGAAAACTACAATCCAAAATTCAGATTTTTCTAAATTTTTTATGGTATTTTTAAAAAAAAATTATGATATTTCATAAAAATTTAATTTTGGACACAAATCATCATTTCTTATCAAAAACGTTACATTTTTAGAAAGGTATTGAAATTATAGAGGGGGTCTATTCTCTGTGATTTTAATTTCTGTGAAATTATTTTGCAAAAATAATAGATCTTTTCAAACTGGTCTTTTATGATAAAATGGGTCCCTAGGGCACAAATTAAGGAATTATGATCTAAAAAAAAAATTTAGGTATTATTTGTCATAAGAAAGCTACAGTCCAAAATTCAAATTTTTTTAAATTTTTTATAATTTTTTTGTGATATTTCATAAAAATTTAATTTTGGACACAAATCAGTATTTTTTATCAAAAAAGTTACATTTTTGGAAAGGTCTTGAAATTATACAGGGACTTTATTCTCTGTTGTTTTATTTTTTCTAAGAAATATTTTCAAAAAAAGAAAGATCTTTGAAAAAGTTTTCTTTTTGTGTGTTCTTTCTTGATTTCTTGGGGATTGAGAAAATGACTAATGACCAAGAGGATAATCAGACACATACCAGGTGCTAGAGCATTAAGAGCTGCCAGAAGGAGAACCATCAACTATCGATCACAACAAAGGGCTATTCTCGTAATCATAGCTAAAGATCAAAGCGAAGCATACACGAGGTACATTGATTCAATTAAGAAATTCCCAGGTAAGTATAAAGTCACCATTAATTTCAGCAATCTCAACAATCCCAGAGTTTCTAGATATTCTGCTATTCTGGATTGAAAGATTTCATTTCTGAAGATACTAAACACTTTCTTTGATAGGTACAAATCAAGGAGGCAAGATAACAATACAACTTAAAATTCATTCACTTATCGATTTGGGTTTAAAAAGAACAGTGTTTGTCACACATCTCACATTTCAAAATTGGGATTAAAATTGATGTGGGGACTAAAATTGAACAAGGCAAAGAATTTCTCGATTTGGTGCATTAAAATTGAACAAGCAATCAACACTACTTTTGTGCTTTAAACTGAACACTTGTGCTTGTGTGGTGGTGTAGCTTAGTTCACATTTAAAATTTTTGGAGCTTAATCGATTTACATTGTGTCTTGAGTTTTGGGTGCACTTGCACAATCTGTTAGATTAAAAACCTTTATACTTTTTAGAAAGGCCTGTCCAGGGAATGCGCTTCTTCCTCGGAGAATGACCTTAAACTGGTAATCCTTCTGATCGATATATAAACAAGGCGCGAACCAAAGTTCTGTCTTATCTAGCCAAGCTCGGGCGAGGTGTGTTGATGATAGTCTAGAATGGGTGAATATCCCTAAGGAGCCAGCGTGGTCAACTAGGCTCTTAAGTGAGTCACACACGTACAAACCAATTGGATAGATGTCACGGACCCTTACTACAACCTTGATAATTAGAGGCAAACCCGTTTTACCTCCAAACAGATACCTTATTATAGTGCAAGGGGTTGCAGAATTTCCCCCAAAGATTCCCAACATATGTGTCCCATAGTATTTATGTAGTGAAAGAGATCTTCACTCCATGGCAAAAATACCTGGAAATGGCAAAAACATGGGCACCTACATCATGGACTTTCGTGTCCTAATAGTGTGACAATTGTTATGTGAGCCAACGGACATTCAAGGATTGGGCCTATAACATTGTATTCTGAAGTCACTGACCTAGATTAATCTGACTGTTCATTGTTGAGACCTCATGATAACCTTGCAACTTGAAAAAGTTTTAGAACATACACATTGTTAGTCTTCATTCTTCAAAAACATAGTGTCTTTTGTGCATATTTCTTTGATTAGTTTCTGAAAATGCAAAACAAAACATCCAAACTGTCATAACAAGTCAAACGTGTTAAAGTCTAGGGTTGTCAACATCAACTATCTTGCAAATTAGAAGCATTGTTCCAAAAATATCAAAATAGTCAAGCAGTGATACCCATCTTTTAGTCTTTTTGAGACTGTTTCTCATTTACTGCAATTGCCCGCGTTGTGCCGCAATTGAAGGAAGTCAGCCACAGTTTTACATTTTATTGTTGCAATCGACTTGTTTATTATCGCAATCGGTGATAACGTACCGCAATCAACCATACACTTTGCCGCAATTGGTGGATTTTTTCCGCACTTGACCAAATATATTTTACACCTATTTTAACCTAAAACCCTTGAGAGAACTCTTCATTTGGTGTCCAAAACTAGTGTCTATCTCAGGAAAATGCGAAGAACATTGTGTGAATCTCTAAACATTAAAGATCATCCCTTCTCTATAAAGCACGATTATTGTCAAAAATATTATTAGTTCAAAAGCTCAGACTCAAAATACCTTGAACTCATCATATCAAACATCATCATCTTTATCAAAGTGACTTTGTCCAAGGCAAAGGTCGACGAATCTTATCTTTTTATATCATCACCACTTTGAGATGAAGATATATCAAAATTTGTCCTTAGAATTACCCTTGTCCAAAACATAACTCAGACTTCCTTAGAAAGGATTTTCTTCCTTGTTTGCTTTGTATCACTTGTTTTAGTTACAAAATCTAGACCACACTATGTCTCAAACACCTCATGGAGGGCCTTACACAAGGTTTAAGGCTAGAACACAACCTGATGAGTCATATATCAATAGATTCCCCGCTTGAGAAACAGAGCAAGAGAATGATCCTTTCATAAATACCAGTTCTACTCTGTTCCTTGAACAACCCCGTGGGGCAGCTCTTTTCCAAAATTTCATAGAAGAGGAACTAGAGGATATAGAGCAAGATGCTTACTCCACACAATTAGTTGACGTTGTTGTAGAGAGGAATCCCAAATTCTTCTTAGCCATGCTGATAAAGAAGGGAGTCAAACTCCCTGCTGAATTCAGCGTATCAACCATATGGCCTGAAAACTCTCTCGCGGGTCAAAACACTACTCAGCCTCCTTAGATATTACTTGTTGTCTCTCAAATCTTCCCACCATTGGTATTACCCACATTGACATAGATGATACCCATTCAAACCAATGGCACAAACCAGGCCAACACATCTTCCACTCAAAGCATGACAGGCTCGCAACTGAGTGCACCTGTGGTTACTAGTATGCTCCCACCTTCGGTCACATGGCTGGGGCAATCAAGCTCTCAAGATAAACCAAACACAAACTATTCTAAAACTATGTCATTTCTATAGTCAACTCATACTAGTCTTAGTCTCAACACCTCATGCCCACAGGGATCCATCTCTGCAAGTATGACTTAAAGTCAATGCCTACCCAAGGCTACACATTTTCCCATTCTGACATCAATCCAACCTTCAAAACAATAACCCCAGCTTCAGTTGCCTCAAAACCAACCTCCGCAACAGCAACCCTAGCTTTAGTTGCCTCAAATCCAACCCCAGCAATAGCAACCCCAGCTTTAGTTTCCTCAAAACCAACCCCCGCAACAGCAACCCCAGCTTCAGTTGCCTTAATTCCAACCTCAGCAACAGCAACACCAGCTTCAACCCCAACCTCAGCAGCAGCAATATCAATCCCACCAGTATAAACCCCATTTCCAATCACAATAGAAAATGCATCAAAACCCACCATGGGCTACTCATGTGCCCCCATTTCCAAATCACTCGGTGGGAAATCAATATCAAGTCCCCAAGATGAAATCCTATGTTACTACTCAAGGGACACAAAGGTGCAACCTCATACCCACTACAGGGTAGAGGAAAGTCCTCACACACCAACCTCAATATCAAACGAACATGTTAATGCAACAAATGAAAACCCTTCAAACCCAAATGATGGACATGCAAAATCAAGGGAAAACTAAATCCTACACCGCAGAGGATTTATACACATACCCCTTGTATCATTCCCTCTACATGTCTCTGTTCCCAAATCACTTCTCAATACCAAAATTTGACAAATATAGGGGCAATACCAACCCTATTGAACATATCTGAGAGTTTTTTTCTATTTGCGTTGAAGTTTCCCATGATGAGACATATTTAATGTGACTGTTCCCACAAAGCTTGGCCAGACCAACAATGGAATGGTTCTCACATTTACCTCATGGCATTCAGTCTTGGGGTGAACTGGCTGAAAAGTTCATAGCTCACTTCCATCATAACATCGAGCACAAGGTCATCATCAAGGACCTTTGCGATATCAAACAGAAGGATGGAGAGTCTTTTGTGAAGTTCCTACAGAGATGGAGGAATATGGAAAACCGCATAACATATGATGTGCCCGAACAAGACCTAATAGTCATCTTTGTTGACAATCTAATTCTAGACATGTCATTCACAATAGAATTATAGTTAGCTCTGAACTTCACACAAATCATCAAATGAGGAGTTTGTTGTGAGAAGATCTTAGTCAAACAAGGAATCCTTGCAGATCCAACACAAATGAATACAGACAAAAATGCAACAGACAAAGCTAAGTGGTGGAACAAAAACAAAAATGTCACTAGTGATGGTGTCATTGATGTGAAGATAGTCAACTACGCACAACCTAAGGTATCACTACAAGGTATACATGTGGCCAACCAACAACCCACAAGGCCCACTCAATAGGAATACACCCAAAACCAACCTCCCCCTGTACAAGTAGCCACTGTGTCAAACAGCCAACAACAGAATCAATGTAGACCACGGTTTCAATTATAGCAACGAGATTTCACACCATTAGGAGAGCCGATAGAATCAGCTTTACACAAGTTGATACAATCAAACACTATCACTCTCCCTAAAATCGGGGAATTTGAACAAGATGTAAACAAACCAGGATGGTATAATGACAAAGACTTCTGCGAGTTTCATCAAGTGAAAGGGCACAAAATGTCTAACTATTTCTGTTTGAAACACGCTATCCAAGACCTGATTGATACAGGGGCCATCGATGTGACAAATGCCCAAATGAAAGGCACAACTAATCACACTATCTTCAATGATACCTTTCATGATCACAACAAGGGAAAAGCCTCTAGGTCTGGTGGATAGGAAAAACAAGTTAACTATACATATGCCAACTGTGATAATGTTATCAATTGCCTCAATCCTCCAGATAGCCATGTGGCTACTATCACTATCAAAGACCAAGGTAACAAATGTGTTATAACAATGCATCATGCCAAAGTCATCTTTCAAGGAGTACCATCCTCATCTATTGTATCTACCAATCCTAAAGCAAACTCAGATCCATAGCCAAGCATAGTGGATCAACTAAAGCGCACACCTGCCCAGATCTCTATGTTTGACGTATTGCGCATATCCCCACAGCATAAACTGGAACTTGACCAAGCCCTTTAGAATACAGCTGTCCCAAGGGACATAACACCCAAGAGCTTCCAAATGATGGTTAACCATATAGCTACTAACAAACATGCCACATTCACAGACCATGATGTGCCGCAAATAAACCCCTGCAAATGATCCTTTACACTTACTGGTCCAGGTCCACAAAAGTGCTATCTGTAGGGTCCTTGTTGATGGTGGAGTTGGGTTAAACATCTGTACTTTAAGTTTAATCAAGAAACTAGGCTATTCAAAATCAAGCATTGATGTCACAAGAAGGATAAATATCAGAGCTTATGATAAAGAGGAAAGGTCCTCTAAAGGTATTATCATTCTACATGTCTGTATCGGTCCAGTGGTCAAAAACACTTCCTTCCAGATCCTAGATCTTGATTTGGGATACAAAATGCTACTAGGGAGACCTTGGATACATGAAATGCAAGCCGTACCTTTGACATACCATCAATGCATCAAGTTCCCACACCAGGGAGAGGAAATCATCATAGAGGGAGATCCCAATCCTTTCCAATATTGTAATGTTGTCCAAATCAGAACTGATAACCAGGTACCCTCAAACCAAGATGCAAGCATCCCATCCTCTTTAGATTCAAACCCCAAGGATGTCACATGGACAACAGGAAAGATAGCCATTAACCAAGACACAAGTATTCCCTCCTCTTCAGATTCAAATCCTAAGGATGTCACACAGAAAGTGAGCAAAATATCCATCACCGACAAAGGCTATGGTGAGTACAAATATGAAGAGGATTTTACCATCACGCACATGCCTTAGAGCCTAAGAACTTATGGCATGCCACAACCTGTTATTACAATAAAAACTCCGCAGCCTGTTCTATTCAGATGTTTGCCCACAACCTTCGTCGGATGGGGAGACATAGCAAAAGAAAATCCATTTGAACAAGATATCAGTACATGGTTATACCAAGACCCACAAGAGACAATCTGACAAACCCTACCCCTATCAAACTATGGTAATAGTTATACAATGGTACAAAGATTTGGGTATGATGGTACAACTGGCCTGCGGTAAAGACAATAAGGCATAATGGAATTGTCTCTCCCGCCAACCCAGAGAAACAAGAGAGGGTTAGGTTATGGGAAACAAAGAGGTGGTCCTATAATCCAAGACATCCAAGTTGATCAGGAACAAATAGAAGAGATGCACCGGGGGCACAACACAGAACATGTCTTGATAAGAAACATACTAGCATAGTTGTTGCCCGCTGAAGAGGGAACCACACAAACCCAAATAGACCTCCACAAAACAATCAATGATAATGAAGGAAGTGAGACATATGATGAGAATTCTATCAAGACTGACTCCCATGAGTATGACTGGAGGTCCCTTCACGACTCTGAACCGTCGATCCCAGATTATTCCCCTCGGTCAGACACTATCATAAACCTAGAAGACTTATTTGACCAACTATCCATTGCCGAACAACCCTGCATAGATAAGCATGTCATTTATAATTCCTCTAGTGGTGCATCCACATCACAGTCTAGTTTTGTAGGAACCATATATGTAGTCCCTTTCAATCAACTAGAGTCAAACAACCATGAAAGTATCTGTCTTGTACACCCAGAGCTAATAGAGTGGGATCAACAAGGACTGCCTAATTTAGATGTCTTCAAGAATGATGAGGCTATTGCTAATTTCAAGGGACTTAGGGAAGGCATGCCATTAGGAGACCATAAGGCAGGCTTCACCATTGACCTCGATAGAGCGGCATATTTTGGGGAGGCAGCTCCTCTTTCCAGTCCACAAGAGAAAAAGAGCAAAAAAATGATAAAAAGCTAAAACAAGATGTATCTTCTAGAGAAAACCTCACTGAGGCACTAGAAGATGGAAAGAAGGAACTCCTACCCTTGATAGAGGAGAAATTGGCATTACTAGCAAAAGAAATAGAGGAAGTCAATTTGGGAGATGACAGGAACCCAAAGAACATATACTTGGAGAAATCACTCACCCCTGAGGAGAGAGAATAGTTCATCAGTTTCTTCAAAGCAAGGATGATCAATTTTGTGTGGTCCTACTCAGATATGATAGGATTAGATCCAAAGCTAGTACTACACCATCTCTCATTGCTACCCAATGCCAAACCTATCAAGCAGAAGCTGAGAAAGATGCTCCCCCATGTTACATTGTTGGTGAAAGTAGAATTGAAGAAGCTCCTGGATGCTAAGTTCATTAGACCTTGTACCATATGTAGATTGGATATCTAACTTGGTACCAGTTACAAAGCACAATGGTCAGATATGAATTTGCACAGACTTCAAAGATCTCAACATAGCTTTTCCCAAGGATGATTTTCCTTTACCTAACATAGACATGATAGTGGATCTAATCTCTGGACATCAAATGCTATCACTCATGGATGGCTTTTCAGGGCATAATCAGATAAGGATTGCACTAGAAGATCAACATAAAATAGCTTTCATGTGTGCTTGGGGCACTTACTATTGGAACATCATGTTGTTTGGTCTCAAAAATGCTGGCGCAACATATCAAAGGGCTTTGACAGCTATATTTCATGATCTCATCCACAAAAAAATGGAATACTATGTGGATGACATACTAGCCAATTCAATGCTTTGCGAGGACCATCTACAAGTATTAGGACCAATCTTTGATAGAATGGAGGAATACAAAGTCCATTTAAACCCAAAGAAGTGTGCATTTGGTGTCACAGCAGGAAAGCTACTTGGGGTTCATAGTGTCACATAGAGGCATCAAAACATACCCAGCAAAAGTCAAATCTATATTGGATATGCCACCACCATCAAACCTAAGGCAACTAAGAGGGTTACAAGGAAGGCTCCAATCAATCAAGCGCTTCATAGCTTAGCTGGCAGACAAGTGCCACCCATTTCAAAATCTACTGCACAAAGACATCAAATTTATATGGACAAAGCAATGCAAACAATAATTCCAAGTATTCAAAGACTACATCCTCAAGTATCCTATTATTTATGACTTTCATGATGAATCTATTATGACACTACAACCAGCGATTGAGGTATGGAAATTATATTTTGATGGATCATGCACAAACCATGGTGTGGGGGCAGGAATAGTGCTTGTCACTCTAGGTAATGATACAATTCCAAAATCTTTCAGACTCAACTTCCCCTGCACAAACAACATAGAAGAATATGAAGCACTGGTCATCATTTTAAAGATAGTAATTTAATGGAGAATCAAGAACCTTAAAGTCTTTGGAGATTCGCAGTTTGTCATTAGTCAAGTCAACAATTATTATACAACCAAAGATGAGAATCTAATACCATACAGAGCACGGATGGAAACATTATGCACCAAGCTCCATTACATCTTCTCTGAGCAAGTCCCACAAGCATAGAACAAAGCTACAAATGTGATGGCTACCATAGCATCATTGATTGATATGCCAGGTAATGAAACAAGATTCCAGTTTCTAGTAGAGAAACTCTTGGTGCCATTACATCAAGCATCCATCATAGAATCATCATGCATCCTTGTTGGTCCTAAATCCCCATGGTACCAAGATGTATACAACTACCTCCAAAATAGTGTCTTACCTCCCAACTTGTCTAGAAACTAGAGAAAGTCCCTAATCCGCCAAGCCTCTAGGTATACCATCCTCTCAACTACTTTATATAGGCGAAGTCTAAATAGAACACTACTATGATGTCTCACTTCCATGGAATCCCAAAAAGATTTGTATGAGGTACATGAAGGAATTTGTGGAACCCATAGAGGTGGAAAAAGCTTAGCTAAGAAGATCATCTGCATGGGATACTATTGGCCCATAATAGAGATGAATGCACACAAACATGTACAAAGGTGTAGATAGTGTCAGATTCATGGAGACCTCATCCATGCACCAGCCCAGGAACTAAATCCTATCACATCACCATTGCCATATTCCATGTGGGGATTTGACCTAGTGCGAAAAATTACACATTCTTCCGCAAATGCACACAAATACATCATAGCAGCAACAGAGTAATTCACCAAGTGGGTGGAAGAAATTCCTCACTTACATAACTAGAAAGAAAATAGCAATGTTCATACTTACACACATTATCTTTCGATACAGGATCCCTCAAACTATCCTGACAGATCATGGTACACCTTTCCAAAACAAGGATGTTGAAGAGCTATGCGAACAATTCCATATCAAGCAAGGGTTCTCTTAATTTTATTATCCTCAAGGGAATGGCCAAGCTGAAGCTACAAACAAGACAATCTTGAAAATCTTGAAGAAAATAGTGAATGAATCAAGGCAAGACTGGCATTTACAGCTTAGTCCCGCATTATGGGCATACAGAACTTGTGTGAGAACACCTACAAGAGCCACTCCTTTCTCCCTAGTTTATGGATCAGAGTAGGTATTACCCCTCAAAGTGGAAATCCCATCCCTCAGGATATCTTTAAAGAACCTGATTACAGATGAGGACTACAGAGTAGCAAGGCTCAATGAACTGGAGTTAACAGATGAAGCAAGATAGCATACCTTCAACCACTTTCAAGGCTATCAAAATCACCTTAGAAGAAACTATCACAAGAAGGTGAAGCCATGAATAATTGAGGTAGGAGACCTTGTCCTCATGGAAAATCAAAAGAACCAAGTAGAAAGAGTCAAACCCTGAAAGTTTGAGCCTAACTGGCTAGGCCCATTTGTCATTATCAGCTCTACTCAGAGTGGGGCATTCATCCTAGCGACACCAAAAGGAGATCAGCTCCCCAGATACATCAATAGCATGCACCTCAAGAGGTTCTACCCTTGAGGTCTCTATGGTTAAGGCACCTATCTACATATCCAGAAAATACCCAAAAAAAATCAGAAAATACAAAATGTTACCTTGGTGAAAACTTGGCAAACAAGGGCCTTGGGGACAACAAAAAAATTCAAAAAAAGAAAAAAAGTAAAGAGAAAAAAAATTTCTCTCTCAGTGAAAACCTGGCAAATAGGCGCTATTGAGTAGGTACCTTAGTGAAAACTTGGCAAACAGGCGCCAAGTGTTCAAATCCAGCTTCACCATCAATGAACTCCAAGATCAAAAGCTTGAGCACACTTCAGATGCAAGACTGACTACCCAAGCTATATCCAAAAGCACACTCCCCTCTAAGCACCAAGCACTTACCCATGGTTAATAGTGGTCCACCAGACTGAGGGGTGATTCTAAATGGCCGACAGAAATCCAAAAAATTAGAAAAATCATCAAAAATCCTAAAAAGATCAAAATCAAGAGAAAATCAATCTTCATAAAAAACAATCAAAAATTACAAAATCCCAAGCAATAAATCCAACTTGGTTATCAAGAGAGAAAAGAGAGATCATGCCCAATCAATCAATGTCACAATCATGAGCTTTGCGAATCTGCATTGGGCTCATCTGACACAGCTTTATCAATCTATCAAATCAATCAGCAAGCAACTGGAAACCAAGCCAATATATCAATTGTCACAATCATGAGCTTTTCAAACTAGCATGGGGCCCATCTGACATAGCGTGATCAGCTACGAGCATGATCAAAATCAATCAATCATCTTACACAGTGATGGATACGCTCAAACCAGACAGGTTAGTCTTATATGAGTAATCTATTATTGAAACCAGAAACACTCAAGAAATCAAACCAATCAAGCCTATCAAAGAGTCGAGCCAATCAAGAGAATCCAACTACATCAAGGAACCATCCAAAAAATGTTGACTAGGTCAGTTAGCCAGTCAGATGTTAATCTATATTTAGCGATTATGTTCTTGAGCTGCTCTAGGATCCACCATGTGAGGAGAGTAGCTATGATAGATCATGAATTATTTTCTTTTATTTTTGTCTGTTGAATGTTCACTTTGATTTCAGGGCCATGATGATTTAGGATAAATGCGGTAGGCATTGTTAGTTATCTAGCAGCCACACAATTCCACGATTTGAGCTTAACCCTGGGAAAGAATTAGACATTCCTTCTCTTTTATTTTCTTTTTTAGTTTATAGAATCAAGAGCTCATAGTGCTATTCAGATGGACTTTGAGTGTGTTGGAGTTCTATCTTGGTTTCTATGGTCTTTTCTTTTATTTTTCAATCAAGATCTCGCGATGCTATCCAGATGGACTCTAGGGGCATAGGAGTTCTATCTTGTTTGCTTTGGCTTTTCTTTACATAATCAAGAGCTTTTGGTTTATCCAGATGGACTCTGGGTGCATAGGAGTTCTATCTTGGTTTCCTTTTCTTAGTTAAGTTCAGCGGACAAAGCGGTATCCAGATTGTCAATATCTGGGTGCTTTGGCTCTCTTTCTTTTCAAACAAGGAACATAGCTAAACCCAGATGGTCAATATTTGGGTGCACTAGGTTCTCTTTCTATTCAATCTCTCTACTCCTTCTGCTTATCAAGAGGTCATGGCGATATCCAGGTGGTATGTGATCTGGATGCATTGGACGCTCTTTGGAATTTCAAAAAAAAAAGAGATGCAATGATGACAAATATTGGAAATAGGGGTAGGGACTTGGGACACTCATCCTTTCTATCAAATCATATCTATCAAAAAAGAAAAAATTTCCTTTCTATCATTCCATATCTATCAATTAATCCCAGAGATCACATTCCAAACTAACTTCCTTCTAACTAACACATGCATTACTCAAAAATTTTGGGCATGGTAGATTGCATTCATTTATTGCATAAGAAAAATCCAAAACATGTGCATAGTAGATCATATAATCAATACATCCATCATCAATAACATCATAACTAACATAGGAATGCATTCATCATCATCATATAGTGATTCACTTTTTCAACAAATTACTGCTCATCTGACGCATTTTCTATGCTTAATTTGTTGAGGGGGCGTATAGTCCACTTGCTATCACTGGGGCAAGCTGGGGCAAGATCAAATCTAAAAATTCTTCGACACACTGCGACAAGTCACATCGCATCAAAGAGGGGCAAATGTAGACACCTGAAAATGGACAGGCTTGCGACTTTACATCAAAAACACTAATTTTCATCTATTAATTAATGGTGTTTAATCATTAATTAATCATCTATTTTCCTCTAAATTCATTCCCCAAATCATCTAATCAAATTTCCAAAATTAATTAAATAATTAATTTTATTTAATTAATTAACCTTAATTGATTAATTACCATTAATTAATTAATTAAACTCAATTTCCTATAGTTTAAATTCAAATATTTAAACTTACAAATTAAATTCTTCCAATTAAATTAATTTAATTTCATTCAATAAAGCAATTCTAAATCAAAAAGAATTCAATTATCTCACATGTTGAAAACTTTAATTAAATAAATGAATTAAATATTCATTTATCTTCAAAGAGATAACTCTAATCAGATCACATGGGTAACTCCACCCATCTCTCCATTCCACATGGGTAACTTCACCGACCTCTCCAGTCCACATGGGTATGTTCACCCACCTCTCCAATCCACATGGGTAACTTCACCCACCTTTTCAGTTCAAAAAGGTAACTCACAATTAGCTCTTCAGTCAACCAAACTCTATCTCCTCTTTACAAATTGAAGAGGTGGAGTTTATTGATGGCTTCTCCAATTCCCTTTGATCTCAACTATTCATCTTCCTATCTCTGGTATTGATCTCAACCGTTCATTTCATCCCCAATTCCTATATAATAAACCCTTCATAACCATTTGAAGGATCTAGGATTTCAAGCTCTCATGCACCATTAATATGTCAGTTTGGTTCTAGCATTCAAGCCATCTTGCGATCACACACACATTTCAATTATCAAATTCTTGACGCTTATCAAGTCATGGACGCTGCCCACACCAATACTGAGCATCAAAAACCGCATTTTAGAAGGAGTAGAGAGAGACAATAGAAACTTCAAGCACTTTGGGGTTTGCATTCATTTGTTTACCTTTCTTTTCTTGTACATTTTATTGTTTATGCTTCAAGTTATTCATTTTAGTAGTATTTGTGTATTGGATTTATATCATTTGTAAAACCTTTGCTACTAACCCTCACCTTTGGAAAGCTTGGGAGCCACGAATCACAAAAAGAGGCGTACACCTTCAATCTCCCCCTTTGAAATTAGTATCAAAAACTGATATGTGCACAATACTAAAGTGTTTAGTATGTACACCATGTCTATATCCTTGTCATTATATGACTCCCCCTAACTGTATGTATTGATATAGTATAAGTATATATGTACATATGTATACTTGCCTCTATACTATACATTCCTTGTTCTTTTCTCTTTTAGTTGTATGAATGTACATATCATTTCCTCTGTTCATTTTCCCCTTTAAACTAGCTAAACTATACATATCATTTCCCCCTTTATTTGATACTCATGACAAAAATCTACAACTTATAAGATGCCAAAAATTGTGACAAAAATGTCTAACTTACAATGTGTCAAGAATATGAGAATGGGTTGTCTTGATATCTTTGAGAAATTTCTCTTATTTTTCTTGTAGGAGTTCTAGTGCCATGTTCTCTAGCTCTAGCTTTGCATGCATATCATAAATGTTGTCTAGGACAGACATTTATGGGGTGGAAATTAGTGTTTTTGCCTCTATCACAAGTTGTTGCAGTAGTGAAAGTGTCAGTACTCATTTACCTCATCTCTGTACTTAGTTTCTGCAATCTGTATGTCCTGTCTTAATTTCCGAGCCTGTTTGATTTTCTCATTGTGCAATTTAATTTCCTCCTCATTATTTGTGAGATTTTGTGCACTTGTCTAAAGTTCAGCATCAATTTGTGATATCTTGTTGGTATAATCTTGTGTGAGTTGATCAAGTGTACACAATTTATCTATTAAAGTAATAGCTTCTAAGATGATTGGATCAATTGTGCTCACCAATTCAGAAAGATTTACCTTTTTCAATGCCACTTCCTGGCTTATCTTCTCAGCTAGCTTGAATTCATACTTCTATTCAAGTCTCTCTTCCATGACCTTTTTAGGATCGATGTTCTATGATGCGATTGCCTCTGTGAGAACCACTAGTTAATCAAGCATCGGGGTTTTCTGATCAACATCTACATCCGGTACTATTTGCTAAAGTATCCATCTTGCCACTTCTAGTACCTTTGCCTCCTTTGTAGCTTTCCTTAATTTTTCTTGCATGGCATTTCTCTCATAGAGTTTTTCATATTTGGACAATTCAGTTGGATCCAATGTCCTTGGATCACAAAATGGTATCTCAATGATTTCATCCAGAGTTACTGGATTCTTATGCTTTCCCTTCTTCTTCTTTGAGATTTGTATGGATGTAGATGTATGAACTACCATTGCTAGTTCATTTGTTCTCTCTAAAGTGCTTGGTGAAGGCTTTGTAGAGGATGCTTCTTGTGTTTTCTGCTCGGGGTGCACCTATCGGTTTGGTGAAGACATCTCTCCATCCACCTTGGGTGTCTCTGCAGATTTTTCTTCTATTTTCTTCTTGAACTCATCCTTATTTTCCTCTTCACTCTTATCTTTCTTCTTGTCCTCCTCTACCTTTTGTGTTTCTTCTTTATTTTGAACAGTAGATTTATCTTTCTAATCGTTAGTTTCATCCTTTTCTGCAGTTGTTTCCTTTGTATTATTGGTGGTGTCTTTTACTTCAGCTTCACCCTTGTCCTTGGGTGTGCTTGTGTCCTCTATAGTAGATCCATCATTACCCTATAATATGTTGATTTCCTTCATTAATACAGGTATATTTCTTTGAGTGGTAGCTTTGGCTTTATCCAAAGTGGTGTCCTGCTTGTCGGTGTGATCATTTAGAGTAGTGAAATCCTCATCTTTTTGCATATTTTCTACAGGGTCTGGTTCTATTAAGTCCATGACTGAAGTGTCATGTAATGTCTCATTAGCAACATTCATTTCTTTATCATCTGATGTCTGCAAATCTTGTTGTTTTCCTTGATTCTTAAGTGTTATGAATATAACACCATTTTTCTTCTTTGGATCTTTATCAGAGTCATAATTTGTGATGTCTTGAATGTCAAGATCATCCATGACTTTGTCCAAATCAATTTGCTCCATTTCTTCAACATTGTCCAAAGCAATGTGTTGCGGACTTATCTTGTCTTTCTCCTCCTCTCTATGAGGTGTGTCAGTGAGAAGTAACTATTCCTCATGACTTGTTGACTCTGTTGGTAGATCTAATAGATGTCTCCATTTTGTTTCAGTCATATTGTCTAGCTCTGTAAACTGATCTTCAAGTACTTTGTAAGCCCTTAACTTGGCTACAAAATTTCCTGAGTGCTTCTTCATAATATCTTTGATTTCTTCAATTTTAGATTCGGGAGGTTTTAGTTTGACAAGTACCCTCTCCCTTGCTTCTCTCTCAGTCTATAGAGCATATGACCATTGTTGGGATATTCTATTTCCCAGCCCTTTAGGTATTTGGTTGATGAACTCAGCTCGTACATATTTGTACTTGACCATTGCCCTTATTATGGCATCTTGTATCTTATTTTGGTCCTCTAGTGTGAGTGTATCCCATTGTCTGATTCTTTTGTCATGCATTGTGCCAGATGCATCAATAGATTCAGCAGCCTCATCAATTGTTTGATTCCTGTAATTCTTCTTTACTACATCAGGCTCATCTTCTCTAGAGTCCTCTAAGTCAGCCTTATTTCTGACCATTCTTTTTCTCTTCTTTGGGGGTGTTGCCTTAACAGATTGCCTCTTTGTTTTCTTTTTGTCAATTGCTTCCTCTTATAGGTCATTACTTGACCTTTCTTAGAAGGTGTGGTGTTGGTTTTAGAAGTTTGACTCCTTTTCCTCTGCTTCTTTCTAGGAGGTGGAGGTGTATCAGATTCAGTCTCCTCAAAATCTGATTTGTGTTCATCATGCTCTTCTTCGATGGTGCCATGTTCATCGGTTTCCTCTGTTTGTTCTTGTTCCTCCTTTGTAACTGATAGAATCTTCTTGAGATTCTTAACCATCTTATCCTTTTTATTGACAGTCTTCTTTATTTCTAGGCCTCTTTTTATCTTAGATCTAGCCTCTTCATAGGTTCAAAACCTTGGTTGTTTTTTGTCAATAGGCTCATTGATCAATGCTTCAATTGCATTTGTAGCCTAATCTATGTTGATTTCATAATCTAGTGGTGCTAACCAAGCTGTTCTTGGTACAACCAATTTAATGTGTGTGAAATCAGTGTCTGCCATAAAATATATCTCATCCCTATGTTTTTCAACAAGTTGTTCAGGGATCCTTTTCCTCTCCATCATCTTTTCCTTGAATTCAAAGAAGTATGCAGTCATGATAGATTCAAAAGTGTCTCCTAGTGACTTAATTAGTTCACTAACCTGTAATGTCACCGGTTTTGTAGTGTCCCACTTTACTTTTCCTACTGAAGGAAAGTACTCTTGAAAATAGAAAAAGATACACATGATAAGTGAGCCCAACTTAGATGTGTTGGTCTGTATGGACCTGATTGTGTTCATGTTTTCATCAAGTTGTTTCAATAGGATCTCACATAGATCCATCTGTATTCCCTTGGTTACAATCTTGTAAGCCGTGCTTACTATTGTTGCAAATATGTTGTTCAACCTGCTTGCTTGAAAGAATTTATAACCAATCACACATGCACCAAACCTCAGTTCCTCATCAGTGATGGTGTTTACTTTCAGACCTCTATTGTCCGATTTATCTTTTGTGAGTTTTGTGACTTCTGGCCTGGAGGGATGCTTGTGAGCCTTAGGCTTGTCAGTTATTGGATAACTAGTGATAGCATGAAGGACATCCTTGGTTATTTGTTTGGGTTGATCCAACCACAACTTCTGGTCATGTAATCTGCTAAGTACCAAACTAATCCAGTCGGTATTGAATTCCCTCAAGAAATATAGGGCATTGGTTATCCCTTTTACCTCTAAGTGTTTTTTCTCTTCCTTTGGGTTTCCTTCTATATCACAAAGCTTCTTATAAGCTTCATCCATCTCTAGATCTCTTATTTCGGCAATCTTGCAGTGAATATAAGACCTAACATCTTCTATGAGCAAAACCCTAGGTGGAAGTTTAGAAAATGCATTGGTTTCATTGGGTTGTGATGCAATCTCTGGGAATATCTTATATTTGGGCTCTACACATGTACTATTTTTAATCAACTTAAGCACATTCCTTTTATCACTTTTGATATTAGCAGTTCTTGAGGTGGTTGCCATCATTTTTCAAGTTTTAGGGATTTCTGTATATTTAGGGATTTCTTGAAAAATAATGATAGAGATCTTTCGGTACCCTTGGTACTTACTTCGATCCGTGATAGTGGTGAAAGATATGTTTTTTGTGTGCTTTGATCAATTTGAGGATGCTTTGCTTTCTGCTCTTCAATCGCTCTGTTTTCACTCTTGCTTTCTCTTCAAATCATGGATGCAAATTGAAATTGTCTCATCGTCTATTTATAGCATTTTTTCCCTAAGTCTTTGTCATAAATGCTCAATGACTCATCCAGACATGAAGACAGAGTTTGTTGAGAAGACTTTTAAATTCATTGTCGGTGTTTACATGATGCTTGGGACTTTTGTTAACAATTTTACTTTTATCGATGGATATCGGTATTCTATCGTGACAAATTTATAAGTTTTCTTTCTTACCGATGGGTGTTGGGTTACATTAGTAAGTTAACTATTTTATGTGTTGACCACCAATTTCTGGTAAGTGTAAATAGCTCATCCATTATGTTCATCAATGATTTTTGGTATGTGTATATCGATGGGGTTGTTTTCTCAAAATTGAAACAAGTACCATAATGTGCATCTTTATTATGCAAATTTTGACTATCTATCAATTTGTATAATGGAACTGATGCAAAATATGACTTGTTGTAGTGCAATTCCATACTTACTTGTTTAGCTTAAGTGGGGGTGGTGATGTCACCAGATCCATTGGATGGGGAGTCACCATTTGCATTGCTTGGTCCAGCTTCATCATTGCTTGAAGATTTTCTACACATTTTTTCTCTTGTCCTCCGGATATCTTCAATGGTGTTTCCATTGGGATATGTGCTTATCTTTGTCATTCATTCTTTGCAATCCTTTTTGAGATGACCAACTTTGTGACACTCTAAGCATGCCATTCTGGGATTTGACCAGCCTCTAGACCTTTTGGTCCATGCTCTCATGCATTTTGCAACAATGTGACCATATCTACCACATGTTATATTTTTCCATGTATTGTAGACCCATACATATTGATTATCGATTCTCTTTGGTTGATAGGGAGTTTCTTGACCTTTTGGCTTCCATGCTTGCCTTTTATTTTTCCAGCATTCAATACTTTTGTGCCCATTCATCTTGCATGTAGGAAAATATTTGTCCATGTAGATTTCCTTCTTTGGTTGTTCCATATTAGACTTACATTCATATGCTTTATGTCCTTTCTTGTTACATTTATAACAAAATCCTATGAATGAAGATGTAGATTTAGGAATACCTTTCATTTTGCCTCGGCATACATTTGATGTGTGGCCTTGCTTTACACAGTGCTTGCATGTCAGCTTTCTTGGTCTTGGATTTTCATATACATTCTTTGGATTGGATGATTCTCCATTTTTGATAAAGCCTAAACCATTATTGTTGTTGACTCTTTTTTGTCCTTCAAGAAAATCATCCATTCTTTTATTTCTCTCTTTAGCCTTTTTGATAACTTCATTATGTTGTTGCTGAATTCTAACCTCATGATTTAGTTTTTCATTTTCTTCTCTTAGTTCACCGATAATGTGTATTCTTTCAATGAGTTCAGCATTCATTCTTTTTGCTTCTTGACTCATAAGAATAATTTGATTTTCGAGCTCATGGTGATGCTCAACATGTCTTTAAATTTCCAACTCCTTTTCTTGTAGTTTCTCTGTAATCTTCCTCCTGTCATCAGTGGCTAGTATTATTTATGTTTTAGCCTGTCTAGCAGAACACATCACATCAATCATTATCACCATCTGGGTCTCTTAACCGATTTGCAACATCTTTATTTTCTCTGTCAGATGTTGATTGATCTGCTTTAGATTTGTGATGTTCTCTTCTAATGTGTCTGATGTATTACTTGCATTAGATCCTAAAGATTCAAATAAATCTAAAATCTCTTCTTCTTGATAATCATTTTCATTATTCTGGGTTGCCATACCTTTCCTCTCATCTACCAGCTCTCTCATCTTGATTCTTGCTTCTTTATACTGTTCATAGAACATCTGTATCTCAAGCTTTTATTCTCAATATTCTTATCAAGTTTGTACTTCTCCATTCTTTGATATTTTCTCTTAAGCCTTTAAGATTTTCCAAGAAGAGACTTAGCTCTAATACCAATTGTTGAGATTAATGGGAAGTAGTGTTGAAAGGGGAGGGGTGAATAGGTACCTCTAAAACTTTTAGCACTTTTCACCATTCATCTTTAGTAATCATTCATTACTGCATTATCGACCATTATTGTTGTTCTTTCTTATGCATGCAGTATTAATTCATAATCTTTAATAGTTTGCAACATTCATAGAAACATTTATGAAATTAATAAGCACATAACACAAGATATGATATCACAGAAAACTCTTGTTAGGAAGTAAAAATTGCGGTGGGGATGGCACCCACAAAACTTCACTATCTATAGAATGGAAGGGAGAAGGTAAAGGCTTACAATTGATCACTTATGATGATCTACCCTGTTAGAAGTATTAAGGTGGAGACCAGTTAAGATCTACTCTGTTAAGAGCTTTAGCAACATTGATTTAAGTGTGCACTTGGTTAAGAGATTTACAATAGGATTGTTAAGTCCACCTTTCTTGAAAGGATTTCTTAAGTGTATGGCACTTATTAGAATGAGTACATATGATTGACCTGACTGTATACAATCTAAAATTGCTGATTTATAGATCCATTAAATCTCTCATAATAATAATATCACCTCAAGTGACTGATTAATACCTTTCTCTTCTTGTCGGTAGCATGTGTTCTTGTTCTTAAAACTGATTTGATTATTTTATGTCCTTCTGCATGAATTCTCTTATCTGGTCTCTAGGTGCTCTCCGTGGCTACAATATTCATTGAACAACATTTTTTTATAATAGATTGAGCATCTATTTATACAAGTATTTGACCTATCTTAGAATCATACATTACAATGTTAACTCTTAGATCCAAGGTTTACAACTTGGCCTTGATCTTTAGTTTGCATGTTTTAAATTAGTAAAACTAATTAAAACAATAATAAATACATTGCTTCCTTCACACATAATGGATTTAAAATCAAATCAAGAATCTATAAATACAACTTCAGTGATTTATCTGACGTGGAAAGTCAGATCAACTTTTTGCGGGATGTTATTGATTGTCAGTTCTTGGTCGTCGAGTTGAACTTAAAGTCTCTCGGCGTTCCTTTGTTGAACTGATCATTGGGTTCCCTTCATCTTTCGGGTTCCTCTCTGTGTTGTTCAATCAGGTTGCATTGTTTTTACTGGTCAAGTTCCATTAACCTTTTTTTCATCGGATAACAATTAATAGTGTTTTTTGGGATGCTTTGAACTTTGCAATATCGGGTAACCTTGGCGTCGAGTAGTGTTGTGCCCTATCTATCGGTGTAGAGTAAACTAATGGTGCAAATCAAGTGTTTCCTTGTGTATGCAAATGGAAAAATATAATGTCTTCAATCTCCCCCGTTGACATTAGTATCAAAAACTGATGTGTGCACAATACTAAAGTGTTTAGTATGTACACCATGTCTATATCCTTGTCATTATATGACTCCCCCTAACTATATGCATTGGTATAGTATAAGTATATATGTACATATGTATACTTGCCTCTGTACTATACATTCCTTGTTCTTTTCTCTTTCAGTTGTATGACTGTACATATCATTTCCTCTATTCATTTTCCACTTTATACTAACTTAACTGTACATATTATTTCCCCCTTTATTTGATACTCGTGACAAAAATGTACAACTTATAAGATGCCAAAAATTGTGAAAAAAATGCCTAACTTACAATGTGTCAAGAATATGAGAATGGGCTGTCTTGATATCTTTGAGAAATTTCTCCCATTTTTCTTGTAGGAGTTCTAGTGCCATGTGCTCTAGCTATAGCCTTGCATGCATATCATAAATGTTGTTTAGGATAGACATTTCTGGGGTGGCAATTAGTGTGTTTTCTTCTGTCACATGTTGTTGTAGTAGTGAAAGTGTCAGTAAGAGCTGAGCTTGAAGCTCATTTACCTCATCTTTGTACTTAGTTTCTGTGGTCTATATGTCCTGTCTTAATTTCTGAGCCTATTTTATTTGCTCATTGTGCAATTTAATTGCCTCTTCATTATTTGTGAGATTTTGTGCACTTGTCTTAAGGTTATCATCAATTTGTGCTATCTTATAGGTATACTCTTGTGTGAATTGATCAAGTGTACACAATTTTTGTATTAAATTAATTTCTTATGAGATGACTGGATCAATTGTACTCACCAATTCAGAAATCTTTACCTTTTTCAATGCCACTTCCTAGCTTATCTTCTCAACTATCTTGAATTCATACTTCTGTTCAAGTCTCTCTTTCATGACCTTTTCAGCATTAATGCTCTATGATGTGATTGCCTCTATGAGAACCACTAGTTGATCAAGCATCGAGGTTGTCTGATCAACATCTACATCTGGTACTATTTGCTAAAGTATACATCTTACCTTTTCTAGTACCTTTGCCTCCTTTGTGGCTTTCCTTAATTTGTCTTGCATTGCCTTTCTCTCAAGGAATTTTGAATATTTTGTCAATTCAGTTGGATCTAATGTCCTTGGATCACAAACTGGTATCTCAATGATTTCATCCAGAGTTACTGGATTCTTATGCTTGTCATTCTTCTTCTTTGAGATTTGTGGGGATGCATATGTATGAACTACCATTGCTAGTTCATTTTTTCTCTCTAAAGTGCTTGGTGAAGGCTTTGTAGAAGATGCTTCTTGTGTTTTCTACTCGGGGTGCACCTTTTGGTTTGGTGAAGACGTCTCTCCATCCACCTTGGGTGTCTTTGCAGATTTTTCTTCTATTTTCTTCTCCAGCTCATCCTTCTTTTCCTCTTCACTCTTATCTTTCTGCTTGTCCTCCTCTACCTTTTGTGTTTCTTCTTTATTTTGATCAGTAGATTTATCTTTCTGATCGTCAGTTGCAGCCTTTTCTGCAGTTGTTTCCTTTGTATTATTGGTGGTGTCTTTTACTTTAGCTTCACCCTTGTCCTTGGGTGTGCTTGTGTCCTCTGCAGTAGATCCATCATTACCCTCTAATATATTGATTGCCTTCATTAATATAGACATATTGCTTTGATTGGTAGCTTGGGTTGTATCCAAAGTGGTGTCCTGCTTGTCGGTGTGATCGTTTAGAGCAGTGAAATCCTCATATTTTTCTATCTTTTATGCAGGGTCTGGTTCTGTTAATTCCATGAATTAAGTGTCATGTAATGTCACATCACCAACATTCATTTCTTTACCATCTGATGTCTGCAAATCTTGTTGTTGTCCTTGATCCTTAAGTGTTATGAATATAACATCATCTTTCTTTTTTGGGTCTTTATCAGAGTCATAATGTGTGATGTCTTGAATGTCAAGATCTTCCATGACTTTGTCCAAATCAATTTTCTCCATTTCTTCAACATTGTCCAAAGCAATGTGTTGAGGACTTTTCTTGTCTTTCTCCTCCTCTCTATGAGGTGTGTCGATGAGAAGTGACTATTCCTCATGACTTGTTGACTCTGTTGGCATATCTAATAGATGTCTCCATTTTGTTTCGGTCATATTGTCTAGCTCTGTAAACTGGTCTTCCAGTACTTTGTAAGCCCTTATCTTGGCTACAAACTTTCCTAAGTGCTTCTTCATAATCTCTTTGATTTCTTCAATTTTAGATTCGGGAGGCATTAGTTTGACAAGTACCCTCTCCCTTGCTTCTCTCTTAGTCTTTAGAGCATATGACCTTTGTTGGGATATTCTATTTCCCAGCCCTTTAGGTATTTGGTTGAGGAACTCAGCTGGTACATATTTGTACTTGACCATTGCCCTTATTATGGCATCTTGTATCTTATTTTGGTCCTCTGGTGTGAGTGTATCCCATTGTCTGATTCTTTTTTCATGCATTATGCCAGATGCAGCAATAGATTGAGCAACCTCGTCAATTGTTTGATTCCCATAATTCTTCTTTACTACATCAGGCTCATCTTCTTTTGATTCCTCTATGTCAACCTTAGTTTTGACCATTATTTTTCTCCTCTTTGGTGGTGTTTCCTTAATAGTTTGCTACTTTGTTTTCCTTGTTGTCGGTTGCTTCCTCTTATAGGTCATTACTTGACCTTTCTTAGGAGGTGTGGTGTTGGTTTTAGCAGTTTGACTCCCTATCCTCTACTTCTTTGTAGGAGGTGGAGGTGTATCAGAATCAGTCTCCTCAGAATCTGATTTGCGTTCATCATGCTCTTCTCCGATGGTGCCATGTTCATCATTTTCCTCTGGTTGTTCATGTTCCTCCTCTGTAACAGGTAGAATCTTCTTGAGATTCTTAACCATCTTATCCTTTTTATTGATAGTCTTATTTATTTCTAGGCCTCTTTTTATCTTATATATGGCCTCTTCATAGGTTCTAAACCTTGGTTGTTTTTTGTCAATAGGCTCATTTATCAATGCTTCAATTGCATTTGTAGCCTGATCTATGTTGATTTCATAATCTAGTGGTGCTAACCAAGCTATTCTTGGTACAACCAATTTAATGTGTGTGAAATCAGTGTCGACCATAAAACATATCTCATCCCTATGTTTTTCAACAAGTTGTTTAGGGATCCTTGTCATTTCCATCATCTTTTCGTTGAATTCAAGGAAGTATGCAGTCATGACAGATTCAAAATTGTCTCCTAGTGACTTAATTAGTTCACTAATCTGTAATGTCACCAGTTTTGTAGTGTCCCACTTTACTTTTTCTACTGAAGGAAAGTACTCTTGAAAATAGAAAAAAGATACACATGATAAGTGAGCCGAACTTACATGTGTTGGTCTATATGGACCTGATTGTGTTCATGTTTTCATCAAGTTGTTTCAATAGGATCTCACATAGATCCATCTGTATGCCCTTGGTTATGATCTTGTAAGCTATGCTTACTGATGTTGTAGATATGTTGTTCAACCTGCTTGCTTGAAAGATTTTATAACCAATCACACATGCATGCAACCTCAGTTCCGCGTCGGTGATGGTGTTTACTTTCATACCTCTATTGTCTAATTTAGCTTTTGTGAGTTTTGTGACTTCTGGCCTGGAGGGATGCTTGTGAACCTTAGGCTTGTCATTTTTTGGATAACCAATGACAGCGTGAAGGACATCCTTGGTTATTTGTTTGGGTTGATCCAACCACAACTTCTGGTCATGTAATCTTCTAAGTACCAACCTAATCCAGTCGGTCTTGAAGTCCCTCAAAAAATATAGGGCATTAGTTATCCCTTTGACCTCTAAGTGCTTATGCTCTTCCTTTAGGTTGCCTTTTGTATCACAAATCTTCTTATAAGCTTCATCCATCTCTAGATCTCCTATTTCAGTGATATTGCAGTGAATATAAGACCTAACATATTTTATGAGCAAAACCCTAGGTGGAATTTTAGAAAATGTATCAGTTTAATCGGGTTGTGATGCAATCTCTAAGTATATCTTATATTTGGGCTCTACACATGTTCCTTTCTTAATCAACTTAACCACATTCCTTTTATCACTTTTGATCTTAGCAGTTCTTGAGGTGGTTTCCATCATTTTTCAAATTTATGGGCTTTCTGCATATTTAGGGCTTTCTTGAAAAATAATGATAGAGATCTTTTGGTACCCTTGGTACTTACTTCGATCCATGATAGTGGTGAAATATCTATTTGTTGTGTGCTTGGAATGATTTGAGGATGCTCGGCTTTCTACTCTTCAATCGTTCTATTTTTTATCTTGCTTTCTCTTCAAATCGCAGGTGCAAAATGAAGTTGTCCCATCGTCTATTTATAGCCTTTTAGCCCTAAGTCTTTGTCATAAATGCTCAAAAAATCATCAGGACATGAAGACAGAGTTCATCGAGAAGACTTTTAAATTCATCGTCGGTGTTTACGTGATGCTCGAAACTGTTGTTAACAATTTTTCTTTTACCGACGGATATCGGTATTCTGTCGTGACAACTTTGTAAGTTTGCTTTCTTACCGATGGGTGTCGGGTTACATTGGTAGCTTAACCATTTTATGTGTTGACGGATAATTTCTGGTAAGTGTAAACATCTCATCCATTATGTTCATCAATGATTTTTGGTATGTGTATAACGACGGGGTTGTTTTCTCATAATTAAAACAAGTAACATAATGTGCATATTTATTATGTAGATTTTTACTATCTATCAATTTGTATAATGGAACTGATGCAAAATATGACCTCGTGTATTGCAATTCCATACTTACTTATTCAGCTTAAGTGGGGGTGGTGATGTCACCGGATCCATTGGATGGGGTGTCACCATTTGCATTGCTTGGTCCAGCTTCATCATTGATTGAATATTTTCTCCACATTTTGTCTCTATCCCTCTGGATATCTTCAAAGATGTTTCCATTGGGATATGTACTTGTCTCTATCATTCAGTCTTTTCAATCCTTTTTGAGATGACCAACTTTGTAACTATGCCATTTCGAGATTTGACCAGTCTCTAGACCTTTTGGTCCATGCTCTCATGCAGTTTGCAGCAATGTGACCATATCTACCACATGTTGTACAATTTTTCCATGTATTGTAGTCCCATACATATTGATTACTGATTCTCCTTGGTTGATAGGGAGTTTCTTGACCTTTTGGCTTCCATGCTTGCATTTTCTTTTTCCAGCATTCAAGACTTGTGTGCCTATTCATCTTGCATGTAGGAAATTATTTGTCCATGTAGGTTTCCTTCTTTGGTTGTTCCATCTTAGACTTACATTCATATGCTTTATGTCCTTTCTTGTTACATTTATAACATAATCCTATGAATGAAGATGTAGATTTAGGAATACCTTTCATTTTGACTTGGCATACATTTGATGTGTGGCCTTGCTTTCCACAGTGCTTGCATGTCACCTTTCTTGGTCTTGGATTTTCATAGACATTTTGTGGGTTGGCTTGATTTGATGATTCTCCATTTTTGGTAAAGCCTAAACCGTTGTTTTTGTTGACTCTTCGTTGTCCTTCAATAAAATCATCCATTCTTTTATTGCTCTCTTCAGCCTTTCTGATAACTTCATTATGTTGTTGATGAATTCTAACCTCATGCTTTAGTTTTTCATTTCTTCTCTTAGTTCACCGATAATCTGTATTCTTTCAATGAGTTCAACATTCATTTTGTTTTCTTTTTGACTCATAAAAAATAATTTGATTTGCGAGCTCATGGTGATGCTCAGCATGTCTTTGAATTTCCAACTCCTTTTCTTGTAGTTTCTTTGTAATCTTCCTCATGTCATCAGTGGCTAGTGTTCTTTATGTTTTAGCTTGTCTAGCAGAACTCATTGCATCAATCATTCTCACCATCTAGGTCTCTTGACCAATTTACAGCATCTTTATTTTCTCTCTCAGATGTTGATTGATCTCCTTCAGATTTGTGATGTTCTCTTCTAATGTGTCTGATATATTACTTGCATTGGAACCTGAAGATTCAAAGAAATCTGGAATCTCCTCTTCTTGATAATATTTTTCATTATTCTGGGTTGTCATACCTTTCCTCTCATCCAACAGCTCTCTCATCTTGTTTCTTGCTTCTTTATACTGTTCATAGAACATTTGTATCTCAAGCTTTTTATTCTCAATATTCTTATCAAGTTTGTACTTCTCCATTGTATGATCTTTTCTCTTAAGCCTTTAAGCTTTTCCAAGAAG
>MU228094.1:111134-143989 GCA_018584345.1 Thuja plicata
ATTTGACCTATCTTAGAATCACGCATTACAATGTTAACTCTTAGATCCAAGGTTTACAACTTGACCTTGATCTTTAGTTTGCATGTTTTAAATCAGTAAAACTAATTAAAACAATAATAAATACATTACTTCCTCCACACATAATGGATTTAAAATCAAATCAAGAAGCTATAAATACATCTTCAGTGATTTATCTGATGTGGAAAGTCAGATCCACTTTTTGCGGGATGTAACTGACTATCGGTTCTTGGTCATCGGGTTCAACTAAAAGTCTGTCGGCATTCCTTTGTTGAACTGATCGTCGGATTCCCTTCATTTGTCGGGTTCCTCTCTGTGATGTTCCGTCGGGTTGCACTGTTGTTACTCGTCGGATTACATTAACCTTTTTGTCATCGGATAACACTGAATAGTGTTTTTTGGGATGCTTTGAACTTTGCAGTATCGGGTAACCTTGGTGTCGGGTAGTGTTGTGCCCTATTTGTCAGTGTAGTGTAAACGATGGTGCAGATCATGTGTTTCCTTGTGTATACTAATGGCAAAATATAATGCCTTATTTTCTATCCTATTGGGTTGACATCAATACAACATTGATCTATTCTTGATTATCCTACACTGATTTACATTCTCACATGCACTCATTCACTCACATTTTGATAGAAAACAACAGTCACACATTTTATGCCAAATCATTCTTATCACGCAAATCAAGGCATCATTACGCACCTCTAATTTACAAGGTTTTCTCGCTCAGCTACGAGCTGACCTGCTCTATATCATTTTTTTTTGAGTTTTTCCAAAAAATAATTTTAACCTATTTTTTAATTTCTAAAAAACCTACAAAACCCATCATTTTTTTCATAAAAACACAAATTTCCCGATTTTCATCAACATGCAAAAGAAATTTCAAACCCTAGTTTTTCTTTGATACCGACTTACTCTCTCAAACTGATGCTCTGCCACGGGAACCACCATTTTTCCACCTTGCAATCACTTAGCACCAAGATACTCCAAAATAACAACTTGCACAATGAGCTCCCAACATGCATTTTGCACCTTTTCAAAGCCATTTTTTGCAACCAGGGGTATTTTGGTGGGACTTTTTTTTCTCACTAGGCATATTTTTTTCATCATCACACTTTGGGGCATTTCTCAAGTTCAAAGGTCATCATTTTCCAGATTCAAATTGACATTGATTATTTTCATCAAATTTTTTTAATCGTCATAAATCATTTTTTTTTGCTCCAATGCTTGCAACATCATCTCAATTTTTATCTCGAGGGGGCATACTAGAACTAGGGTGCATAGTTTTGTGAATCGGGGCACTTTTTGAAATCGGGGACATCGGACGTCGAAATTCATTTTTTACATTAGGGCATCAAAATGGAACAATTTTCACAATAGAGGTATCACAATATCATTAGAACAACATCAGAATCACATCAGCATCATATCAACATCATATTGACATCATCATATCAGGGATTCACATCGGAGCATCATCATCAGTATCAACATTAGATCAGAAATCAGTATCAACATTATATTGGAGAATCATCATCAGTATCAACATCATATCAGACATTAGTATGAGCATCAAATCAAACATCAGGTATTCTTTGAACCAGTGTACTTCACACATTGATTCAAAGAGGGGCATTTGTAGACATCCTAAAATGGTCAACCAAAATCAACATGGGCAACCAAGGACAAAAGGAGTCAAATCAAGTCAACATCATGGATTAAATAACAAAGCCATTTAATTAATCAAATCCAAGCCAAAAGGGGATTAACTAAACTATGTAATTGATTAAATCAATTAGTTATATAGTTCAAAATAAATAAATCAAATGAAACCCATTAAAATCCCTTACATGGATAATTTAATTAATTGATCAAAGAGCCAATCAGAAGAAGGGATGAAGAGGACATGGATCACTCTAAGGCTTTGCTATCTTAGCCACTCATTTAGGCTTTTCTATCCTCACCACTACTTTTTTCATCTTGTCCCCCTATTTGAAACCCATCACTCAACCTTAACCTCAACTCTACATTTACCTTGGTTCATAAAACTCACCCCCCTACCCTTGGTAATTCCTATAAATAGGAGGATTTTCTTAGTGTAAACTTATCAATTCACATTTAGAGTAAGAATTCACATTCAATTGCATCTTGAATTGGGCATTTAGCATTGAATCATTCTTGAATAGTATTGTTATAATGGAAAAATCATCCATGTTTACAAATATTTTGAGCATAGAATAGGGCATTTCATCTTAATTTGCATCTTAGATCCATATTTTCATCATCATTAGCACAATTCTCATTCTAGGGGTTGTCACTTTAGGATTATTTGTATCTGAGAGCATTTGTTTAGTCACCTAGTTAGATCTTTCAAATTTTGATTGAAACGTATGTTAAACTAATCTTTCATTTAGGTTTGTGAATTAATAGTTTACAGACTACATTTGGCGCCCACCGTGGGGCTCAAGCCTCACTCTCTAAACATCAATTTTGAATAATTTACATTGCAAATTCTCTGAAAGCATCAGAAACCCACACCTAGTCCAAAGAACCTCGCATCTGGTCTGCCATAGCTTGCACTTGGTCTGTGAAAGATACCATCTAGTCAGTGAAAGCTCGCACCTGGTCCAAAGAAGCTCACACCTGGTCTGTACAAGCTTGCACTGGTCTAAAGAAGCTCGCATTTTGTTTTTGCTGATAAATAGACTCTATTTGAGGGTTATGTTGTAAATTCTATCATTTAGTGAAGTTTGCATAGCATTTAGGAAGATTTGTGTATCATTTTGATACTTTATATCTTTCTTAGGGAAAATTTGCATATATTTTGGAAACTTTGCATCTCACTTAGTGAAAATTTGCACATCTTTTAAAATTTGCATCTCATTTAGTGAAAATTTGCATATCTTTGGACTTTTCATTGTGTAAAATTTACATATCATTTAGGATATTCTGGATAAAAATTTGATAAATCTTGAGTTGCATTCAGTCTATTCCGAGTTGTATCTAGTCTGTGTTTAGTTACATTCGGTTTGTTCTGAGTTGCATCTGGTTTGTGTTTAGTTGCATATGGTCTGTGTTTAGTTGCATCAGGTCTATATTTAGTTACATTTAGTATGTTCTGAGTTACATCTGGTCTTTGTTTAGTTGCATATGGTTTGTTCTGAGTTGCATCTGGTCTATTCTGACTTGCATATGGTTTGCCTTCAGTTGCATTTGGTTTGTTCTGCAATGCATTTGGTTAATGATAAGAGACATCAAATTCAAGTTGTATAATTGATAAATTTGAAAATTAATTAATGTTTTTTTGATGAATTACAGAGATTAAAAGGATCAAGTCAAGAAAAACTTAGAAAGCAATACACAAATCACATGATTATCATCAAAGGAAAGAGGCAAAGATGCTACGCAAAGAAGCAAAATGAATACAATTAATGATTGAAGTCAAAATGTTCAAAGAAAGGATTCAAGCATGAAATAGGTATTGGAAGATCACTAACCTTTACCAAGCATTTTATAACATGTCATATAGTCCTTTAGATACTTCTCTCATTTGAACATGATACATCTTAAAGTTCAAAAATAAAATTGTAGAGTACCAGATTAGTCGAAAGAGAAGGAATCTAAAAGATTGAATAAATATGCTAAACAAATCCATAGCATAAACATAGTGGAAAACTTAGAAGAAAAAGAGAAAGAATACAAACATTACATCAAAATTATCAAACTCTATCAAACTAAGTTTCCAACTTTGGCTTAATTATTTGTTCATTCATTTGAGGTGGATTTGGTTTAGATTTTCCTTCACTTTGTTTTGCTTGGTTGTTGAAACTAACATTTTGGGGAGAAAACTTGGCTGCTAAGGAGCGGGAACAATCGCCACTAGGTGAGTATAAAAAAATAAAAATCAACATCATAAATGTCCCTAGCCTTTGCTAGCATCAAAATGAGGTATTCCTAAATCCTAATGCATTTTTTTTAACTTATGGAAATTTCATTCACACATCTAGCTTAAGGTAAAAGATAAAATTGAAATCTTAAGTGAAGCATTAGGGATATGCTCTTCACCTTTGGTGAATCAAACTCTTTGACTTGCTAAATTTTGGATAGAAATGAGCTAAGAAATGAACCAAACACCTAATTAATCCTTCTTTTTTGTGGATAAAAAGTGCAAAGGTATATGCTCTTCACTCTTTGGGTGAATCAAGAAACCAAAAATACTCTAATCCCACTAGATTAAAGAGGCTTGGAATAAAAAAATTTAATCATGTTTGGAAGGGGGGAAGTAATAGGGATATGCTCTTCACCTTTTGGGTGGATCAAACTTCTAAACCTACTTATTCATTTCATTTTTTTCTTTCCATATACTTGCTATATCTTTAGTGGGCCTACCTCCTAAGATTTTCCTTATTGAGGAAGGTGAGATGGAACAACACAAGTGGGGTAAAATCATTTTTAGCCATGGCAATCCAACCAACTATAAAAGAAATGCATTCATCCTTAACCATGTTTATATGCGTGTGGGAGGCCTCTATACTGGGGGATAGACTAAAGTCTTTTTTAACAAAATCTTGATTACAACATGGTTAAGTAGCAAGCGTACCTTTTTTAAACCTTGTTAAACCAAATTGACCATAGGTATCTTAAATGAATTGTTTTCTTGTGAAGACTTTGTCAAAAAAATCTGAGATTATATAGTTTTATAACTTTTTAGAAGTTAGAAAATATGTGTATTTGTGGTTTCTACACTTGATGATACATCATCTTTAAAAAAATACAACATACATTTGAAAGATTAGAAGTTCATACAAATCATCTTTCTTCTCAAGTGAATACTTCTTCAACAAAACTTCTTAATTCCTTTTCATGTCGGTTTGGACAAGATCTCATCATATTAAATTGTCTTTACGAAAGGACAAAACCATGCTAAGAGAAGAGATACCATATTTGGAAGAGACTCCTCATTCTCCTTATCAACCCTTTCAAGAGAAAATTCAAGAGGAAAATTAGGAGAGATATCAATGGTAACTAACACATGGTTTGAAGCTAATAATGGAGAAATCAATAATGACCATAATGAAGAATTGACCAAATAAAATGTCAATGTAGCATCTCAAAATCCTATGTTCATGAAAATGATGGAAAAAGTTTTAGAAAAGGACAAGGATAGATATTTTCTAAACTTGGCTCAATTAGGAGTAAAACTTCCTCATAATTTTCATACATCCCAATTAACAATTGATGAGGAAGAAGATACTCCTTTAAAATCCATGAACCAACAAATCAAATCCCTACAAACTCAAATGGATAGAATGAAGAAAGAGGCTTCCCCAAAATGATTCTCAATTGAAGCTATTTACCCTTTTCCATTTGATAAAAACTTATTTATGGAACCTTTTCCCCAAAACATGGTTTTTTCTAGGTACAAAAAATATATGGGTACAATAGACCCACATGACCACATAAGGGAATTTGGCACCTTAAGTATAGAATTTCTCCATGAATCTACCTATTTGATGATGTTATTTCCCTGAAGCCTTGGTGGGTCAGCAATGGAATGGTTTTCAAAGTTACCTCCGGGTATAAAGACTTTTGAGGAATTAATATCCAAGTTTATTAATCAATATCCCTACAACATTGAATGAGAAATTACCATGTTAGATCTATGCAATACCAAACAAAAGAATGGGGAAGCCTTTTTGAGCTTTCTACAAAGGTGGAGAATAATATTTTCCAAATATCCATGAAGTATACCTGAAAGGGAAAAATGGATATATTTATAAACAGTTTGGTGACCATAATGAAATTCAAGTTACAACTTAATTGTCCACCAAATTTTGAAAAGGTGATAGATGTTAGTAATAACCGAGAGAGGGGGTGAATCAGTGGCCTCAAAAATTTAATCCTTAAATCAACCCTTAAAAATTATTACCACTTTTAAGCCTCTATTTATACTCAGTCCTACAAGATGAATGCCTTGAAATACTTATAACCAATTACTACTTGTCAGAATTCTTTGTAAAACCTTCTTCTGTATGTTTACCAATAAGCAGTCTTTCATTTACCGAAACACAGTAAATAGCTAGAGTATACCGATCAATCCAGAATAGCTTATGTGAAATGCAAAACAATCAAGTAATGAAACATAAACACATAACACATGGATTTTTAATGTGGAAACCCTATTAAGGGAAAAACCACTGGGACCGATACCCCAAATTTTCACTCTTCTGAAGTGAGCTCGATTAAGAGCCAACCCTGTTAAAGGTTACAAACACACTGTTAGGTGTGACCTTGTTAGAGGACTTATAAAAAAAAAATTTCACCTAGTATCTGGCATCTAATGCTACCATCCTTGATCAAACACTCACTTAGCCTGTCAATAGGTATCAGGCATATCCAATGCTACTTTCTATGATCAAACTTTTTGATACTCCTTGGGATGTATCTCAATTACAAAAGACTTTTAAGTCCTACTCGGTTAAGAGACTTGATGCTTCAATGGTTAAACTGAAACATTAAAGTGATATGTTCACACTTACAACTTGAATTGTATATTTTCAGATCTATTGTAATTGCATTACCTCTATGATCAATATAATCAATTCAATACCTTTGCTCCACACTGTTCTACTCTGTGATGTTGTTTCACTATTCGTCGGTGTTTGTAGAATCTAGCTCTTTCCTCAGCTTGTTGATCAGGTCTGAATGAAGACTTTCTTCTCCTTCAGAATCTCTTCAGCATCTATTCTCTCTTTTCTTTTCTTCACCCCACAATTCATAATGAATTGGATTTGTCTCTTTATAGACATGATTCATCATTTTTTGGCTTTCTTAATCTTGGCATGATCCATAATTCTCACCAATTAGATTTAAAGGAAAACTCAAGTTTTATCTCGTAGAGATCTTCTTGCCAAATGGATAAAGAAGATTTAAATCCATTACTTATCCTTGGCTTTATCTTGTCGATTAAAATAATGATAAGTATCAGTTAAGTCTATTTATAGCTCTTGATAGCTAAGCATTTTATCATTTCTGAACTCTCTGTTCTATCGGTCAACACTTCAGTTAGTCATCGGTGATAACTGATTGTTCCGTCGGTGTGACTTCAGTTGTCTTTGGGATCTCCATCCGTTGGGCAACACTGTAATTCTGTCTATCAGGTTACTCTTTCCTTTGTTCATGAATACTTTTCTCATTGGTAATGTTGTGCATTTTCTCATCAGGTAACATTGTGACTTTTCTCTTTTACTTTGTCCGTTGGTGTGCACTCTGTCAGTGTATATAGTCACTTTGTGAATACTTGACTTATATGCATTACTGATAGCATAGCCTTTGATTCATTGATTCTTTGAATTCTTTGGCAGTATGTCCATGACCATAAAAATTATATCAAGTTGACATCAATGACAATACAATACATTAACTAATTTAATGCCTTGCATGATCATCAAATTAACATCTTCAAATATTCAATCAGTTACAGTTCATCAATCTCTCCCTTTGGCATTGATGGAAACACACTACATTATCACACTATATTATTACTAATACAATATGAAATATAATAGTTGAAATTCATCAAACTACCAATCTTATGTACTATAACTGATACAAATATCTGGTCCTTGGTAAGTTCATATAACTTAGATTTGATTCTTGCATCTTTCTTTCTGTCTTCAATCCCTTCACTGGATAGATGTAGAATCTTTCTTGCTTTGATGTGATGTGTTTTTCTTCTGTGTCAAACTCTCTCCCTTTGACTGTTCTCCTTTCTTGTGATGTCTCTTGTCATCGATTCTCTTCCTTGTATGTACTCTCCCTTTCTTGTTACATCTCTCCCTCTAGATAATTTGATGGATATGATCTCTCCTTGATGTATAATCTCTCCCATGGATATAATCTCTCCCTGAAATAATAAGAAGTGATAATGGATATAATCTCTCCCTTTGACAGCAATGCCATATAAATATTTTTGACAGTAATGCCAAACAGATCCTTTCTATCTAGAATATACTCCTTGAATTTCCCAATCCATCGGTAATACAATAACTCTGGAGCTCAGAGTAGATAAATACGTTGTTGTGTATAGATTTATCTTTGAATTCCATCTCTCTTCTTGCATCAACATGAATGATATTCTGATAATATGGAAGTTGATGTAGCCTTCTAGTCATTTTACTGACCAATAGACAAGGGTCTGACCCCTAGTCTCTTTCTCAAGTACTAAAATTCATCCTTGGGTAGTGGCTTGGTGAAGATATTGACCAATTGTTCCTTGGATTGTACATACTCAAGTATCACCTCCTTTTCTTGAACTTGTTCTCTCAATTAATGATACTTGATGGCAATATGCTTTGTTTTAGCATGTATGACTGGATTTTTGGAAATATTTATTGCACTTATATTATCTCAATAGATAATTACTGGTTCAAGAATTTTCATATGCTTACCTTCCAGTAATTGTTTGATCCATGCAATATTTGAGCAGTTTGCAGCAGCAGCAACATACTTTGCTCTGCAGTAGACTGAGAGATGCATCCTTGCTTCTTGTTGATCCATGTGACAAGTTTGTCACCCATAAAGAATGCTCCTCCAATTGTGATCTATTGCTCATCAATATTTCCAGCCCAATCAGTTTCAGTAAAGACCTTAAGTTCAAATTTGCCTTCTCTTCTATACCATAAGCCATATTCCTCGGTATTCTTTAGATATCTTAGGATTCTTTTCACAGCAGTCATATGTGATTCCATGGGATTAGCATAAAATCTTGCAACTATTCCTACTGCATGTGCAATATCTAGTCTAGTATGTAAAACATACATGAGTTTTCCAATCATTGATATGTACAAAGTTTGATTTACCTCTGATGACTTGTCCTCCTTTGTCATCTTACATCCATTTGCCATCAGTGTTCCAAATGGTTTGGACTCTTCCATCTTGAATATTTTCAGTACTTCTTTGATGTATTTGGATTGTGTAATGAAAATACCTTCATCTTGTTGCATGATCTGTAGACCAAGAAAAAACTTGATCTGTAATATTCTTAGTCCTTCTAGCCTATCAATGGGTGCAAAGGTCTCTCCATATTCAATCCCTTCTTCTTGTGCATACCCATTGCATACTAGTCTTGCTTTATTTCTGGTGACTTCTCCATTCTCATTCAGTTTATTCATGAATATCCATTTTGTACCGCTCACTTTCTTGTCATCTGGTCTCGGTACAAGTGTCCATGTCTTGTTTTTCTCAATCTGCTCAATCTCCTCATTCATAGCACTAATCCATTCATCATTATCAATTACACCATTGATAGATTTTGGCTCATAATCACAAATAAGACATCTTGTATTTAGAGACTTACTTCTGGTTCTCATACCAGACTTTTTGTCTCCAATGATCTAGTTTTTTGGATGGTTCCTTCAGACATATCTGGCAAGTACAGGTTCAGATCTATGTCTATCATCTTGATCATCATTTTTTCCTTCATTATGTTCTCCATCACTTTGTGCATCTTCTTGAGCAATATCCTGATTGTCGGTATTTGCAACCTGATGCTCGGGTGTAATGATTTTTTGCTCGGGAGCTCTACATTGTTGGTCAGGTAGAGTGTCAGGTTCTTCATTGTAAACAAACTTGTTGTAGTCCTTTGATTCTTTTGTACTTTCCTTTTCATTCTTCTCTGCAAATTCATCTATCTTTACATTTTCACTTTCAACAATTTTGTTAGAGGCCTTATTAAGACATTTATAAGCCTTGATCTTGGTGGAATACCCTAGAAAGATTCCTTCACCACTCTTGGAGTCAATTTTTCTATTTCTATCATCTTTTAAGATATAAAATTGACTACCAAAAATTTTGAAGTAACTTACATTGGGTGTGTAACCATACCAAAGCTCATAAGGTGTCTTCTTGGTGTCTTTCTTCAATTGTACTCTATTCAATGTGTAAACAGCAGTACTGATAGCTTCCGTCTAGACGATTTGGGTGATGCCTTTCTCTATCATCAGTGTCCTTGCACAATCATCTATGGATTTTTTCCTTCTTTTAGCAATTCCATTTTGTTGTGGTTTTCTTGGTGCAGAGACCTACCTTTTGATTCCATGCTCATTATAAAATTTAGTGAATTCATCTAAAATAAATTCCCCTCCTCTATCTGATCTTAAGCATTTAATTTCTTTACCACTTTGTTTCTCAACCATTTCTTTGTACCATTTAAACATCTTGAATGCTTCATATTTATCTTTTAGAAATATTACTGTCATCATTCTAGAGTAATCATCAACAAAGAGAATAAAATATCTATCTCCATAATAACTCTTTGTCCTCATGGGTCCACATAGGTCAGTATGAACTAATTCTAGAATGGCATCATATGTATGGGTTTTCCTTTTGAAACTATACTTTTTCATCTTACCTTTTTCACAATTCTTACACATGATATTTTTGGGCTTAATCATCATCGGTAAGCCTCTTACATTTCTCTTTTTGCTTATCTTTATCATGTTGTCAAAGTTCACATGACATAATATTTTGTGCCACAACCATATATCTTTGCTTCTAGCCATTAAGAAAGTGGTGTCAGTATCATTCAGATAGAATAAGTTACCTTTTGTCTGCTCACCGGTACCAATCAGATTTCCTGATTCATTGAAGATCTTTGCCTTCTTATTTTCAAATACTACTCTATGACCTAAATTATTCAACTAAGAAACACTCAATAGATTATAATTCAATCCTTTTACCCAATAAGAATTTTGACATTTTATCAGGTTATTCAACATTATAGTTCCTCTACCTTCAACTGGACAAGGTGTGTCATTACCCATTCTTACTAAACCACCATTATAGTATTCAAAAGTCTCAAAATTTTGTTTGTCACTGGTCATATGGTGAGTGCAGCCACTATCTATGATCCAAACATCATTTTTACTAACTTTAGATATGAGTGCAGTTTCTACATACCTTTCGTCATCATCATCTGAATCATCTTTTACTACCATAAACACCATCTCGATGTCTTCATCAGATTTGGTGTCAGTATCATCATCTTTGCATTTAGCTAGGTAACTAGCCTTCTCACCTTTGTCCTTGTAGTCTCGGGTATCACTTCTTTCTAATTGTTAGTTGGTTCTGTAATCACCTTTGTCAAACTTCTTTTCAAATGACCTATCATTACTTTTCTCATCTTTTCTTTTATTAGGACATCTTGCAGCAAAGTGTCCAATCTCTTTATAATTAAAACAAACAAGTGGTAATTTACCTTTGTATTTACCTTTGCCTCTCTGCATTATTCTAGCCATAAGTGCTTCAATTTCATTAAGATCTTCTTCTTTACTTTCACTATCACTATCTTTTCTCATAGTTTTTTTATGACTTAATTTACTTATTCTCAAAGAAGATTTGAATGAAGACTCTATGTTTGGTGAGACACTATTATCAAAATTGTTCATCTCAAATGAAATCAGCCTTCCAATCAAACAGTCTAGAGTAACATTGCTATTTGCTACTGCTCTCATTTCTTGTATGGCAAATACTCTAATAGTATAAGTAGGTAGTAAGGTTCTTAGAATTTTACTTACCACTGTATCTTCTTCTAGTACACCTCTAACTCCTTGGATAGCATTGACGACCTCTTTGATTCTTGTGTTGTACTATGTGATGTTTTCACCTTCTTTAATTTTGAGATCATCAAACTTTCCTCTAAGGCTTTCTGCCTTGGCTCTCAAAACATTATTGTCACCACCATGTACAAGCATCAATTTTTCCCACATCTACTTTGCAGTCTTGTAGGTTTTGACATCTTCAAATTCAGCATCAAAGAGTGAGGAATCAAGCTCTATCATCATGCAGTTGTGCCCATGCTTCTCTCTCATTTGTTCAACTGTGGGTTCTCCTATGGTCAACACATATTCAATATCTAAGTATTGAGTAACATCATTTTTAATACCTGATAAGTGGAGTCTTATTCTACTTTTCCATGTAGCAAAAGAAATTTTGTTCAACTTGGGCACATCTCATCTGTTCATCTTGTGATCTTTAGCTTAGTTCTTGAAACCTTCCTTCTAAGCACACAAGCTTTGATACCAATTGTTAGTAATAACTGAGAGGGGGGTGAATTAGTGGCCTCAAAAATTTAATCCTTAAATCAATCCTTAAAACTTATTACCACTTTTAAGCCTCTATTTATACTCATTCCTACAAGATGAATGCCTTGAAATAATTATAACCAATTACTACTTGTCAAAATGATTTTTAAAACCTTCTTCTGTATGTTTGCCGATAAGTAGTCTTTCATTTACCGAAACACAGTAAATAGCTAGAGTATACCGGTCAATCCAGAATAGCTTGTGTGAAATGCAAAACAATTAAGTAATGAAACATAAACACATAACACATGGATTTTTAACGTGGAAACCCTGTTAAGGGAAAAACCACTGGGACTGGTACCCCAAATTCTCACTCTTCTAAAGTCAGCTCGGTTAAGAGACAACCCTGTTAAAGGTTACAAGCACATTGTTAGGTGTGACCTTTTTAGAGGATTTAAAAGATAGTTTGTCACCTAGTATCTGGAATCTAATGCTACCATCCTTGATCACACACTCACTTGGCCTATCAATAGGTATCGGGCATATCCAATGTTAATTTCAATGATCAAACTTTTTGATACTCCTTGGGATGTATCTCAATTACAAAAGACTTTTAAGTCCTACTCAGTTAAGAGACTTAATGCTTCAATGGTTAAACTGAAACATTAAAGTGATATGTTCACACATACAAATTGAATTGTAGATTTTCAGATCTATTGTAAGTGCAATACCTCTCTAATCAATATAATCAATTCAATACCTTTGCTCCACATTGTTCTGTTTTGTGATGTTGTTTCACTATTCATCGGTGTCTATAGAATCTAGCTCTATCCTCAGCTTGTTGATCAGGTCTGAATGAAGACTTTCTTCTCCTTTAGAATCTCTTCAATATATATTCTCTCTTTTCTTTTCTTCACCCCACAATTTGTAATGAATTGGGTGTTGGAAACACTGAGAGGGGGGGTGAATCAATGTTTAGCTAATTATTCAATTTCAACAACTTTAAACATAAATCAATTATATATTACTTGAATCTTAACACAAGATCACATAACACATAATATGATTATGGGGAAACCTTTATTAGAGGAAAACCCCGGTGGGAATTAGTACCCACAAATATTGCACTAGTATAATGAACTTGTTAAAGTTCCTTTGCCCTGTTAGAAGCAGTCTTTACAATTCAAGTACAATGACCTAGTTAAAGGTCTGACCCTGTTAGGATTCTTTTACAAATACTTTGTTAGGGGTGAGGACTCACTATCCAAGAGCTCATTACTCAATGACAAAGAAGACTACAACCTCTTGAGAATAGATATGCACTATATCCAAAAGTGAACTGTTGTACATGACACAGATGTCTAATAAATTCCAGTTATGCGCTTATACTCTTGTCTTCTTTAGGGGCTCTATCTCATGCTGACATCTTTACATTTCTCTTCTTTGCTTATTTCTTCGACACTTCAAATATATATTTTCATTATATATATATGTGTGTGTGTGTGTGTGTGTGTGTGTGTGTGTGTGTGTGTATGCCTGAATAGACGTGACTATAAACAAGACCTTAGTCGGCCCAAAAACAACATAAACAACACTTCCAAACAAATTGGCTTAAGCGTGTTTACAATAATTTTTAATACATGGTTGCAAACTTATTATAATAGGTGCTTATCCTTTTACATAAAAAAATATTACACGCTAATCAAAGTCCTAAAGTCAGCTCCATACTTTGTACTCTGAACTGTTACTGTACTTGTTCTTCCTATAACTTGTTCGTATTGATATTCTGTACTATGCGTGTATAGGGTAGGCATACAAACATACCATAGAGCTTATTTTTGAATGCGCATATCCTGATGTGATCGTACACACGTGCGCTAATGCTCTGATCGACTGCAAGTCACTATTTTGTTCTATCTTCTACACTTAGTCAATTTTCACTTCATAGTTTACTGTCAAAGCTTCATATGACTTTCTTTCCATAATGACAACACAAAATAAGCCATATACTCCCTGGGAGTAAACTTTCCAATAATATCCCTTTGTCATTAATGGCAACAAAGGAATGTGACCAAGTTACTCAAGATTGACTTAACATAAAAAGAATTGTATATCATTATCTACATACGCTCCTCTCCATATTTATACTTATTCTTTATATACATTACTCCCCCTTTGACATTAATGACAAAGGTGTCCAAAAACTTCTAAGTCTCTAGATACTTACTCCATTTATACATCTGGATATCCAATATGAAGAGACTTGATCTCTTTCTGCCAAAATGCCTTCATTGTATCAACTGTCTGGAGATGGGTGCATAAAGCATATGTGAGCTTCTCAATTTTTATCAGATCCATGCAGGGACCTTGATCATACATGAAAATAGTGGCATCAATCTGTTTGATGTTCTCATCCAGAACTGCTAAGGAGGGCGCTAGTGCATTTCTTAGTTGAGTCTGCCTGATTCTTATCTTATTAATCTTGAATTTTGCCTTTTCAATCTTGTCTAGCTGACCTTGATAGATACTATTGTAGATGTTCATGTCTTACATGGATTTTTCAACTAATTTTCTAACACTGTCAACCAAGATATTTGCCTCTTATATCTTCTTGATATGTTCAGAGGTGAATTTCACTCTATCCATGTAGTTTTCTATTACATTTCTGCCTTTAGCTGCCAACTCTTTCAACATAGACTGACCAATCTTTAATGAGTTTAGATCTAAGGTAAAATTCTTTACCAGTTCATTTAATCTTTCCTTTTTATACTCATCTTCTGCCGTTCTAGTAGCTGAGTCTACTAAGCTTGTGAAGTGTGCTTTGAAGCTTAGTATGATGTCTACATCATAAACTGACTTAATTTTTGCTACTTTCTTGTCTGCGGGCACTAGGTCATTCAGAATGTTTACTTATTCCAAGAAGAGAGGGTTTCTCATAACATGTTTCTCTTTGGCTTTTTCCATAGCTAGGACACAGATCTTGATCAGGTCTTCTTCTCCCCATGCATCCCGACTTGCTGAGTCAGGAGTTAAACTTGACAACAATGAGTTTAGGTTGAATGGAAGGTGTAAATATAGTGTTCTGACTAGTGTCCATGCATTCACTTTTTACTGGGATCTCCATGACTGGTGTCTCATTATTTTGAGTGTCTTGTTCTTTATTCAAATCTATCGAATCATTAAAGGGGACTTCATCTTGCTGTAAAGATGTGTCATCAGTGCATACCTCCTTTGTTTCGTCATTGCTTACAAATGCTTTATAAACTTTGTCCATATCATTATCAGAAGATGTCATGGATATCTTGATATTATCAATCACTATAGTATCCCCTTAATCTTTTGTTGTATCAGAAGTTATTGAAACTGAGGGCGCTAAAACCAGTGGACCTATCTTAGGTGCATTCTGAATCACTAGTTCTATAACCTATTTGAGAGGAATTGGAGTTACCTTTGTTGTAGGTGTTGTTGATGGATACATATGTCTATCCATAAATACCCACTCAAATTCTTTATGAGTCTCTTCACCAACTAGATCATACTCCTTATTCATGATATGGAGAACTCTTGTTTTGGTTCTTAGGTGTGGCTTTACTAAATCTAACAGAATGACTTTCTCATCATGCGAGCACATTGGGAGAAGACTATCCAATGTTTCTTCTCTTATCCTCATATCCTCTTCAATTTATTGCCTCTTTAATATATCAAGTATGTTCCATACCTTGTCTAGTATGACAGTTTTGAGTTCCAATACTGTCCTTTTGAACTTAATCATGTGAGAGATGATCATAGAATGAATCTTTGATTTTTCTATCTCTTGATATTTTTCATATAGATTCTTGAGAGATTCTAGTCTTCCTTCATTAATAATTATGTACCTTAATACATTAAGACTAGGTCTGAAACCTACCTCAGGAGGAGCTTGTGTGTTCTTTACCTTGCTCCTTGGTGCAGGAGCACCCTTGAGATGCCAGCAAGTTTGGGGTCTCTTGTCATTTTGGGTGTGAGTGTGTGAAAGACCCTCTTGTAGGGAACTGTAAATACATAAGTTCATGTGGACCAAGAGTGATTTAGTATAGGTTTTAGTTTTTCTCTTTGTTATGTGAAAATAGCTCAAATTGGCTCGATTAAGTGATCTGTACTTGATGATGTCATCAAATGACAAGGTGATGTCATGGTTGTCTTTAGGGTCCTTAGGTATCATATAAGGCCTAACTAAGGTTGGATAGGTCAGACTAGTGTTGAAACACAAGAAAAGTGGAATTGTGTAAAAGATGTAAAAATGTTGCATAGCAACATTAGAAACTTTTCAAAAGTTGTTGACAACATTTTAAGTTGTCTTAAGATTTCGGTGTCTAGACTAGGGGGAGTTTAACCAAGGGTAAATACATTTGCTTAGAGTATATATGTGGTGGAAAACCCTAATTTGGGGGTTCTGAACTTAGTGTGTACGGACTGTATACCAGAGAGTAGAGAGTTTTTAATGAAAATAAGTGAAAGTTGATGAAAGTGGATTAGATTTGTGACTGTAACCTCTGGAATCCATTTGTGCATTTGTTTTATTGTTTTCCATATACTTATTTTAATTTGTAGTTACCTTTCTTTTTTGATTTTTAAATTCTTTAGTTTCAGACAGTTTGCTGCCCAGTTTTGACCAAGGAGCAAAGATGTGGACCTAACTCCACTTCCCACCATTGGTTCTGTATGGCCACCTGGGAATGGAGACTAGGTCCATGGAAATTCAAGAATGTGGAAGGAGGAATAGATGTGACTATACATAAGACCTTAGTCATCCCAAAAACAACATACACAACACTTCCAAACAAATTGGCTTAAGCGTGTTTACAATAATGTTTAATACATGGTTTCAAACTTATTACAATAGGTGCTTAGCCTTTACATAAAAAAACATTACACCCTAATCAAAGTCCTGAAGTTGGCTCAATACTTTGTACTCTGAATTGTTACTGTACTTTTTCTTCCTATAAATTGTTTGTATTGATATTTTGTACTATGTGTGTATAGGGTAGGCATAAAAACATACCATAGAGCTTATTTTTGAATGCGCATATCCTGATGTGATTGTACGCACGTGCGCTGATGCTCTGATTAACTACGAGTCACAATTTTCTTCTGTCTTCTATACTTAGTCAATTTTCACTTCATAGTTTACTATCAAAACTTCATATGACTTTATTTCCATAATGAAAACACAAAATAAGCCATATACTCCCTGGGAGTAAACTTGCCAACAATATCCCTTTTTCATTAATGCCAACAAAGGAATGTGACCAAGTTACTCAAGATTGACTTAACACAAAAAGAATTGTATATCATTATCTACATACACTCCTCTCCATATTTATACTTATTCTTTATATACATTACTCCCCCTTTGACATTAATGACAAAGGTGTCCAAAAACTTCTAAGTCTCTAGATACTTACTCCATCTATACATCTAGATATCCAATCTGAAGAGAGTTGATCTCTTTATGCCAAAATGCCTTCATTGTATCAACTATCTGGAGATGGGTGCATAAAGCATATGTGAGCTTCTCCATTTTTATCAGATCCATGTAGGGACCTTGATCATACATGACAATAGTGGCATCAATTTGTTTGATGTTCTCATCCAAAACTGCTAAGGAGGGCGCTAGTGCATTTCTTAGTTGAGTCTGCCTGATTCTTATCTTATTAATTTTGAATTTTGCCTTTTCAATCTTGTCTAGCTGACCTTGATAGATACTATTGTAGATGTTTATGTCTTGCATGCATGTTTCAACTGATTTTCTAACACTGTCAACCAAGATATCTGCCTCTTATATCTTCTTGATATGTTTAGAGGTGAATTTCACTCTATCCATGTAGTTTGCTATTACATTTCTGCCTTTAGCTACCAACTCTTTCAACATAGACTGACCAATATTTAATGAGTTTAGATCTAAGGTAAAATTCTTTACCAATTCATTTAATCTTTCCTTTTTATACTCATCTTCTAAAGTTCTAGTAGCTGAGTCTACTAAGCTTGTGAAGTGTGCTTTGAAGCTTGTTAGTATGATGGCTACATCATCAACTGACTGAATTTTTGCTACTTTCTTGTCCGCGGGCACTAGGTCATTCAGAATGTTTACTAATTTCAAGAAGAGAGGGTTTCTCATAACCTCTTTCTCTTTGGCTTTTTCCATGGCTAGGACACTGATCTTGATCAGGTCTTCTTCTCCCCATGCATCTAGACTTGCTGAGTCAGGAGTTAAACTTGACAACAATGAGTTTAGGTTGAATGGAAGGCATAAATATAGTGTTCTGACTAGTGTCCATGCATTCACTTTTTACTGGGATCTCCATGACTGGTGTCTCATTATTTTGAGTGTCTTGTTCTTTATTCAAATCTGTTGAATCATTAAACAGGACTTCATCTTGCTGTAAAGATGTGTCATTAGTGCATACCTCCTTTGTTTCTTCATTGCTTACAAATGCTTTATCAACTTTGTCCATATCATTATTAGAAGATGTCATGGATATCTTGATATTATCAATCACTATAGTATCCCCTTAATCTTTTGTTGTATCAGAAGTTATTGAAATTGAGGGCACTGAAACTTGTGGACCTATCTTAGGTGCATTCTGAATCACTAGTTCTATAACCTGTTTGGGAGGAACTGGAGTTACCTTTGTTGTAGGCATTGTTGATGGATACATATGTCTATCCATAAATACCCACTCAAATTCTTTATGAGTCTCTTCACCAACTAGATCATACTCCTTATTCATGATATGGAGAACTCTTTTTTTGGTTCTTAGGTGTGGCTTTACTAAATCCAACAGAATGACTTTCTCATCATGCGAGCACACCGAGAGAAGACTATCCAATGTTTCTTCTCTTATCCTCATATCCTCTTTAATTTATTGCCTCTTTAATAAGTATGTTCCATACCTTGTCTAATATGACAGTTTTGAGTTCCAGTACTGTCCTTTTGAACTTAATCATGTGAGAGATGATCATAGAATGAATCTTTGATTTGTCTATCTCTTGATATTTGTCAAATACATTCTTGAGAGATTCTATTCTTACTTCATTAATAATTATTTACCTTAATACATTAAGACTAGGTCTGAAACCTACCTCAGGAGGAGCTTGTGTGTTCTTTACCTTGCTCCTTGGTGCAGGAGCACCCTTGAGATGCTAGCAAGTTTGGGGTCTCTTGTCATTTTGGGTGTGAGTGTGTGAAAGACCCTCTTGTAGGGAACTGTAAATACATAAGGTCATGTGGACCAAGAGTGATTTAGTATAGGTTTTAGTTTTGCTCTCTGTTATGTGAAAATAGCTCAAATTTGCTTAATTAAGTGATCTATACTTGATGATGTCATCAAATCACAGGGTGATGTCATGGTTTTCTTTAGAGTCCTTAGGTATCATATAAGGCCTAACTAAGGTTGGATAGGTCAGACTAGTGTTGAAACACAAAAAAACTGGAATTGTGTAAAAGATGTAAAAATGTTGCATAGCAACATTAGCAACTTTTCAAAAGTTGTTGACAACATTTTAAGTTGTCTTAAGATTTTGGTCTCTAGACCAGGGGGAGTTTAACCAAGGGTAAATAAATTTGAGTTAGAGTATATATGTGGTGGAAAACCCTAATTTGGGGGTTCTGAACTTAGTGTGTACGGACTGTATACCAGAGAGAAGAGAGTTTTTAATGAAAATAAGTGAAAGTTGATGAAAGTGGATTAGATTTGTGACTATAACCTCTAGAATCCATTTGTGCATTTGTTTTATTTTTTTCCATATAATTATTTTGATTTGTAGTTACCTTTCTTTTGTGATTTGTAAATTCTTTAGTTTTAGACAGTTTACTGCCCAGTTTTGACCAAGGAGCAAAGATGTGGACCTAACTCCACTTCCCACCATTGGTTCTGTACAGCCACCTAGGAATGGAGACTAGGTCCATGGAGCTTCAAGACTGTGGAAGGAGGAGCTCTAGAAGTGCTTGCAATTATTTTTAAGAACTTGCCCTAGGCGAGCTAAATGTATAGCCCGGTTAGGAAGAGCAAGTGACAGTTAGTTTTAAATTTGCAGGGGGTGTTCTCATGAGCCAAGAAGGCCATGGTTGTATTGAAGGATGTTATACAGATTCTCAATAGAGTGGAGGAGTTCCCAAGACTTCAACTTGCCAAGGTTTGAAGCCTAAGACCTCAAACTGACCCAAAAGCAAGAAAAAGACCATATTCAAGAAACCAGGTGTACGGACAGAGTTGGACTCTGAGACCTAGAAAATCCTTGTGGGTTTTTGGCTTACTTGAAGACTACTAGAAGATATTTGGGGGTTCTTTGAAGTTTTTGCACAAAAAAAGTGTTGTCCTACAATTTAGGAGGCCTAATTGGTAAAAAGGGCTACAAGGCCTAAAAGGTAGGGATCTAGAACTCGATGGGAATATGGTTCAACTTTGTGGCTTCAAACCTAGGTTTCAATCCAATAATGGAGAATATTGAAGCCCTAACCCTCCTACAAATCCAATATTTATTTTAGGGCTTGCAGTGGTTTGAATGGAAGGTTCTTGTAGAACACAAGAATGGTGACCTTAACAAGATAGGAAGAATTCTTGGTTGGAGGGAAGCATTGAATCTTTCCAGTGTGAAAGGGTGGATTGAGGAAGCCCTAGATGTCTTAGGAGAGGCCTAAGAAGAGTTTCAAGAAAACTCAGAAGGTAACCAAGGAGTCTCCCTATCAGAATGGTATCAGAGCCCAAGTTCGAGATTTGGGAAAAGAAGAAATAGTGCAGCTAGTGAATGTTGCAGACCAAAGACTCAAGTGAGGAGTCTAGTGCATCAAGAAAGATGGTAACAAATGTTGAATTGGCCAAGAAAGTGGATGAACAAGAAGAGGATAACAGGTTGCTAAGAGAGAGATTGGCTCAAATGGAGAAACTCTTAGATGAAGTCTTAGCTAAGGAAAATAGTGTGAAGGACAAGGTAGACCGGAAAGAGGAAAAAGAAGCAAAGGATAAGGAGTGGGACCTAGATGAAGAAACACTTACCCCTGATCCAGTCTTACCAAAGGAACCCTTCTTGAAGGCACTCAAAGCCTTGAGTGATAAAGCCTTGGAGGGAGTACCACTATTTAGTGGACAAATGGATGTTGATTTGGTTTTAGACTGGATAGACAGACTTGAGAATCATTTTGAGTGTGATGGGGTGACTGATGCTCAAAAACTCAATGTGGCTAAGTCTAGATTAAGAGGACCAACACTTACCTGGTGGAAATTTGTTCAGAATGAAAGGGAGAAAGAGGGCAAGAGTCCTATTGTGTCATGGAAAGGTATGTTGACAAAGTTGAAACAAACTTATCTCCCAGATGACTATGAAGTTCAAATGCATAGAAAGAGATGAAATCTCAGAAAAAAAGACCTTGAAGTCCAAGCATATACAGAGGAGTTTCAGAAGTTATGCTTAAGGTCCAAGATATTGGAGGATGAAAGCATTAGATTGGCTAGATATCAAAATGGGCTCAAGTGGTCCATACAAGAAGAGATGAGTCTTGCTACTTTAACAAGTGTGAGACAGTGCTATCAAATGGCTCTTAAGATAGAAGAAAAGAGCAAGAGGAAGCAGGATCATACCTCAAGAGGAAGAGGTAGAGGTAAAGAAAATAGAGGAAGAGGTAGCTTTGTAGGCAAAGGTAGTGACTATAGGTCCCAAGGTGAAGCTAAGTTGACTAAGATAGTCAATGAGACCAGTGGTAGAGGCAGCATGAATAGAGGAAGAGGATTCCAAGGTGGAGGAAGAGGCAGATTTGGAGGTTCAGGTAGAGCCTCACACTTTGTAAACATGAAGTTTTTTCATTGCAATCAACTAGGCCATCTAGCCTATAGATGCCCAGAGAAAGCTTCTACCTCACATGGTGAGAAAAGAGTAAATTACATTTCTCAAGAGGATAATAATAGTGGTAAAACCCCTAAAATCAACCTTGAATTAGAAAGTGGGGAGAATCTTATGATTAGGAGAATACTCATTAAAGAACCGGTCAAAGAAGAAGCCAAGCAAAGGAGGGAACTATTCAGAGTAAAGTGCAAGATTCTTGGGAAAGTTTGCAAGATGATTATAGACTCAGGGTCTATTGATAACATTATCTCAGAGGAGGCAATCAGTAAGTTAGGATTGACAAAAATACTCAATACAAATCCATGCCGAGTAACATGGTTGAATAAGGGTCAGCATGTTCTTGTTAATGAGCAAGCATGGGTGAATTTTTCAATAGGGAAGTATATGGATAGAATATTGTGTGATGTACTCCTAATGGATGCATGCCACCTACTCTTGGGTAGGCCATGGCAGTTTGATAGGAAGACAATTCATGATGGAGAGAAAAATTCCTAATCTTTCAAGAAGGATGGGGTCACTTATAAAATTCAGTCACTTGTGGATGATGAGGGGTCTACATCAGCTGAGACTAATGTCTTATTGCAGGGAGGTAAAGAGTATTTGTAGAGAGTAAAGAGTGGAGAATGTTTACACTATGCTATCATGCTTAAGCCTAGTGAAGAGAAGAAGATGGAGCAAACACCATTGCCAAGGGAAGTGCAAGAGTTGTTGAAAGAGTTCAAAGACATAGTTAGTGATGGGACACCAGCAATGTTACCACCTCCAAGAGACATAAGTCATCAGATTGACTTCATACCTGGAGCATCTCTACCAAACAAGGTAGCATACAAGGTGACTCCTTATCAAAACAAGGAGATAGAAAAACAAGTCCAAGAACTTTTGGACCAAGGTCTTATTAGGAAAAGCATTAGTCCATGTGCAGTACTAGTGGTTCTAGCATCAAAGAAGGGAGGCAAGTGGAGGCTTTGTATAGACTCAAGAGCAATTAATAGGATCACTGTGAGATACCGGTTTCCCATTCCTAGGTTTGAAGATATTATGGATTGTTTGGGAGGAGCAAGGTACTACACCAAATTCAATTTGAAGAGTGGGTACCATCAAATCAAAATTAAGGAGGGGGATGAATGGAAAATAGCATTCAAGACAATAGAAGGGCTCTATGAATGGTTGGTCATGCCCTTTGGACTTAGCAATGCTAAAAGCACCTTTATGAGGTTGATGAATGAGGTGTTGAAGGACTACATAGGCAGATTTGTAGTTGTGTACTTAAATGACATCCTGATTTTTAGTAAGACAAAGGAGGAACATCTCCAACATTTGCAGATTGTGATGAAGAAAATTCATGAGGAGAAGTTGTCCATTAACTTGGAAAAGTGTGAATTTATGAAACAAGAGTTGATCTATCTTGGTTTTGTGGTGTCACAAGGATCCTTGAAGATGGATCCCAGCAAGGTTGAGGCAATCTTGAGTTGTCCTACCCCTACATGCAGCTTTGAGGTAAGAAGTTTCCATGGACTTGCACAATTTTATAGAAAGTTCATTGGAGGCTTTAGTGAAATATTTGCACCAGTCTTAGATACAATAAAAGGTGGAGTGAAAACCAAATTCAAATGGACTCTAGAGGCTGGTAGAGGTTCTGAAGTATTGAAGAAGAGAGTGGCAACACAACCTATTTTGGTTTTGCCTAATTTTGACAAGTTGTTTACCATTGAATGTGATACAAGTGGTATAGCTGTTGGGGTAGTATTGAATCAAGAGAATAGGTCAGTGGCCTTTTACAGTGAGAAGCTGAATGAGGCCAAGAAGAGGTACTCTTCTTATGATCTAGAGTTATATGCATTGGTGCAAGCTTTGAGGAAATGGAGGCACTATTTGTTGCCCAAGGAATTTGTAGTTTATACTGATAATAAGGCTTTGAGTTTTATCAATTCTCAGGAGAAGTTGAGCAACAAGAACCTTAAGTGGATGGAATATTTGCAGGCCTATACCTTCACTATCAAAAACAAGAAAGGGCAGATGAATAAAGTGGCTAATTCTTTTAGTAGGAGACTCTTGACAGTCCAAGAAGTACAACTGCAAAGTATAGGCATAGAAAGCTTCAAGAAGCTTTATGAAGGTGATGAGGACTTCTCAGAAGCATACAAGGTATGTAAAGACTTCAAGAACCATTTCCATAGTCAATTTGTAGACTATACAATTTAGAATGATCTCTTGTTTAGAGAAGGGAAGCTATGTGTTCCCAAGGGATCTATGAGGGAGAATGTAATTCAAGAAAAGCACAATGGAAGGTTAAGTGGGCATTTTGGCCTAAATAAGACATTGGAATTGGTGCAAAAGTTCTATTATTGGCCTAGAATGTAGAAGGACATCAGGAAGTATGTCGAGAAATGTTTGGTTTTCCAAAAAGCCAAGGGGATATCATCAAATGCAGGTTTGTATCAGCCTTTTCCCATTCCTAATAGGCCTTGGGAATGTATCAGTATGGATTTTATTATTGGGCTGCCTAGAACTAAGTCTGGTTTGGATAGTATATTGTGGTGGTAGATAGGTTTAGCAAGATGAGTCATTTCCAAAACCACCCATGATGCCAGTCATATTTCTCATTTGTTCTTTAAAAAAGTGGTAAGGATTCATGGTTTGCCCATGAGAATAGTATCTGACAAAGATGTCAAATTCATGGGTCATTTTTGGAAGACCTTGTGGTCAAGGTTGGGAACCAATTTGTCATTTGGGTCAACCTACCATCCCCAAACAGATGGTTAGACTGAAGTGATCAATAGAGTGTTATGAAATCTCCTTAGGTGATTGACAAAGGAGTATGGAGTGATGTGGGATCAGATGTTACCACAGGCTGAATATGCCTATAATGACAGTGCAAATAGGACAACAGGTAAAAGCCCCTTTGAAATAGTTTATAGAATGCACCCTAGAGGTGTGTTGGAGTTGAGACACTTGGAAAATTCAGAAGGAAGGAGTGCATATGTAGATGATTTTTCTCAATCCATGAAGGAAGTTCATGAGCAAGTAAAGAAGCAGCTCCAAGAGGCTACACAAAAGTTGAAAGCTAGAGTTGATGAAGGAAGAAGAGATCTTCTATTTTCTGTGGGTGACCTTGTGATGGTGCATCTCAATAATTCTAGGTTGTAGAAGGGATTCCCCACCAAGCTGCAGATGAGGAGGATTGGTCCTTGCAAGATTCTTGCAAAATATGGACAAAATGCCTACAAACTTGACTTGTCATCAGATTTGGCAATGTCTCCTATTTTTAATGTGCAGGATTTAGTCCAGTTCAAAGGACCTACACCAGTAGATATTGAATTACAGTCAGATGGTAAGGACATAGCAGCAGATGTTCAAATTACCCCTACACCAACACTAAGGGCAGTGAAGATTTTAGACTCTCGGGTGAAGAAAAAGACTAGAAAAGGCACTTATATGGAACATCTCATTCAGTGGGAAGGCATGTCAGAGGCTAAGGCTACTTGGGTAGCTGAGAATGAATTTAAGAAGCAGGGAATTGGTCCTAAGCTCTTGTCCCCAGAGGTGACATTAGTTCTTAACCTTGGTAGTATGGTGTAGGAGCACCCTTGAGATGCCAGCAAGTTTGGGGTCTCTTGTCATTTTGGGTGTGAGTGTGTGAAAGACCCTCTTGTAGGTAAATGTAAATACATAAGGTCATTTGGACCAAGAGTGATTTAGTATAGGTTTTAGTTTTGCTCTCTGTTATGTGAAAATAGCTAAAATTGGCTCAATTAAGTGATTTGTACTTGATGATGTCATCAAATGATAGGGTGATTTCATGGTTGTATTTAGGGTCCTTAGGTATCATATAAGGCCTAACTAAGGTTGGATAGGTCAAACTAGTGTTGAAACACAAGAAAAGTGGAATTGTGTAAAAGATGTAAAAATGTTGCATAGCAACATTAGCAACTTTTCAAAAGTTGTTGACAACATTTTAAGTTGTCTTAAGATTTCAGTGTCTAGACCAGGGGGGGTTTAACCAAGGGTAAAGACATTTGAGTTAGATTATATATGTGGTGGAAAACCCTAATTTGGGGGTTCTGAACTTAGTGTGTATAGACTGTATACCAAAGAGCAGAGAGTTTTTAATGAAAACAAGTGAAAGTTGATGAAAGTGGATTAGATTTGTGACTGTAAATTCTAGAATCCATTTGTGCATTTTTTTTATTGTTTTCCATATACTTATTTTTATTTTTAGTTACCTTTCTTTTGTTATTTGTAAATTCTTTAGTTTCAGACAGTTTGCTGCCCAGTTTTGACCAAGGAGCAAAGATGTGGACCTAACTCCACTTCCCACCATTTGTTCTATACAGCCACCTAGGAATGGAGACTAGGTCCATGGAGATTCAAAATAGTGGAAGTAGGATCTCTAGAAGTGCTTGCAAGTATTTTTAAGAACTTGCCCTAGGCGAGCTAAATGTATAGCCCGGTTAGGAAGAGCAAGTGACAGTTAGTTTTAAATTTGCAGGGGGTGTTCTCATGAGCCAAAAAGGCCATGGGTGTATTAAAGGATTTTATTTAGGTGCTTAAAAAATTGGAGGAGTTCCCAAGACTTCAACTTGCCAAGGTTTGAAGCCTAAGACCTCAAACTGGCCCAAAAGCAAGAAAAAGACCATATTTAAGAAACCAGGTGTACGGATAGAGTTGGACTCTGAGACCTAGAAAATCCTTGTGGGTTTTTGGCTTAATTGAAGACTACAAGAAGATATTTTGGGGTTCTTTGAATTTTTTGCACAAAAAAAGTGTTGTCCTACCATTTAGGAGGCCTAATTGGCAAAAAGGGCTACAAGGCCTAAAAGGTAGGGATCTAGAACTCAATGGGAATATGGTTCAACTTGGTGGCTTCAAACCTAGGTTGCAATCCAATAATGGAGCATATTGAAGCCATGACCCTCCTGCAAATCCAATAGTGAGTTTAGGGCTTGGAGTGGTTTGAATGGAAGGTTCTTGTAGAACACAAGAATGGTGACCTTAACAAGATAGGAAGAATTCTTGGTTGGAGGGAAGGAATGAATCTTTCCAGTGTGAAAGGGTGGATTGAGGAAGCCCTAAAGGTCCTAGGAGAGGCATAAGAAGAGTTTCAAGCAAACTCAAAAGGTAACCAAGGAGTCTCCCTATCACTCCTTGTAGTTCTTGAGGATGGATGACTAGTGGGTGCTTGCTTCCTTCCTCTAGACTTCTTGCTTGGTATAGAAAGTGGAGAGGATTCCAGATCAATGGTGGTTGATGGCATAGATATGTCTACATTTGATTTCTTCTTTTTCTTTTTAGGCATATCATCAGTCTTTTCCGTTTTCACTTCTGTAGGATTTTTCTCAAGTTCTTTGTCTATCTTAGCTTCTCTAGCTCTGTCAAGGTCTTCTTGTGTAACACCATGAACTTTTAGGATGTTTGAGGTAATCCTTGATGCCTTCCTTTTTTTTTAGCACTATATAAGATATAATCTACTTGATTTGTCTTTTCTCTGCAAGTACCCCATCTAGGTTCATTGGGATCCTTAGGCGCAGATAGGAGGAATTGTGCATAACCTTCCAAAACATGTTCTTCAACTTCATAACCAAGAGGGTGCATCCATTTTTTTCTAGGCTCAACTGCCTCCGTGCAAGTATAGTCAGTCTCCACCATGAAGCATATGGTGTCTTTGTATTTCTCAACTATCTTCTCAGGTATCCTGAACCTCTTCTACATCTTGATCCTGAAATTTTTGATATCCATGTCCATAGAATCTTTTGCACTACTCTCTGATGTAGCTTTTAGTGATATCTGAGACATAGTAGGCTTGCTCCTATCTAGGTAAAGATTTGCAACTTTACCAACAATGTGGAAGTACAAATAGATGATTAAAGAGCCAAACCTAAATATCTTGCTCTTGTCATGCTTAATGGATTTGATATTATCTATCAGCTCTGCGCACAGTAATTCACAGAGATTGTACTGAGTGTTATCTCTCACTATCCTTATTTCTACCAGAACTATTGTTGTGAACACACTATTCAGTCTTCTTGCTTGCTGAAACTTGTATCCAAGTATCATAGTGAGTAGTTTGATGTCATTCTCCTTAATGGGATCAACAGTACTACCACGCCTATCACTTCTAGATAAGCAAACTTGTTCAACCTGCTTCTTAACATCCTTTCCAATAGGAAGAGCTGGTCCAGTCTTAGGAAGTCCATACATCTCATGAGTTAGATCTGCAGTGATGTAGACAGCAACCTCACCAATCCAATATAGGTCATCATGTATCCTGCTTAGTAATATCTTAACCCATTCTGGCTCATAGAAATCATGCACGTTTGAATACTCAAAGATAGGGTTATCAGTGAGATGCGCATATTCATCCTTGAATGAATAGTCTGGTTTCATCATAGAACCCATGAGAGATTCAATGTTGTTGTCTCCAACTATTTCCTTCTTGCAATAAACATATGCGCGGATGTCTTCTACATGTATGACTCCAAGTGGAGTCCTAGAGAATTCTCCTTCGACATCATCTAGTATAGACTTGAATGGATGCTTCTTAAAGACAAATCTCTTCCTTTTAGCAATGTCAAATATAACAGGAGTTTCCATACTTACTTGCAACTTGGTTGAGTAGGGTTTCACAAAAATTTTGAAATGATGCGACTGCTAGGGTTCTGTTCCAATCGTTAATCCATTCACAAACCAACTAATCTTTTAAACTGTAGTGCTTTGAGGCTCAATGCTTATCTTCTTTTTGAATGCTTCAATCTTGAATGCAAAGTGAGGTTTTTAGGATCTTTTTCCAATTTATATAAAGATTAATTACATTTAATGCTCATTGTCGTAAAGCGGTTTACAGAGAGAATTTCAAACTTTGTTATGAATGAAGTAAAGGCAATGCGTGAATGCATACAGCCTTAATTCATGATCACATGCATGAATCCATAGGCACATACTCAGAGGTGATTATACCAGCCGTGCAGGGGTTAAGAGCTATAATAGCTCCCCCTAAGACCATGAGGGTCAATTATCTAGAAGTAGAAGGTGCGTCCACTAAGGATGCATCTACTACCTTTTTCTCTTCATTATCCTTCTTTACTTTGACCCATATTTTACCTGAGTTAGCTTTAGCTTCCACAAACTTAACTTCTCCCGATTCTTCAAACAAATACTTCTTAGGATTCTCTTGTCCTTTTGTTCTTGATCTGCAAGACCTTGAGATGTGTCCATCTTTTCCACATGAGTGACAAATGATAGGAGGTCTGATGTTGTTATTCATCAAGTTGTATTTCTTGGCTCTGTGTCCATTGTAATTACATATCTGACATGTAATTCTTTGCAAGTTTCTTTGAGGTTGATTTCTCTGATTGAATTGAGTTTGATTCCTTTGGTTCAGTTGTGGCTAATTTCTTTGATTTGTTCTACAATGAATAGCCCTATGACCAAACTTATTGCAGGAGTAACAGTAACCATTGAAGGGTCTTACATTTTTACAATCTCTTGCCAAGTGTCCATGCTTGTTATAGGCATAGCAAGTACAGTTGACTACCTTGTGCTTATCTTTTGGTGGTTCTGCTTTAGTCTCTTCATGATTCTCAGTTTTCTTTTATTCTGAAGATTCTATTTGAGATTTCTTTTTTTCTTGTAATGAGTTGATCTCAATTTGAGATAAACTATATCCCATACCAGTGGTATCACCTTTTAGTTTTTGTGCATAAAGCTATGATTGAATTAAATCAGAACTTGTGTGTATTTTGTCAATCTTGTCTTTTTCTCCTGATAATTCATATTCAATCTTATTCTTGATGTTTTCCAATTCCAAGATTTTCATATTGGCTTGCATGAGTTCTTCATCTAACTGTTTATTTTCTTTGTTCTTCTCTTCAATAGTTGTTAGGCTATCAGTTAATTGATCATTCAATTCTTCTATCTTGTCCTTTAAAGATAAGTTTTCTTCATTTAGTTTCTTGACCATTTTCCCCAAATCATTCGTAGAGCAGTCTTTCAAATCTTTTCTTAACTTTTTTATAAGTATTTGTGAGCCATCAACTTTTAGTTTAAGTTCCTCATTTTCTATCTCAAATCTCTCTAGATCTTCAAGGGCTGCTTCAAGATTCTTTTTCAGATGTTTGAATTCTATTGAATCCATGATCTCCTCAAGTGGTTAAAATTTTCTCTCAAAGGACCAGAGCTCTGATACCAATTGTTAGAAACATTGAGAGGGGGGGTGATTCAATGTTTAGCTAATTATTCAATTTCAACAACTTTAAACATAAATCAATTATATATCACTTGAATTTTAACACAAGATCACATAACACATAATATGATTATGGGGAAACCTTTATTAGAGGAAATCCCCAGTGGGAATTAGTACCCACAAATATTTCACTAGTATAATGAACCTGTTAAAGTTCCTTTGCCCTGTTAGAAGCAGTCTTTACAATGCAAGTACAATGACCTAGTTAAAGGTCTAACCCTGTTAGGAGTCTTTTACAAATAACCCTATTAGGGGTGAGGACTCACTGTCCAAGAGCTCACTGCTCAATGAGAAAGAAGGCTACAAACTCCTGAGAATAGATATGCACTATATCCAAAAGTGAATTGTTGTATATGACACGGATGTCTGATCAGTTCAAGCTATGCGCTTATACTCTTGTCTTCTTCAGGGGCTCTATCTCATGCTGACATCTTTAAATTTCTCTTCTCTTCTTATTTCTTTGACACTTCAAATATAGCTTTTCATTACATATATATATATATATATATATATATGCCTGAATAGACACGACTATAAACAAGACCTTAGTCGGCCCAAAAACAACATACACAACACTTCCAAACAAATTGGCTTAAGCGTGTTTACAATAATGTTTAATACATGGTTGAAAACTTATTACAATAGGTTCTTAGCCTTTACATAACAAAATATTACACGTTAATCAAAGTCTTGAAGTCGGCTCCATACTCTGTACTCTGAACTGTTAGTGTACTTGTTCTTCCTGTAACTTGTCTGTACTGATATTATGTACTATGCATGTATAGGGCAAGCATAACAACATACCATAGAGATTAGTTTTGAATGCGCATATCCTGATGTGATCATACACACGTGCGCTGATGATCTGATCGACTGCAAGTCACTATTCTGTTCTATCTTCTACACTTAGTCAATTTTTACTTCATAGTTTACTGTCAAAACTTCATATGACTTTATTGCCATAATAAAAACACAAAAAAATCCATATACTTCCTGGGAGTCAACTTTCCAACATTGGGTTTGTCTCTTTATAGACATGATTCACCATTTCTTTGCTTTCTTGATCTTGGCATGATCCACAATTCTCGCTAATTAGATTTAAAGAAAAACTCTAGTTTTATCTCGTAGAGATCTTCTTGCCAACTAGACAAAGTAGCTTTAAATCCATTACTTATCCTTGGCTTTATCTTGTCAATTAAAACAATGATAAGTGTCAGTTAAGTCTATTTATAGCTCTTGACAACAAAGCATTTTGTCATTTCTGAACTCTTTGTTCTGTCGGTCAACACTTCAGTTAGTCATCAGTGATAACTGACTGTTTCGTCGGTGTGACTTCAGTTGTCTTCAGGATCTCCGTCTGTCAGGAAACACTGTAATTCTTTCTGTCGGGTTACTCTGTGATTTTCTCATTGGGCAACACTATGACTTTTCTCATCAGTAATGCTGTGCATTTTCTTTTCAGGTAACACTGTGACTTTTCTCTTTTACTCTGTCCATAGGTGTGCACTCTGTCAGTGTATATAGTCACTTTGTGAATACTTGAATTATATGAATTACTGATAGCATAGCCTTTGATTCATCAATTCTTTGAAGTCTTTGGCAGTATGTCCATGACCATACAGATTATATCAAGTTGACATCAATGACAATATAATACATTAATTGATTTAATGCCTTGCATGATCATCAACTTAACATCTTCAAATATTCAATCAGTTATAGTTCATCAATTGAAAATGGAGTCCAAATAGAGGATGCTTTAGTAGGAAGTGGGGAACTAAAGCTTTACAAGATAATAAAACCTTTTTAAAACAACAACAATTCTTCAAACAATACTAATAATGATAAACCAAAGTTTTGGATGAAGAATACGAACAAAAATTTAGTCAATGATGGAGTAGTGGAAGCTCACAATCTTAAACAAAAACCTTTCAATCTTTCAATGGGTTCCACTAATCAAACTTATAATGTTAACCAATCCTCCAATAACCCTTATAATAATGCAAATGCTTCCAAGAACAATCAATTAAGTTCCAAGCCTAAACCTAATTTTATGACTCAATTTACTCCAGGACCACAGAGAAAGTTTACTCCATTGGGGGGAACCACTTGAGTTGACCCTAAGAACACTTGTTGCCAACAAACTTATAAATTTACTAGAGGTGAGACCATATGAATCTCAAGGAAATCCATCATGGTGGAGTGATTCTAATCATTGTAATAAAGGGCACAAAATGAACGATTGTATGAATTTGAAACATGTGGTTCAAGTCCTTATTGATAATTGTTAAAATAATAACAGAAATAAGAGAGAGACAGGAAATTGTTTAATTCAATGAGTAGGAGATAGGAGATTTACCATGAATTAGCACAAAACCAGGAGCATTCACCAATGAGAAAATCAACAAAGGAGACAAGATTTTGAAGGGGGAAAGCATAAAAAACCCCTGTGATATAAAGAATGGGAAAACATTCCTAAGAGAGAGAGAGAGAGAGAGAGAGAGAGAGCCAAGCTCATACAATAGCATTCGAGAAGAAGAAATTAACCTAAAATCTCATCTAAGGAGAGAAGGAGAGACATCTCTTTAATAGAGATGTGAGAAAGGAGTTGCATGGTAACTCCCATATCT
>MU228094.1:144115-154633 GCA_018584345.1 Thuja plicata
TCCTCACAAGAGGACAAAATAGGTGTAGGGATTCCATAGGAATCACCTACTTACATAATGCAAGTAAAGATTAATTTCTAACACACCCCTTTAATCTTTACTTGGGGTTTTACAAAAATCTGCAACTTGATAATCTTTCTCGAGTAGAGGAGGTAAATTTGCTTGTCTTCACTTTGTTTTAATATGAGGTGATGGTGAATTGATATATGATTCGATCGTGAAATAGGGGTCCTTTGAGTGTTGCAATACACAGGTTTAGGTGCTTGTTGAGATAGGCCAAAATGTTCAAGTACACGTGGAGATTGATCATAGTTTCTTCTCCAAGAAATATTACCTGAAAAATGATAATAACCACAAGTGGATCTCCCATACTTGGGATCTCCCTTTAGATATGAATTAGTAAAATATGATAAAGTAAAAACATATTGGGAATCATTAAATGCATCATTCATTTCATAAAGAGATTTTGTAAACCAAATGAAATCATCACTAGATGCAGAATCAAAAGTAGAGCTAGTATAGTCACTATAAATAATATTACTATTATCATCAAATGTAATTTCATTATAGAGAGATGTTGTAAACCAAATGGATTCATTACTAGATACATAATAAAGAATAGAAATAGGACAATCACCGTTAATAATATCATCACGGAGATTAGAGTTTAGAGAAGGAGGTTGGTCCTCCATAATAACCATTTGAGTGTCATGAAATTCTTTGAAGCAAAGAGGAACATAATCTCCTGTAATACATAAGGGCAAAGTGATATTGATAAACATATTAATAATTTCATCTTCTTGTTCTAAAATATCATCCAAAGCAGAATATGTATGAGAATAAGAAACATCATCAAACTGTAACATGTTAACTCTATGAGGAAAATAGGAAGCGAGGGGATCATCCCCAAAACTAACATCATCACATGGGTCGTCCCAAATAGGAAAATAATTTAAATGATACATAATGTCACAGTGTGGCATTAATGAATAAATGAAAGTGGGTTAAGATAAAAGATATTAAGTGAGACCAAATGAAACAGTTAACTTTTGATTAAGTAAATTTTAAGCTAAGGGGCGCGAAAAATAAATTTAACATAAATAGTAAATAATCAATTACAAGAATATTTAAATTTTAAAAAAATAAAATTTTTCTATTAAACTGATGAAACAAATTTGAATTGCAGTTAAATAATGAGTTAGCAATGGAAATAAGATAGATTTGATACAAACAATTTAAGAATGAAGTGATAAAAAGAAATTGTGAGAAAAAAAGTTTTAAGGGTTAAACCTTTGATAAATAAATTAAAATTAATTTTAATGATTAAACGTAAAATTGTTAAAAAAACATAGATAAATAGAATATTAAATAAATATGATAAATAAAGCAAGGAATCTACAGATTCTGCCACAATCCTGGAAGAAACAAACATCAGATAAAGGTTTGCAGCAGCTGTATATAAAAAAATGATTAACCTGTATGAGAATAAATAGCCTGCAATGATATGATTAAAAAAAATGGAATAATGGCCATATGAGGGCCGAATGAGGGAGACTAAATATACAACATGTCCTAAATATAGCAAAGAACTCCTGCCACAAAATCAAAAACTTGAGAGCAGCGATTAAATGAATAACATTTGCTAGAAAAAAAAAACAAAGAACTATGATACTACCTGCGTTATACTACTGAACAATCCATCACGTATTTGTTTCTTATCCAATCTTGTTTAAATCTGTCGTGCCTCTAGTTTTAGCAATTGATTTCTTTCTATCTTTCTTTCATTCTTCCTTTGAGTCTCTCAGTTTTTTTCCACGGAGTTGTAATATAGTCGAGATCTATTAGTAATGGGAGGAGCAGTGCTTGACGGGTTTCATCCTAGTTCTCTAATGATGAGGGAAAATTTGACGGAACTTGACAGACAATTTGATGTCAATGATCTACCTAGTGTGGAGAAGATTGAGTGGGAGAATGTGAATGGGCTTTGAGATCAACAGAGGTAGGCATTAATGAGACTGAGCTCGAAGGGAGTCTATTGGAAACATCTCTCAAAATCTTCCTCTATTTTTGCTCTTTACATGCTCTTTCATACAGGTGAGGTAAGAGGCGTGGGGAGAGGAGAAGGGGTTGCGAGAGCTATTGCTGCGCAAAAGAATGTAAAAATGAAGGGAAAGAATTATAAGCTACAAATCAAATGAAATAAGCTGCGCAGAGGGAGAGAGAATCAAGCCAAGGTAAGGAAAGAAGGCTGCAGGATGAAATAGAAAGGGTGGCACAAGATGACAAGATAACTATGGAGTGCACATGCGGGGAGTAAAATAGAAGTTAAATGTTGCACAATACAAGTGTAAGTGATGCGCAATGAAGGAAGATTTTAAAATAAAATAATATGAAGCATTGAAAGATATGGATAAAGTTGAGCAGTAAGGAGGAAATAATGTTAAGAAGGCAGCGCAAGGAAGGTAAAAATGAAGGGGTTGCGGGAGGGAGGAGAGATAAGGGGTGAGGGGTGAGACAGCAAACAAAGCTGAAGAGAGGTGGTTGTGCAGGGGAGAAAAATAGCAGGGAAGGGTGCAGCGAAGGAGCAGCAAGATTGGATATATATATATATATTGAAATGAATGTTGATCAAGGTGAATCCACAATGCTCAATATCTAGTCAACAATGCTAATCAAAATATATGATAAACAATATACAAGGATTGAAATATGTTATGATAAATGTAAATATAATGCTGATAAAAAAACAAAGATTTAACCAATATACAGAGATGAATAAATAGAGAACAAAGATCATACGAAAAGATATGCTGAGATAAATTTCTGGGATACAGAGATATATAAAGCTACAGAAACATATTAAGATCAAAACAAGATAAATATAAGCATCTATAGATAATGAACAGAAGAAAAAGCTAGCAAAGATCTGTAAACTAGATTTATGAAACCTTGCAGGAAACCAGAGATTAAAATCTTGAATCCTGTAGATCAAATAAGATAGATCAATAAAAAACCAGCATGCAAGTATAGAGCCAAAAAATGAAAGTCTCCAAACCTGCACAAAACAAGTCAGTATTGTATCCAATAGATAAACTAATAATGTATGCAAAAGATAAATTGGGTTTGGCGGTAAACCAGCGAAACCCAAAAAAATTTCAAATTTTTTCTCAACACTCTCTCAAGAGTCTCTGATATTGGAGTGCTCCAAGATATGGTAGCTCCTTCACCTGTAAACTCAATCGAAGATTAAACCAACCTGCTCTGATACCATGTTAAAATAATAACAGAAATAAGAGAGAGACGGGAAATTGTTTAATTCAATGAGTAGGAGATAGGAGATTTACCATGAATTAGCACAAAAACAAGATCATTCACCAATGAGAAAAGCAACAAAGGAGACAAGATTTTGAAGGGGGGAAAGCATGAAAAAACCCCCATGATATAAAGAATGGGCAAAAATTCCTAAGAATGAGAGAGAGAGAGATAGAGAGTGAGAGCCAAGCTCATACAATAGCATTCGAGAAGAAGAAATGAACCTAAAATCTCGTCTAAGGAGAGAAGGAGAGACATCTCTTTAATAGAGATGTGAGAAAGGAGTTGCATGGTAACTCCCATATCTATGTATGCCACATTTCATAAAGTGTGTGCTACTTGTGTTATTTCCTCTTAAGGAGGAATCTAAGGGATACCTTGGTTTATCCAATTTAAATAATACAACCAAGGGATAATAAAAAATACATAAAAAGAATTATCCTCACAAGAGGACAAAATAGGTGTAGGGATTCCATAGGAATCACCTACTTACATAATGTAAGTAAAGATTAATTTCTAACAATAATGGTATTTGTACGCAACGGATCAAAATCTGTAACACTCTTGAATCAATGAGGGGTTAGTAGCATTGATTTGCAATGGGGGAAATTGATAAGAGACAAGCTACTAATAACGAAACTACGAATCAATAAAATATACAAGCAAATAAGAGGAAAAAAAATGAATGCAAACCCAATTTCTTGAACCTTCTATTGTCTCTCTCTACTCCTTCTGAAATGCTATTTGTGGGATGCTCAGTATTGGTGTGGGCAGTGTCTATGACTTGGGAGCGTCAAGAATTTTATATTGAATTTCTTTTTGATCGCAAGATGGCTTGATGCTTGAACCAATCTGACAAAGTAATGGCGCATGTGAGCTTGAAATCATGGATCCTTCAAATGGTTATGAAGGGTTTGTTATATAGGAATTGAGAATAAAATGAACGGTTGAGATCAATCCCAAAAATAGGAAGATGAATGATTGAGATCAAAGGGAACTGGAGAAGCCATCAGTAAACTCCACCTCTTCAACTGAGAGAGAGGAGATAGAGTTTGGTTAACTGAAGAGCTAATTTTGAGTTACCTTTTAGAACTGAAGAGGTGGGTGGAGAAACCCATTTGAACTGAAGAGGTGGGTGGAGTAACCCATGTGATCTAAATACAGTTATCTCTTTGAAGATAAATGAATATTTAATTCATTTTTGAAATTAAAGTTTTCAACATGTGAGATAATTGAATTATTTTTTATTTAGAATTGCATTATTGAATGAAATTAAATTAATTTAATTGGAAGAATTTAATTATTAAGTTTAAATATTTCAATTTAAAGTTTAAGAAATTGAATTTAATTAATTAATTAATAGAAATTAATCAATTAAGGTTAATTAATTAAATAAAATTAATTATTTAATTAATTTTGGGAATTTGATTAGATGATTTAGGGAATGAATTGAGAAGAAAAAGATGATTAATTAACGATTAAAAAACCATTAATTAATAGATAAAATAAATTTAGAAGAAAATAGATGATTAATTAACGATTAATAAACCATTAATTAATAGATGAAAATTTGTGTTTTTAATCTCAAGTCGCAAGTCTGTCCATTTTAGGGTGTCTACATTTTCCCCTCTTTGATGCATTGTGGCTTGTCGCAGTGTGTCAAAGATTCTTTGTTTTGAACCTACCCCAGCTTGCCCTGGCTATAGAAGGTGTATTTACGCCCCCTTAACAAGTTTGAGCAAAAATTCATGGCATGAGCGTTAATTTGTTGAAACTGCAAATTGATAATCTGGGTATCTGACTGATTTGGAAAATGCTTCATTATGCCCCTGATATTAAGTGTTGAAGTTTCTGGGGTCCGGGAAGATAAATTTGAGGTCCTAGAGGAATTTGGGTTTTCAAAAATCTTTATAAATAACTAGGTGAGCCAATCATTTGTCACTTTGCACTCTTTGAGTTGTTGGTGCTCAAATCAACAGATTGGATTTCCTATGGACTTGCCAATCCAATGATGGGAAACCCAAGTGATTTGGCCAACTAACAAGTTTAACCTTGGGGTAAGGTTGAAATTTTTTCAATTTTGGCTCTGCAGAACCAAGGCTGGTAGGCCTATACCTTATTCTTTAAGGCTTTTATAGCAGATAATAAGCACTATAAATCTCTCCTTCACAAGTATGGTCAGTTACTTTGAAAGGAATCAAACTGTGATCAATTGAATATAACTGTAAAACTGAATGCTTTGTGAGAATAACAGGGATGTTTTGTAGATGTGAATATATAAATGAAGGAATTTTAGAATCTCTCAACAACATGAAACAATAAATCAAATGTCTATCTTTAATAACAATTAGATCAGTGTCTGTATCAACTTGGGCAATAGAGTCAATCCAACATTCAATCCTATGTATAACTTTGCAAGACAGTATTCAACCATCAACTATCTGACTGCTTTAGATGTAGAGAAGACTAAGGTCTATATTATATCCTTGTTAGTTCAAATGAGTTTAACTCCTATGGTTGGGAGACCAGATGAACAAGAAGCCGGAAACAAATTTAGTTATCACACACTTCCTGATATTCAAACAATAATATGAGACAATAACTCTTCTGCATAAGCAACTCAAAGACAACAATTGAAATTCCTTCAATAATTTCAAAGGACTAACTGAAAATGGTTAAAACCTTGAACCAAGATAGACAGAAAACACTTATCTTTTATTGATTATCAAAAATACCTACATAAGAATCTATGCCTAGTTGTGATCAAAACTAAAACTATCTGAAATGAAAAATATCAATCCAGACTGCCCTAGAGACATCCCTCTGCAATGTTCCTGGTACCCTTATTTATATGTCTTTGAAAGGATGCAAAACAAGCTTAAGAGCATTGCAATAGTTCATCTCTAACTAAACCTAATCCCTATGATCAACAACTAAACAGTCAGAAATACAATTGAGGAATGAATTATCATCCTTCAGCAACAGTTATCGACCAAAGCGATAATACAATCATAATAATTTATTATGAATCTCTAATAATATCTTTAACTTCTGCAAGGTAGATTAATGGTCATTTGCATGCCTTTGGTATTTCATCTTCATTCTAGATTGCTTCATTTTCATCTTATCACCTGTGAAAACCCTACATGTAGACAATGTTGACGTATCAAATATTCATCAAAACCCTCAGTCGACAAAATAATAATATAAAAGCATATAAATACAAATAAAATCCAATTCATTAGTGCCACTGGGGAATTTTTTTCCTCTATAACTAGTCAGAGATACATGGCATGTTCTCGCAATGCCTCAGTGGATAACCATCATGCATCTTTCCATCACGAGTAAATGTCAATCGTAGATCAGACATGAACATCATCATTGATCCCTTAACTCATCTGGTCTTTAATTTAACTCTGATTTCTTTCCAGTGACCTCATGACTGTGTAGTCTCATGATCTCTAATCTTTCATCTTAACCACGGTTCTATTGACATACTTGGCGACTGCATCTTTATCTCTTAATCGCTGAATGATTTTGACTTTTCAAACTTCATCCGGCGATCACCCGACTACCGTAGATCTTCATATTTAATCATTCAGTCTCTTAGTGGGGCTGGGACATGTGTTGATCGGGCATAATGGCTTATACGTTATATGTCGATCACTTTATCATTAAGCAATTACGCAAGCCGTCCGATCAAAACTTAACATGACTGCTCCTTACTTTAACCCATGGTTTTATCTTTAACTGTACTTTGACCTCAGGTTTTCTTCAGAGATTTGGTGACTGAGTGGTCTCATAGTCTCAAGAACTTTGTTCTAACTCTGATTACATTATGAGACTACGCGACTGAAAGGATTTCAACTCTACTCCAATAAAACTGGAGTTATGGCGATGGTTATGAATTTACACCAGTCTCAAAGTCTCTTGAGGATTTTTTTAACCCGTAGTTTATCTTGAGACTTAGAGACTGTCATACAATTAACTTTGCATCTACAGCTCTAATTTAATCCCTGTCCAAGTCATAAAATTTATTAAAAAATTAATACCAGACCGCGAAAAGAGCCTAACGGCTATATTTATGAATTTCAAATATTATACAGGATGTTCAAATATGAAGCTTAGTAGATTTAATCAGAAAAATACATGGAATTAGATAAGACAAATGCATATGCAGAACAATTTCAATAATAAACCATAAAAAGAAGAAGGAACATAAGCATAAATTGGAATACAAATTGCAAAAGATATTTCCCTGAATAATTTAGCCATTCAAAATTGACTGGGAATTTGGGTTCTACTAGTGGCTCTTTCTAGAGATGTGTGTGCATACTTGGACACAACAAGATCTCAGCTATCTCTAGAGAAGAAGACCAAAATAGAGACAAAGAACAATATAAAATAAAAAACAAAAAACTCAGAAAGTAAAAATGCGATGTTAAGAATACTTCCTACTTTCAAGAGAAGAAAGGTTTCAAATACTGAGCATGGGTTGGAAATTCCTAAACATAACCCTATGTATCTTGTAACAGGTAACTCTTTTCTCTTGCATTATCAAAAATAATATAGGGCCCATGCCATAAAGCTTCAAATTTACCATGCTTTCCTTTATCTTGATCTTTAGCATTCCACTTTAATACCCAATCTCCTTTTTGAAAGTTTTTGTCCTTAGTTCTCTTGTCATGCAAAGTCTTCATCTGCAACTGTTTTTCACATTCTTTCTTTGTGCATCCATTCTAATTTCATCTAACTCTATAAGTTGGTTCATCCTATCTCCCATGAAATCCATATCCTCTAATTGTTCCTCTCAGACAAATTTTTACACTGGGAGAAGTTTATTCAATGGTAATCTGGCTTGTTTTCCATACACTAGCTCATAAGGGGCAAATCCAGTAGATTTTTTAACCATTATTCTGTCTGCCCAAAGTGTAAGGGGTAATTTGGAATCCCATGCCCTTTTGTTGTTTTTTAACATCCTCTTAATGATTTTCAATATGTTTTTATTGCTTGACTCAGCCTGACCATTCCCTTGTGGATGGTAGGGGTAAAAATATGACAGATTAATACCATACTTACTGCAAAATTCAGAAAATTCCTTGGATCTAAAGAACATATCATTATCACAAATGATTTTGCAAGGGACACCAAATCTGGTTAATATATTTTCTGTTAAGAACTTCACAACTACCTTGCTTGTAGCTTGCCTACATGGTATGGCTTAAACCCATTTGGTGAAGTAATCTATTGCAACAAGGATCCATTTATGTTTCCCACTAGAAACGTCAGTGATTTCACCGATAAAGTCTATCCCCCACATTTGGAAAGGCTCTTCAGTTAACAAGGGTCTTAGGGGTAATGCACCATTATATTGCAAGTTTCCTGAAAACCTTTGATAGGCTTCACATTTCCTAACATATGCATAGTTGTCCTTAAAAATATGAGGCCAATAATACCCAGCATGAATAATTTTATGGGCAATGGTTCTTGCTGAGAAGTGACCCCCACATACTCCATCATGTAATTCTTTCAAAACTACTTCTGTTTGGTACATATCTAAGCATAATAATAGAATACCTTGTCTATTTCTCCAATATAAATCACCTTGAATTAAAACATATTTAGAAGCTTGCAACTTTATTGTCTTTTTCTGATTTTCAGTTAAACCTTCTTTGCATTTCATATGTTTAAGAAAATGTACTATATCAGTATACCATGGACATCTTTCAATGCTTACCACTGATTCCTCAATGCTTACTTGATTTATCTGAACTGCCTCAAGGTTTGATTCTGCCATCAGCTTTGCAAGACCCTGTCCTCTGACCAATTTTTTTATCAGGATCTCCATGTCAAATTCTTGAATTTGGTTTACCCATCTATATCTTCTTCCTATCACTTCAGATTTCTTAAATATGTCTTTGATCGATGCATTTGGTACGTAGGCTATCACCTTAGCTCCCACTAGATAGGACCTAAAATATTTTGCTGCCTTGACTAAAGCATAGGCTTTCTTTTCATTTATGTCATAGTTTAATTCTATTGCTTGCAGGGTTTTACTGAAGAATGCTATAGGTTTCTCATAACCTTCATCATTTTTCTACAATATGACTGCAGCAATAGTGTGATATGATGCAAAATAAAATATTTGGAAAGGATTTGAAAAATCTGGTGTCTTAAGAACTGGGGCTTCCTTAATAGCCTTCTTAATGTTAGCAAATGCCTCTGTAGCCTCATTAGACCATTTGATTTCCACACATTTTTTAAGCATCTCAACAATGGGTTTGATAATTTCAGAAAAATTAGGGACAAACCTTCTTACAAAATTTATTTTCCCAAAAAATGACTGGATACCTTTGATATATTTAGGAATTTGAATCTTGTCAATGGCTGCAATCTATTTAGGATCTATCCTTACACCATCCTTGGATACAATATGGCCAAGAAGCTTTCCTTCTGTAATCCCAAAATGACACTTCTTTAGGTTTAAAGATATACCATACTCTATAGCTCTTTTGAAAATCCGCTCCAAGAGACTGCAATGATCATCTACCTTCTTAGAATAAGTCATCAAATCATCTTGATACACTGCCATAATAAGGTCAAACAAACCATCAAATGCCACATTCATTTCCCTTTGAAAGGTTTCTCCTGCATTGGTTAGCCCAAAAGGCATTCTTGCATATACATAGGTTCCCCAAGGTGTGGTGAAGGTTGTCTTATACTGTTCTGATTCTTTGACCTTCACTTGGTTATACCCTGAAAACTCATCCATCATTGATAACAATTCATTTCTAGTGACCTTTTGTAGGAGAGATTCCATATTTGGCAATGCATAATTATATTTTAAAGATGATATATTTAGATTTCTGAAGTCCATGCACAACCTTACGTATCCATTCTTTTTTCTAATAGGGACTAAGTTTGACACCCAAGTAGAATGCCTAATAGGCACAATTATACCTGCATCCCTCATCTTGACAAATTCTTCTCCCATCTTTGGAGCCAGCATTGGTTTGATGGGACGTTGCCTCTGTCTAAAAGGTTTTGCATCTGATTTTAGAGGAATTTCATGCTAAAATAGGTCCTCTCTGTAAGCTTTAAGGTCATCATATGACCATGCAAAGATGTGCCTATACTTTCTTAATAGATTTATCAAATTAGCTCTGACTTTAGGAGTAATTTTTTTGCCTATACAGACTTCCTTAG
>MU228094.1:154745-180791 GCA_018584345.1 Thuja plicata
AATTTTGTTGGTTTTTAACTGAACAATTTTCTTATCAAACAAGGTTTCTTTTCCATCTTGAGTTTCAACATACCCATTCCAGTCAATGCACTAATATTCATACTTATCCTCATTGATTATAAATTTGTAGAGGTCTCTATCATCTTCAAATATCTGCCAATTATGCACGTTGTCAGGGACTAATGGCCTATTTTTCATCTCCACCTGCACCATCTCATCAAAAGGGATATCAATCTGCTTGATGGCTATATTAGCCATCAAGTCTGTAAGAAAATTCTCTGACCTCTCTATCCATTTAATTCCAAAGGCATCAAAGAATTCAATTAATTCCCACACTAGATTTCTATATTGTTTTAATTTTGGATTCTTGGTGGTGAACTTATTGCTAACCTGAGAAATAATTAATTCAGAATCACCATAGGCTGAGAGAATTTTAATACCATGATATTTTGCAATATTAAGTCCAAGAATCAATGCTTCATATTCTGAAACATTATTAGTGCATTCAAAATTAAGAAGGAAAGAAAATTTCAGACTCTTACCACGTGGGGAAACAAAAGTGACCCCAGCACCATTACCTTCCTTGTTGCACGCTCTATCAAAAGTCATTTTCAAAAGCTTATCTTGGTTTTCCTGCAAATATACTTCAATAGGACTATCAATTTTCAATATTGGTTTAGCAATACTTACCTGAAAGTTGTCCATGTATGAATGGTAAAAGTTTATCTTTTCAATCCCAGCATCCTTGTCAATGATGTATTGAGACCTAGGCTCTCTACAGATTTTTACTTCCCTGTCATTCACTGTGATGGTGGCATAAGATAAATCCAATTGAATATGACCACCTACAAGGTTAGACAATTGCCTAGATAGAAGCATTCCATAATATGCAGGCACTTCAACAATAGTGATATCAATTTTATAAGACATTTCAGGACAAGAAGGAAACTTAAATTCTACATCCTTCATGATACCCAAAACAGGGATAGACCTATTGTCCATGGCATAGCATCTTCCATAAGTAGTTTCCACTTTCATTCCAAGTTCCTTCATGACCTCTGCAGGCATGATGTTCACTACTACCCCTAAGTCTATCATGCAATTCTTGAGCAACTTATTGTTAATTATCAGAGTTAAATAAAAAGGATCAACATGTGCAACATTCTGAGAAATAGATGTTCCTAAATAAACAATAGGAGGACCTTTGTTTACTACTTTTTGATTTAAATCCTCATCAGAAACATTACCTAAGGTAGATAGTACTTTTATGGTTTGATACTTATACTCAGGAACTTTCATCATTTCAAATAATGGAACATAAATCTTTACCTAAGATGAGGCATTGGAAATGAAAGAATTATTACTTGGGATAGATTTACTGACCGTGTTTTTCTCCTTTGCTACTTTAGGTATTTGATGAGAGTCTACCTACTGGCTTGTTTCTGCATCATCTTTGGTTGCTTTTGGATCAGGTGGATTTACCCTTTTCTTTGGCGTTTTGGTAGGTACTCCTGCAATTTTTCCCTAATCGGCATTCATTCTTCTATTCCTCAGTTTGTAGTTATTTCTTGCCTCTTCAATGGCTGCAACAGTATATGCTTCCTTTTCCTCATTTGTCAATCTTCTGATAACTGGCAATTCACCTCCCTTTTTATTACAATGGTATATTTTTTTCAAATCTTCATGGTAAAAATGTTCTTCCTCAAAAGAACTGTAATCATCTTCTCCCTACATTGGCTCTGATGAGACATTATTCACTACGGGCTACTCCTCATCATTATAATCTTCTTCTTCTTGGAACCTTCAGGCCACCACACAACCATCAAGGGAATGGGGTAAATTGTAGGCATCACACCAAGGATACTCCTCCACTAGATAATTACTTCTCTTCAATGGATCTGGTGTCTCCTTTGTATAAGACTAGTTTTCAGGCTTTCCATCTTTCCATGCAGTCTTATATGGAATGTCTTTCAATCTAGGCCTATCATTTTTATAAAAAGGTGGCCTGTCATTTTTGGAAAATGCTGGTCTATCATTCTTAGAAAACGCTGGTCTATCATCCCTACCTTTTTTAGCATTCAAATTCTTCAGCATATCCATAATTTATTTTAAATCATTCTTCTCAGGAGCTCTTGGATTGTGCAACTTAGTATCATGCCTTTTGTCTACCCTACCAGCAGCTCTTCTATTATTTTCAATAGTAGAGGCTATTTTGAAAGCTTGTTGCAATGTGGCAGGGCCTTGTGATTTGATTTCATAATGATTTTTACTGTCAAATACAGTTAGATAGAAATCAATCAGGAAAGAATCCATAGGCCTAATGTCTATTGGGATTCTATTTAGAAATTTATTAAATCTTTTGTTAAATTTTGCAACTGTCTCATTAAAGTTCTTTTTAATGCTGGTTAGTTCATGAGATGCAAATGATGTGTCATTATGATCACCAAATTGTTCAATGAACTGATTTACAAAATCACGCCAGCTTGAAATGGATCTGTCAGGAAACACTCTATACCATTCTGTAGCATCTTCAGTCAGTGATTGGAAAAATAGCTTCATGAAAATGTCTTCATGGTTTCCATCTAATTCTTCAATGGTGTTCTTCAAATTTATGGTATGTTGCTCAACAAATTCTACTCCATTCCCTAAAAATTTTGGAATAGCACTCCTCAAATCGCTTGATATGGTATTTGGATATCCAACTATCCCACTAAAATCTAGTTGTCTATACCTTTCCACCACCATAGGAGCTCTTCTTCTCTGGCCCATGTTGTGTTGGTTTCCATTCTGGCCTCTGAGATTTTGATGATTCATGCCATGGTGATTTTGTCCATTTCTATGACCATTACCCATTCTTTGTTGTCTAGGATTACCTCAGTCATAGTTTTCGGTATTATTTGGTTGTCTCCAATAATAATTTATTCCATTTTTGTTACGGTTTCTCTCATGTCTTCCTCTATTATCAAGTTCAAACAATGGATTTGTGTGATCACTGTTGAAAATTGGTTCTCCATTTTTTTTATGAGGACGATTGTATTTTGGTTGCCTATCACCCTTTGGCATCTCCTTTTCTCCTGTCTCATATTCATCCTCAAATAATAAATACAACTCACTTCTCCTTATTTCTAAATTTTCTAAGGATTCATCAGGTAACCTTTTTATAGCTTTTAATACCTTTGGATTCTTTTTCCCATATTCGCTTAATTTACTCAATGTAGCATATAGGAAATTGTCTTCTTCATCATATTCTTCCTCTATTTCTTGAGCTGAATTTTGATCATCTTCATAGCCAAATGGATTTACAAACCTTTCTAAATCATAACACTTTTAATCATTTGAACCAGTAGTCTCCCTATCAGGAAACCTTCTATGTCTGGTATACATCTTATCAACAACCTCTTGCTTACTTTTCTTCAAACTTTTCTGAAAGTCTAATTCAAATTGATCTGGATTCAAAGATCTCCTACCCAACATGAATTCTTTCAATCTTTATTTGTAGATTCACCATCTCTTTTGTCAGAAGTAAAATCACTTTCACTGGTCTTCTGGATTCTGATCTCCAGCAGAGTACACTTTAACTCTTTAGTCTGCAAATCTGAAATTTTGAAAACTTGCACATAAAATGTGAGTAGTCCCCAGTAGAGTCACCAATCTGTTGGTGTTCAAATCAACATATTGGATTTCCTATGGACTTTCCAATCCAATGATGGGAAACCCAAGTGATTTGGCCAACTAACAAGTTTAACCTTGGGGTAAGGTTGAAACTTCTGCAATTCTGGCTCTGCAGAACCTCGCTGGTAGGCCTATACCTTATCCTTTAAGGATTTTTATATGCGATAATAAGCACTATAAATCTCTCCTTCACAAGTATGGAAAGTTACTTTGAAAGGAATCAAACTGTGATCAATTAAATATAACTATAAAACTGAATGCTTTGTGAGAATAAAAGGGATGTTTTGTAGATGTGAATATATAAATGAAGGAATTTTAGAATCTCTCAACAACATGAAACAATGAATTAAATGTCTATCTTTAATAACAATTAGATCAGTGCCTGTATCAACTTGGGCAATAGAGTCAATCCAACATTCAATCCTATGTACGACTTTGAAAGATAATATTCAACCATCAACTATCTGACTACTTTATATGCAGAGAAGATTAAGGTCTATATTATATCCTTGTTAGTTCAAATGAGTTTGACTCCTATGGTTGGGAGAATAGATGAACAAGAAGCTGGAAACAAATTTAGTTATCACACACTTCCTGGTATTCAAACAATGATATGAGACAATAACTCTTCTGCATAAGCAACTCAAAGACAACAATTGAAATTCCTTCAATAATTGCAAAGGACTAACTAAACGAGGTTAAAACCTTGAACCGAGATAGACAGAAAACACTTATCTTTTATTGATTATCAAAAATAGGTACATAAGAATCCATGCCTAGTTGTGATCAAAACTAAAACTATCTGAAATGAAAAATATCAAGCCAGACTGCCCTGGAGACATCCCTTTGCAATGTTTCTAGTACCCTTATTTATGAGTTTTAAAGGATGCAAAACAAGCTTCAGAGCATTGCAACGGTTCATCTCTAACTAAACCTTATCCCTATGATCAACAACTAAATAGTCAGAAATACAATTGAGCAATGAATTATCATCCTTCAGAAACAGTTATCGACCAAAGTGATAATACAAACATAATAGTTTATTAAGAATCTATTATGAATCTTTGATAATATCTTTTAACTTTTTCAAGGTAGATTAATGGTCATTTGCATGCCTTTGGTCTTTCATCTTCATTCTAGATTGCTTCATTTTCATCTTATCACCTGTGAAAACCCTACATGTAGACAATGTTGACATATCAAATATTCATCAAAACCCTCGGTTGACAAAATAATAATATAAAAACATATAAAGACAAATAAAATTCAAGTCATCAGTGCCACTAGGGCATTTTCATCCTTTATATCTAGTCAGAGATATGTGGCATGTTCTTGCAATGCCTCGGTGGATAACCATCATGCATCTTTCCATCGCGGGTAAACGTCGATCATAGATCAGATGTGAACATCATTGTTGATCCCTTAACTTGCCCGGTCTTTAATTTAACTTTGATTTCTTTCCAGCGACCTCGCGACTGTGTAGTCTCATGATCTCTAATCTTTCATCTTAACCATGGTTCTATTCAAAGACTTGGTGATTGCTTCTTTATCTCTTAATTGCTGAATGATTTTGACTTTTCAAACTTCATTCGGCGATCACCCGACTACCGTAGATCTTCATATTTAATCATTCAGTCTCTTAGTGGGGATGAGACACGTGTTGATCAGGTGTAATGGCTTATACATTATATGTCGATCACTTTATCATTAAGTGATTACGCAAGCCATCCAATCAAAACTTAACATGACTGCTCTTTACTTTAACCCATGGTTTTATCTTTAAACTGTACTTTGACCTTGGGTTTTCTTTGGAGATTTGGCGACTGAGTGGTCTCATAGTCTTGAGAACTTTTTTCTAACTTTGATTACATTATGAGACTACATGACTAAAAGGATTTCAACTCTACTCCAATCAAACCAGAGTTATGGCGATGGTTACGAATTTACACCAGTCTCGAAGTCGCTTGAGGATTTTGTTAACCCGTAGTTTATCTTGAGACTTAGAGACTGTCATACGATTAACTGTGCATCCATGGCTCTGATTTAATCCTTTTCCAAGTCATAAAATATATTAAAAAATTAATACCAGACTGCGAAAAGAGCCTAACGGCTATATTTATGAATTTCAAATATTATACAGGTCGTTCAAATATGAAGCTTAGCAGATTTAATCAGAAAAATACAGGGAATTAGATAAGACAAATGCATATACAGAATAATTTCAATAATAAACCATAAAAAGAAGAAGGAACATAAGCATAAATTGGAATACAAATTGCAAAAGACATTTCCCTAAATAATTTAGCCATTCAAATTTGACTAAGAATTTGGGTTCCACCACGAGCTTTGAATCTTTGGTAAGTTTGTCTCTTGTTTTCTCTGCTTTCTTTGTTGTTCATTGAGCTATGGTGGGTATACCAGGCATCGTGCACATGTCTGATCCAGTCTGTACTTTTTGTCATCCAGCTAGCATAGGATGTCTGATGAGTTGCCTTGTCCTTGATGTCATTAATGCCTTCATTTATTGTTTTTTTGAAATTTTGCAATGTATGCCACAATAGACTGCGATTTCACTACAATTATGGTTTTGGTGCCACAATTTCCGAATGCATGCCGCATTCGATAAGTGTGTCACATTTGTTAGGTTTATTAACACATTTTCAAAAAGTATGTCGCATTTGAAGTTTGAGTGCCGCAAATGGTGTAAAAGTATCACAAATGTCTAATGAATGTCGCAATTGACCTGTCTATACTATTTTTTACATGCATAATGACTTGTCTGATATTCTTATTCTGACCTGATACTAATATTTTTCTATCTATTGTTTTTCAATATGTCAAGACTATTCTGCATTGTCGAAGTTGAGACCTGCAGGTCTAGTGTTAAGCTTGTAGCTTTCTGAGGCAGAGAGGGGTATACTGAGGAAGTTAGGTCTTTACTAAGTGTGTTATATGCCCAAGATCATGACCAATAGGGGTCTAATCTCTACTTTATTAGAGAGGTGGCATTCAAAAACATGCACCTTTAGTTTACCGACTAGTGAGTGCACAGTCACTCTAGAGGATTGTTATTGCATTCTTCAGATTCCTATTCAGGGTGCCCTTGTAGTGTATGATTGGGACTCTAGTGTCACTACTCTGTCTGAGCTATCTGGTCTTCCCTAGGATCAGTTAGGCATGTCTAACCCTTATGATATCTCATGGTCTAGATTTAGCATGGTTAGACCGATTAACTACCTTGTTAGGTAGTTTGATATGTGGGATCCTGTGTCCTGATCATCGGCAGCACAAATTTTCTATTGGGTTCGGTGCTTGTCTTTAGGGTATGGTCAGAGATCATACAGTATATGCTTGGGGTCCTTGCATATTGGCCCACATGTATTTCCATATGTTCTATGTGGCTTACCTTGGAGGTAATTCGATTGGTTGTGGAGTGACTCTCCTCCAGATCTGGGTGTGGGAGCATATTGTAGTGTACAGACTTGTAGGTGCTCATGATCTTCTTTCGGGGAGACCATATGTTTTCATGTATGACTATGCTATTGTTCAGTCTCATATGGGATATCTATTGTACTAGTCGTAGCAGCTTGACATGATGTCATACTTCATCTGGAGACCTTACAGGGATTGTCATATTTGGGATGGGGAGGATATACATCTTACCTTCTATCAAAAGTAGAGGTTCCTAATTGGGAGTGTCATCCAACACATTCATATGATTTATTTCCACAACACTGATAGGGTGTTGCGGCAGTTTGGAAAGAGACAAGATGTTTCTGATTCTTATGCTTACTTTGCCTGGAGATCGAGGGATATTACTCTTTGGGGTGTAGTTATTTGTCTTGATATTGTGATTATTGAGTTCCAGGTTCTTTTTCCTATTGCATAGACTTGGCGATTAGCCACTGTTGATGTGGGTATGTGTTTTGATTTGCCCCTTCTTGATGTATCTGTCATCCTGCTTTGTTTTGATGTAGCTATCTTTTGATTAGTCATATATGCTTATCATCTGTATGATACTAATGGCTGAACTTGTTCTCTTTGTAGGCATGAATCCATAGTATGATACTTGGTGGCAGCAGTCTTGTCTTGATCCACTGACTGATGCATCTTGTCCTATTGTTGGTACCCTTATGAGGAGGCAAGGTCAGAGGCGGGGTCGAGGGAGAGTTGGAGGCAGGGATGGAGTTAGGGTTGGTGGTAGGGATGGAGGCAATGATGGTTCCCAATATGGAGGATAGTGGAGAGATGGTGGTCATGATAATGGGCAGGGGAGGGATGGAGATGACAGAGATGATCCTGGTCCTGGCGGTTCTGGTGGTAGGGTGAGGACTAGGGGAGGACGTAGTAGTAGCAGGTGGGTTGGATTGGGATACATCCTCGAGGAGGAGGAGGAGGAGGGTCCTCAACTGGTTTAGAGAGTGCGTCATCGCACTGGTGTTGTGCTTGCTGAGAGAGTAGAGGATAGATTAGTTGCTGAGGATGTTGATGTAGAGATTGTTTATATTGATGTTGAGGCTTTGGATGTGGAGGTTTTAGGTTCTAGTGCTTCTAATGGGAGTAGCAGTACTGGCAGCAGTACTGGAGATAGTGAGGGTAGTGAGGACTCATGGGTTGTGTGGGGGAAAGGGGGTGAGGGATTGGGAGATAGATGTAGGGAGGGGGAGATGGATATGGCGATGGGGGGATGGACATTGATCCTTCAGAGGTTGATCATCTTACACAATAGATATCTGATTTGCAGGCTAGGTTGGATTCTTTTGATGCATGAGCCACAACATTGGATAGTAGGGTGATAGCAACTGAGGCTAGGGCTACTGTTGCATAGGGTAGAGAGCAATAGGCTCATTTAGATATTTGATCTTTCATTGATAGTGTACATAATGCATCCCATCAATATGTTCTTGATCGGTTTTACAGATCTGGGCGAGATGCCCAGAGAGAGATAGAGTACTGGTGATGCCACTATGAGGGTGCAGTTCCTTCATATTAGTGTGTGCCTAATTATATAGTGTTACAAAGATCTAGCAGGGCACAAAGGTCCTAGAGAAGTAGTTTTGGAGCTCCTAGTCTGTCACAGAGGCCTGCATCTAATATGCCACCCCCTTGTCCACCTGGTGGCAAGGGTGGTGGCAGTTCCTGTCGATTCCATGGACTACCCATTTTTTATCATGTTGTACCATTTTTTTAGTGATGTTCCATTGATATACTCTAAGGCTTATTGATGATTTCATCTTTGACATACTGACATTTATTGATAGACATTTTTATCACCTTATTTTGTTCAGACTTGCGACCGTTCATTGTACTTTGATATTGAGATTTATATGAGATGCAGCTAGTGATTTTATATGATGTGCATTGGTTTACTTGCTATATGTATGATTCTACATGATTTATGTTTAGATGATGAAATATTTATGAAATGTGATTCTATTATGCAGACTCTTAGATGTATGATTTACTTTTCCTATGACACTCACATATGTATACAGGATGGTGTTGATGAAATGCATGTTTCTATGAGATGTTTTATGGATGCATTTGATTATGATTACCATGTATGCAGATGCTTTAATTTCTTTTTGTTTTCTGATGCACTTTAAATGGAATGAATGCAATCTATTATTCACAAAATATCTAAATAATGCATGTGTTAGTTAGAAGGAAGTTAGTGTGGAATTTGTTCTCTGGGATTGATTGATAGATATGTATTGATAGAATGGATGGTTGACGTTTGATAGATATGAATTGATAGAACTAATGAGTGACCCAAGTCGCTACCGTGTTCCAATTTTTTGTCATCATTGCATCTTTTTATGAAATTTTGAAGAGTATCCAATGCACCCAAATCTCAGACCATCTGGATACCGCTATGACCTCTTGATAATCGGGAGGAGTAGAGAGATTGAATAGAAAGAGAACTTAGTGGACCCAGATATTGACCATCTGGGTTAAGCTATGTTCCCTATTTTGAAAAGAAAGAGATCCAAATGCACCCAGATATTGACCATCTAGATACCGCTATGATCTCTGATTTGAAAAGAAAGAGAGCCAAAAGCACCCAGATATTTACCATTTGGATACCGCTTTGCTCGCTGAACATCCAAAAAAAGATAAAACCAAGATATAATTCCAATGCACACAGATCTCAGACCATCTGGATACTGCTATGAACTCTTGATTTTGAAAAGAAAGACAAAAAAAACCAAAATAGAAATCTACTGCACCCAGATCTCAGACCATCTGGATATTGCTATGGCTCTATTGGTAATCAACAAGAGTATAACATAGAAGGTTTGTCCACTTCTTTCTCTGGGCTAAGCTTAGATTGTGGAACTACGTGGCTACTAGATAAGTGATAGTAGTTTCCACATTTATCCTAAATCCTCATGGCCCCAGAATCGAAGTGAAACATTCCATAGATAGCAATCAAAGAAAATAAGTCATGATCCATCATAGCTACTCTCCTCATGTGGAGGATCCTGGAGTAGCATAAGAACATAACCTCAAAATATAAATTGACAACTGACCTAGTCAACATTTTGATTCTTGCTTGATTCAGTTTGATTCTCTTGATTGACTTGACTCTCTTGATAGGCTTGATTGGCTTGATTGTCTTGATTCTGTCTGGTTTCAGTAATAGTTGACTCATATAAAAGATTGATTTGTCTGGTTTTGAGCGTATCCATCACTGTGTAAGAAAATTGATTTGATTGATTGATTGATTGATTGATTTTGATCATTTTGGATAGTTGATCAAGCTATGTCAGATGGGCCCAATGTTGATTTGCAAATCTCATGGTTTTGACATTTGACTGAGTTGGCTTGGTCGCCAATTTGCTTTCTGATAGATTTGATGGCTGATAAAGTTGTGTCATATGGGCCCAATGCTGATTTGCAAAACTCGTGGTTTTGACATTGATTGACTTGGCTTGATCACCCTTTGCTTTGTTCGATAACCGAGTTGGTTTTTTATTGCTTGGGATTTTGCAATTTTTTGATATTTTTTTACGAAGACTGATTTTTTAGGACATTTTGATCTTTTTAGGATTTTTGATGAGTTTTTTTAATTTTTTTAGGGTTTTTTTAAGGACATTTAGAATTTCCCCCTAGTCTGGTGGACCAGTACTAACCATGGATAAGTGTTGGTGCTCAGAGGGGATTGTGCTTCTAGAAATAACTTAGGTAGTTAGCCTTGCATGCAAAGTTTGCTCAAGCTTTGATCTTTGTCATTGATGTGAAGCTGGATTTGAACACTTGGCGCCTATTTTCCACATTTTCACCAAGGTACCTACTCAATAGCTCTTGTTTTCCATGTTTTCACTAAGAGAGAGAGAGAGAGATTTTTTTTTCTCTTTACTTTTTTTGTTTCTTTCTTTTTTTATTTTTTTGTTGTCGCCAAGGCGCCTGTTTGCCAGGTTTTCACCAAGGTAACCTTTTGTATTTTTTGATTTTTTTGGTATTTTATGGATATGTAGATAGTTGCCTTAACCATTGAGACCTCAAGCATAGAACCTCTTGAGGTGCATGTTTTTTATGTATCTAGGGAGTTGATCTCCTTCTGGTCTTTCCAGTTGGTATGCCCCACTTTGGGTAGAGTTGACAATGACATATGGTCATAGCTAGTTAGGCTTGAACTTTCATGGTTTCACTCTCTCTGCTTGGTTCTTTTGATTCTCCATAAGGACGAGATCTCCTACCTCAAAGGTTCATGGCCTCACCTTCTTGTGATGTTTCCTTCTAAGGTGATTATGATAGCCTTGTAAGTGGTTGAGTGCATTTTGTCTTCTTTTGTCTAGTCGTTCTAGTTCACTGAGCCTTGCTACTATGTAGTCTTCGTCTGAAATGAGGTTCTTCAATGATATTCGCAGGGATGGGATTTCTACTTCGAGGGGTAGGACCGCCTATGATCCATATACTAGTGAGAAAGGAGTGGCTCATGTAGGTGTTCTCATGCTAGATCATGGCTATTGAAGGTATGCTCATAGATGTTGATAGGGTGATGGAAAAGGGGGATAAAATGGATGAAGTGGGATAGGGTGATGGTTTATGTGCAGGATTGGACAACAGGATGGATGGAAGACTGGAATATATGTGTTGGATAATGGAGGGATTGTGAGAATAATTGATTTTGAGTGGATGGATATGTGCAAATGAACAACATTGGCACACACCTTGAGGGGTGATGGAGTGATGGAGGAAAAAGAGATTTTGGATTTTATGGAAGAAAAGGAGATTTTGGATTTGATGAAGGAATGGTTATGAATTTTGGGACATAAGGACCCAAAATGGATTTGGAAGGTTGGAGGTGTTTAAATGGATGGATAGAAATTTTGGAAGCCAACTTGGATTTTTCTTTGGGATACTGTGCTTCAAGAAGCTTCTTAGGAATCCACATGGATTTTGATTTTTTATTCTTTTGTGGGCCCTTATAACGCATTGTTTCTAAAAGATATTTAGGAACCCATATTGATTTTGACTTTTCCTTTTTCTCAAGGAGATTTTGTGGCCTTTTGGACATTTCTTTTTCCTTTTGGATCATATTTTTCTTTGTTTTTACATGTTGATTAGACTGGGCATGTGATCCTTGATTGCATGTGGATTTCTCGACTTATGGAACTTATGTTTCACATCCAAATTGCTTGAAAGGGGAATGTGATCCATGGATGAATAATAATGGTATGGAGACTTTTTGGATGGGTGGAAGGTTTTCCAAGATGTGTGCCTTTGTTGAACTTGTTTTAGGAAAGGAGAAGTGGAATTTTAAATAGTGGTTGGAGGAATATATGGACCTAAGATCGATGGAAGGGGTGAAGGGGAAGGTATACGTTTCGATTTGGATTTGGAAGGGGTACCAACATCTTGAGAATGAGTATTTTTATGGAGGCCATGACCATTATAATTTTATTTGATATGAAAGGGTTTTAATGTACTTTGTTCATGGAGATCTAACCCTTTGACTTGATAATGCTTTCTTTGACCAGTAGGATACTTCCTACAAGATGTGAGTCCATTTTGAGGTGGATATGATATGGAAGAAATAATAGGATCATAAAGTGGACTAGACCGGATGGAAGTAGAGGAATCCATTTGAAATGCATGGGGTTCATGAACAACTTGCATAAATGTGTTGGGATCATGAGGGGGATCAGGAGGAATGATAGGATCTTGTGATGGAATAGGAGCATTGACAGGATCATTTGGTAGGATAGGATCTTGTCAACAAGATGGAAGATTAGGACATGGAGTTGAAGGAATTGTAGGATCATGAGGAGGATATGGAGGGATGATGGTATCTTGTGGTGGAGATGAAAGTGAAGGGATACTTTGATCTTGACTTGGAAGAGGACCATCAAACTCCATTTTAGGGGTGATTTTATCTTGAATCTAAATGGAATCCTTCAAAAGAATGGGAATAATGTCATGATCTTGCTTAGGAATAGGAAGTGGAAGGTCCGTAAGACTTGGAAGGCAAACATTTGACTCAATTTTAAGGGTGAATTTGTCATGAAATTGGATAGAATCCATTGGGATAATGGGTAGGATGTCATGATCTTGCTTAGGCAAGGGAAGTGGAAGGTCCATAAGAATTGGAAGGAAAATTTGTTCTTGGGATGGAAGGGGATCAACTTGGATAGGATAGACAAGGATAGTGGAATCTTCATGAGTTTCTAGAAGTATAAGATCTTGGTCAAAAATTACACAAGTTTGGTCATTCTTGGGATCTTGATCTTGATTTTCTTTAGGACTTGTTTCTTCATGCTTTTCATCATCCTCTTGACATAGGTTATCAATTGGAATATGTATGGTGGATTCTTGGAAGGGTTCAATGTTTTGACATGAGGGAGAAGGATTTTGAATGGGACTCTATGGGGTAGGTTCATTTGGGAATGGAGCATATGGTGTCATTAGATCTAGGATATCTGAGTCATAAAAGGGATTAAAATTGAAATCTATTGTGGATAGCCCTTGGGAGGTCTCATCACTGGATATATCGTTTGATAGGAATGGAAAATATTTCTCTTGTGACTCTTCAGGGATATGAAGGACTAATGGGAAACATGAAGGCTTCTTGTGGGATGACTTATTCATAGGAGATAGAAGTTTCAACAATATTACTGTTTTTCAATGGACCCTTGCTAAACATGGGTAGATGATTTTGATCTTTCTTAACAACAGAATGATGTCTATGAACTAGATTTTGAATTAAACTCTTGAAAGGTTTAGATTTGTCTCCCAAAGATGACATATTTTCAATTGTGTTTATTTGGGAAATCATTGGTGGTGGATTAGAGAAAATAAGAGGATGTTCATTGACTTGTGATGTGATATGAGATATATAGTCAATAGGGTAGGGATATAATTCCTCTACAGTGTAAGACTTTGGTTGAATTGACTTTGAAGATCCTCCAGCTAATTTTGCAGGTCTTGCACTTGTTGCATGAGGATATTAGTTTGTCATTGTTTGTGTGTCAACTCTGGGAAACTTTCTGAATAGACAAGAGGGTTTTTGTCATCATAGTAGTTGGGTTCTTGTTCTTCTTATACATTAGGCTCACCAAAATGTATACATGGATCAAGATCTATCACCCAAGCTCAAATTAATGAGGGGTTAGTAGCACTGATTCGCAATGGGGGAAATGGGTTATCATCTTTCTCTTTTTCACACGAGGAAAATTGGTTGATATAGGACTCCTTAGGTTGTGTCCTAGCCTTCAACCTAGTGTAAGGTCCTCCATAAGGTGTGTCAGACATAGTGTTGTCCAGATTTTTTGACTAAAACAAGTGATATAAAGAAAACAAAAAAGGATAACCTTTCTAGGAGAGTTCAAGTTATGTTTGGACAAGGGTAATTCTTAAGGACAGATGTTGATTTATCTTGATCTCAAAGATCTGATGATGTAAGAATAAGATTGTCAACCTTTTCCTGGGACAAAGTCACTGATAGAGATATGATGATTTTGAGATAACGGGATCAAGATATTTTGAGTCTAAACTTTTGAACTAACAATGCTTGGACAATAATCGTGCTTTCAAAGAATGGACAATCTTTAAAGTTTAAAGATTCACACAATGTTCTTCACATTTTTCTGGGATAGACACTGATCTTTTACACAAAATGAAGAGTCTTTTCAAGGTTTTTTAGGTAAAATAGGTATTTTAAAGTATCTGGTCAAGTGCGGAAAAACTCCACCAATTGTAGTAAAGTGATAGGCTAATTGTGGTAATCTATCACCGATTGCGGTAATAAATAGGTCAAGTGCAGCAATAAAAGGGATGATTGCAGCTAACTTCCGTCAATTACAAAAAAATGCAGGAAATTGCGACAAAGGGGAGACATACTTAAAAAATCTGATAGAATTGATTTTCAGGAACATGGCTTCTAATTTGCAGGACAATTTGATGTTGACAACCCTAGACTTTAACACGTTGAAATCGTTTTGACAGTTTTATGATGTTTGTTTTGCATTTTTGGAAGTGATCAAAGAACAAGCACAATAAACAATGTGTTTTGTAATCTAGCACGGGTTTTGACACAAGGATAAACAAACTAATCTAAGGCAAATTTGGCTGTCAAATACAATATTATAGGCCCAATGCTTGAATTTTCGTTAGCTCACATAGTAAGTGTCACACTACTAGGACACGAAGGTCCACAATGTAGGTGCCCATGTTTTTGTCGTTGCCATATATTTTTGTTGTGATAGTGAAGATCTCTTTCACTACACAAATACCTTGGAACACGTATGTTGGGAATCTTGGGGGGAAATTCTGCAACCCCTTGCACTATAATAAGGTATTTGTTCATAGGTGAATCGGGTTGGCCTCTATTTTAACAAGGTGCTAGTAGGGTCTGTGGTGTCTATCTAATCAGTTTATGTGTGTGTGACTCACTTAAGAGCCTAGTTGACCACGCTGGCTCCTTAGGGATAATTCACCCAATCCATACTATCATCAACACACCTCACCCGAGCTTGGCTAGATATAAAATGGAACTTTGGTTTGCATCTTGTTTATATATCGATTGGAAGGATTACTAGTTTAAGGTCGTTCTCTGAGGAAGAAGCACATTTCCGAGACAGGATTTTCTAAAAAGTATAAAGTTGTTTAATCTAACAGATTGTGCAAGCACACTAAAGACTCAAGACACAAGGTTAATCGATTAAACCCCAAAGAATGAAATGTGAACTAAGCTAATCCACCATACAAGCACAAGTGTTCAGTTTTAAAGCCCAAAAGTAGGTGTTGATTGCTTGTTTGATTTTAATGCACCAAAATTGAAAGTTTGTTTGCCTTTGTTCAATTGTTAACCAACATGTCAATTTTAAGCACCAAATTGGAAAAGTGAGATTGTTGATGTTTGGCATACAATGTTATTTTTAAGCACTAAAATGAGTTAATTTTGGTTACTTTGTTAAATTTGTTTCCAACACCACAAGCTGAAACAACAAGGTTAGTAACACATGCTAAATCTTGAAATTTGACTAAGTCTGAAATCTGTTAAAATCCTCCAAAATCTAGATTTTGTATTTTAACTCCTAGAGATCTAAAACCACTCTCAAACATCCTGGAAGTATATATTTAAAATATAACTTAAAGTATAAGTGACATAATATGTCACTTATGCTTAAATGTTATATTTTAAATATTTCAAACAAAATTTTAGAAGGTGATAATTTCAAAACATAAATACCTTACCTCAATTCCGACAAAGTTTCGGTGATTGTGGCAAACTTTCAGTGATTGTGGCAAACATTTGGCGATTGCAACAAATGTTTGGCAGTTGTGGCAGGATGTTGTCGATTGCGGCAAACTTTTGGTGATTGCGGTGAAATTGTGTCAATTGTGGCAAAGTTTTGTCAATTACGGTAGAATACTCTCAGACACGGCAATATGTAGGCGATTGCGGCACATATCGGTCAATTGCAGCATAGTACCAAAAATAGAGAATTGCAAAATGACAGAAAAGATTGTGAAACCCTCAAATCAATTGCGACATTAAACGTGTCGATAGTGGCAAATTTTCGTTGATTGCGGCAAAATACCAGCGATTGTGAAATTACAATGATATCGAAAAAAATACAAAAAAAAATAAAAAAAATTTGTAGCCATATGGCCGAGGCCAGAAAGTCTTGTCTATCATCTGCAAGTGATATTTGGGTTGTTTGATTCACATCAGGTTCACCAAAATGTACGCAATGGATCAAATGTGTAACACTCTTGAATCAATGAGGGGTTAGTAGCAGCGATTTGCAATGGGGGGAATCAGTAAGAGACAAGCTACTAATAAAAAAACTACGAATCAATAAAATGTACAAGAAAATAAGAGGAAAACAAATGAATGGAAACCCAATTTCTTGAAGCTTCTATTGTCTCTCTCTACTCCTTTTGAAACACAGTTTGTGTGATGCTCAGTATTGGTGTGGGAAACATCTATGACTAGGGAGCATCGAGAATTTGATATTGAATTTCTTTGTGATCATGAGATGGCTTGATGCTTGAACCAATCTGACAGAGTAATGGCACATGTGAGCTTGAAATCCTAGATCCTTCAAATGGTTATGAAGGGTTTGTTATATAGGAAAATTGAGAATGAGATGAACGGTTGAGATCAATCCCAGAGATAGGAAGATGAACGGTTGAGATCAAAAGGAACTGGACAAGCCATCAGTAAAATCCACCTCTTCAACTGAGAGAGAGGAGATAGAGTTTGGTTAACTGAAGAGCTAATTTTGAGTTACCTTTTAAAACTGAAGAGGTGGGTGGAGAAACCCATGTGAACTGAAGAGGTGGGTGGGGTAACCCATGTGATCTAATTAAAGTTATCTCTTTGAAGATAAATGAATATTTAATTCATTTTTGAAATTAAAGATTTCAACATGTGAGATAATTGAATTCTTTTTTATTTAGAATTGCTTATTGAATGAAATTAAATTAATTTAATTGAAATTAACTTAATTGGAAGAATTTAATTAGTAAGTTTAAATATTTCAATTTAAACTTAAGGAAATTGAATTTAATTAATTAATTAATGGAAATTAATCAATTAAGGTTAATTAATTAAATAAAATTAATTATTTAATTAATTTTGGGAATTTGATTAGATGATTTGGGGAATGAATTTAGAAGAAAAAGATGATTAATTAATGATTAAAAACCATTAATTAATAGATGAAATGAATTTAGAAGAAAATAGATGATTAATTGATGATTAACAAACTATTAATTAATAGATGAAAATTAGTGCTTTTAATGTCAAGTCGCAAGTCTATCCATTTTATGGTGTCTACAGTATTATTGAGGTTGATGGGCCTAAGAATAATGAAGATCACATGACCTTTAAAACTCCTTTCCTAAATCATGAGAAGGGTGACTCTTCAAAGTCTAATCAATAAAATCAAAAGGGAGATCATAAGGTAAATTTTACTCACACCTATGACAATACAATCAATTCTTTATCTAGTTATGAGAATGCCATTAATGTCATAGTGATTAAAGATAAATAAAACAAAGAGCTCGCCAATGTCATCATTCGGGGGAAAGCATCAAAAGTGATTCTACCTGGACCTTCCAATGTTGTGACAAGACCTAATACTTCATCATTTCCTTCCAAGACCAATAATTTTATGGATCAACTTCAAAAAACTCCTGCACAAATTTCAATTTTGGAGTTGTTAAAACTATCACCCGCACATAAAGAGATCTTGGAAAAAGCTTTGGTAGATACAATGATTCCTACCAATCTAGATGTGGACCAATTTCAAAACATGGTTAGTCATCTTATTACATTCCATTTCCTATCCTTTTCATAGAAAGATGACATGTCCTTAAATCATCCACAATATTTGCCCTTGCATATAGAAGTCCTAATCCAAAAGCATAGGGTCAAAAGAGTCCTAATTGATGGAGGTGTCGGCCTAAAAATTTGTACTCTAAATTTGGTCAAATCCTTTGGCTATTATGAAGAATCAATGGATCCAAAAAGAAAGATAAATATTAATGCATATGATGAGGAGGAGAGATCTTCCAAAGGAACGATCATTTTACCTATTCGGGTATGACCTAATAAAAAAGAAATAGTTTTTCAAGTAATTGATCTCAAGTTGACCTACAAAATATTGTTGGGAAGGCCATGGATACATGAGATGCAAGTCGTTCTATCTACCTACCATCAATGTTTGAAATTTCCTTATTTTGAATAGGAAATAACTATCAGTGGGAATCTTAACGTATTTCAATACTGCAATCAAATCAAACCAGTTACAGATTCTTTTGTACCCCACAATAATGAGGCTTCTACATCTACCTCACATTCAGAACAAGATAAGGAGGAAGTTCCTAGGATAAATTCACCCTCCACATCAAAGGATAAAGAAGATACAAATGATAAGCCCACTACCTCAAGTCATGGAGACACTATTCCTTTTCTCTCTAACAAAGGTAAGGAAAAAGTGAGTTTTCTAAACAAAAATGAAGAAAACCCTCATTCCTAAATATCAAATTCTACGATTCAAGAGGGATCACAATTAGAAAGAGAAGAGGAAAAAGTGGCACATTACAATAAAATGGACACCATGATGAGAAAAATTTAAAAAAAATGCAGGATAAAGAAAAAAGGAGTTGGAGAATATTCTATTTCAATAATGAATATATCAACTTCCCCTAAATCACATGGTAAACCTTTGGTCATACCCAATAAAAAACTTCCTCACAAATATAATGATAATTTTGTAAGAATCACTACCCTAGCAGAGATAGAAGAAGACAATAATGTGTTAAAATGGTTATACAAAGATGAGGAAGGAACAAGTGAAAGTGTGCGACACATTAGTATTCTCACACATCAATATGGGAAAGGATTTGATATGATGCAAAAGATGGGTTACAAAGGAAGAGGACCTTTAGGAAAAAGAAATAGAGGGTTTTTAGAACCTATACAACCCCCATGAAGGTCAAGTGAGGAAAAATCAGGGATAATTTATCATGAGCAAGGTAATGTTCAAAATAATTTCACTGATCCTTATGAACACATTAACATGTTGGATTAAGAAAGTGAAGATGATTCAAACGAATATGAATGGGATTCATTATCAGAGGCATCTTTTCATGATAAAGAGGTAGATCTTATTCATTCTTACACTTCTACCTTAAATTAAATTCCAAGAACAAACCAAGAATGGGTAGGAGAGCCTTATGTACCCTCTTTCTTAGGATAATCTAGCTCAAGGTTTAATGTACAATAGCTTTTCCCACAAGAAACTCGAGAGGACTCTAGTGAGAGAGATTTTGATCCTAGCTTTATGGACCATCTTGAGGAAACACATGTCATTGATTTGTGTGATACAATGTATGAACTTGCAAACTAAATAATAACCCTAACTCTCATTGACCTAAATTTACCAATTGATCCTTTACCCCTTATTCATCCTAAATTGATTGATTGGGACCAACTTGAGACAAATGGTATACCAGAGTTCCAAGATGATCATGTCATATATTTGTACCTAAATGTGGTTGAACCTTCCTCCACCAATGAATCATATCAAGAGGCAGAAATGGGGGAAATGTCTAGTTTCTTAGTAATCAAGAGAAAAAGAAAAAAGAAAAAAAAAAATAAAAGATATAGTGGTGAAAACCACCATGTGGCAGTGCTAGATCCAAAAATAGTAAAAATAAATGATGTATCCAAAGGTGAAAACCCAATTATGGAACCTAAGGATGAGATACTTGACATTTTACCTAACCATCATGAAGAAAGATCTACTATCTTGATAGAGCCAACATAAAAGATCAACATTGGAACGGAGGTAGAACCAAAGGTTATTCATTTAGCTACATATTTATCTATAGAAAAAAGGGAGCAATTCATTGACTTTTTAAAAGAAAGACAAGTGAATTTTGCATGGTCCTATGTCGATATGTCAGGATTCGACCCAAATCTAATGACTTTAGGGATTTAAATAAAGCATGTCCCAAAGATGATTTCCCGCTTTCTAACATTTATATGATAGTAGATCTGACAGTGGGGAATTCTATGTTTTCCTTAATGGATGGATTTAGTGGCTATAATCAAATAAAGATAGCTCCAGAAGATCAAGATAAAATGGCTTTTACATGTCCTTGGGGTAGTTTTTGCCAGAATGTGATGCCATTTGGTCTTAAAAATGCAGGGGCAACCTATCAAAGGGCCATGACTACCATATTCCATGACATGATGCATACATTTGTGGAGGACTATGTAAGGCTAAATCCTAAAAAGTTTGCCTTTAGTGTTCAATTTGGAAAATTGTTGGGATATATTGTGTCGACAAAGGGAATAGAAGTGGATCCTATTAAAGTTCAAGCCATTATAGAAATGGGGGCACCAAGAAATATTAGCCAATTGAGGTCTTTGAAAGGAAGGCTACAATCTATTAGAAGATTCATATCCCAATTGGCAGAAAAATGTCATTCCTTTACTCAATTATTGCACAAAGATATCCTCTTTTAATGTGATAGTAAATGTGAAGAGGCATTTTCTCTTTTAAAGAAATACTTGGAAAATCCTCCAATTCTAATGGCTCCAAAACTAGGAAACCCTTTAATTCTATACATCTCAGCAACTGAAAATTCATCGGGGCCCTTTTAGCACAAGAAGATGACAAAGAAAAATCAATCTACTATATTAGTAGAACTTTAGTCAAATATGAGCTCAATTATACTTGTGTAGAAAGAGCATGCTTAGAAGTCATCTGTGTGTCTCAAAAGCTCCAACATTACATGCTTGCACATAAAATATGACTTATTGCTAAAATAGATCCACTCAAATATATTCTTAGCAAATCAACTCTCTCAGGGAGGCTAGCCAAGTGGGTTATGGTATTGAGTGAGTTCAACATTGAGTATGTGGACCGTAAATCTATTAAGGGACAAGTTATTATAGATCAACTAGAAGAATCACCACTCTCAAGTGAGGAACCTATTCAAGTGGAGTTTCTAGATGCAAGTATCCTTAATAGTGAGAAAAAGACATGGAAGTTATTCTTTGATGGATCCTATACTCAACATGGCTCAGGGGTAGGAGTTCTCTTCATTGCACCCCAAGGTTGCACGATCCATAAATTATCCAAATTGCTATTTCCATGCACCAATAATATAGCAGAGTATGAAGCTCTTGTGATAGGACTCAAAATGGCTTTAGAATGGAGCATTACAGAAATACAAATTTATGGAGATTCCCAATTAGTCATCAATCAGATTAATGATTAATACCAAACTAAAGATGACAAGCTCGTGCCTTATAAAAGGATGTTTGATGACTTCAAAAAGTATTTTGTATTGATCACATTTGAGAAAATCCCCAGAGCAGAGAACAAAGTAGCTGACGCCATGGCCACACTAGCTTCACTATTGCAAATACATGATCAAGGTGATAGATATGAGTTCTTGGTGGATGAATTGGTACAACCTACATACGGCCATCCTGATTCCCAAATCATTTTCCTACTTGTGGTTCATGAATCTACTTCGTATGGTCCTATTTATACCTATCTCAAAGATAACACCTTACCCTTAGACCAAACTCTAAATGAGAAACAAAACCTTATACACCAAGCCTCATGCTTTACCCTTATTGCTGACACATTGTATCGCAAAGGTCTTGATGAAATGTTACTTAGATGTCTAGAGAGTGAGGAATCGAACAATGCTTTACATGACATTCACGAGGGGATTTATGGGTCACACTCGAGTGGATTTACCTTAGTAAAGAAACTTCTTAGGATGGGGTACTACTGGCTTACTATGGAAAAAGATGCATGCCAATTTGTCAAAATTTGACAAAAGTGCCAATATCATGGGAACTTGATACATGTGCCAACACAGGAATTACATCCCATTACTACACCTTGGCCTTTCTATTAATAGGGTTTTGATTTGATAGGGATGATATATCCCCCTTCTTCTAATGGGCACAAATACATTATCACTATAACTGAGTACTTTACAAAATGGTTGGAAGTTGTACCCTAAACAACTGCAACTAGAAAACAAATTTCCATGTTTATCCTAAACCACATTATTTGAAGATATGGTATCCCACATGCACTTATCACCGATAATGGAAGATAATTCAAAAATAAGGATGTTAAGGAGTTATGTGAAACATTTCATATTACTCAAAATTTTTCTTACATCTATTATCCTCGAGGTAATGGACACACAGAAGCCTCTAATAAGAACATTCTGAAAATCCTCAAGAAAAAATTTGATGAATTGGGTAGGGATTGGCACATCCAGTTAAACCTGGCACTTTGGGCTTATAGAACAAACATCAGAACACCTATTGGGGAAACCCCTTTTTCTTTAGTGTATGGAGCCGAAGTAGTTTTACCATTAGAAGATTAAATTCCATCCTTAAGAGTCTCATTACATGGCATCCTGACCGATGAGGAGTATAGAGTGTCTAGATTGGAAGAGCTAGAGTTACTAGAAGAATATCAACATCAAGCTTATAATAATCTTCAAGTGTACCAAATTAGAATGTCTCAAAACTATAAAATAAAGATGAAACCTTGAGCCTTCCAAATAGGTGATTATGTTCTAAGAGAAAATCCCAAAAACCAATCAGAAAGGGAAAAGAAGGGGGAAATTTGAGGCAAATTGGCTAGGACCCTTTGTAATTACATCATCCTATGGGAAGGGACCATACAAATTATTTGATTGTGAAGGAGATGAGCTTTAGGAAACCATCAATAACATACATTTAAAGAGTTTTTATACCTAATTAGATGAAAGAGTATCCATTGAAAGAGTATAAGAAGAGAGAATATCATATGGAAAAGCATCATGTTGTATAGTTCAAATTGATCTTGAGAAAAATCTAAAAATATTGAAAAATAAAAGAGAGAGAGAGAGAGAGAGAGAGAGAGATTGCCCTGGTTCAAACCTAGCAATAGGCACCTTAGTAGAAAAAAAACAAAAAAGATAAAACTCGCCTTGGTGAAAACCTAGAAATATTCACCTTGGTAGCAAAACAAAAAGAAAAAAAAAGTGCAATAAATCCAAGTGGTGAAAACCTGGTAAAAATATGCTACTTTCCCTAAGTCAAGCCTAGTTGCATTGCATTTACATTTTCCCATCCTTGTATATACCCAATTGCATTCCATCATTTGTACATATTCCAAGCTGCATTTGTACATAAAATATTCGTCATAGTATTTGCAAGTTGTCTTGGTTCATTATCATTGACAAATCCAATTAGGTGCACAATTCAAATTCCAAGAGCTCATTAGAGAATAGACACAAGCGATATTTCAAATCCCTTCATTAAAAAAAATAAGAATCACAATCTTTGACACTTACCGATTGATCCAAATATCAAATTTCTACAAATCCAAACATATGCCTCATCTCAAATTTAAAGGCTAAGCAATCAAACACTAAGTTGATACATCACTCATTATGAACAAAGGATCAAAATTGGATGGATATTTTTTTCTAAGGAAATGGATCAACAAACAAATAGCAAAGTTAATTTCAATGATTTTTCTTGATTTTTCTATCATGTATTTTTATCCTATCAATGATGTTTGGAACTAGATATGCAATGATGGAGACCTGATTTTTTTTTAGATTTTTGCTTGTAAGGTTGATTCCTAAGTATATGCAAGTTTGTCTAATGACATGATCATCAAAGAATCATCGAGAACATTTTCCTATCACTAGGGATCATACATTTGTTTGTTTACATAAATGGATACCTTGGCCATTTAGATTGTTCATATCTTAATGCCAAAATCCACTTGCAACATTAAATCTGATGAAATTGGTATTTATACTCTCATGGTGGGGGAAATCTTACCAGTGAGGGTTGTATTGATGAGTTAGAACTTAAATGATGGCATGGTCACATTGAATCCAATGAAATAGGTATTCATACCATCATGGTTTAGAAATGTCACTAGTGAGGATTGTACCAATTTCCAAATGGTTTACCAAAAAGCTCAATGATGATACTTGAAAAAATAGCAATCCATTAAAAAGTGACAATATTTTTATGTTGCATTTGTATATTGCATTCATGTTTGAATAAATCATGCATACACCTTTCATTATGGGATTTCTCAAGGAAAGGAGGGGTCAAAAATCCAATTAAAATTATCAAGAATTCTTCTTTCGATGGACTATGTGGGAATTTATCAAAAACAATACATCTCGTTTACATTTCACAAATTACATTCATTAGGCGAATTTTTATATACATTTAGGAACATTTGCATTTTTAGGATCATTTCATTCATCATCATTTATGATTATATTATATATCCTCATTAGGTGCATTTTCTTATGATTTAGTTACATTACATATTACCCAAATCATTTAGTTACATTAACATTAGCCATAAGCATTACATTGTTATAAATCACCATCATATACATAAAGTATTTCATTATTGCCTAGAATCATCACATTCATATTGTGAATCCATAATAGAAACATAAAACATCATTTTCCATAAATTTAAGGGCATCCATACATAAACATCAAAAGTACAAAATCTGCATACATACATCCTACATAAAAAAACCACAAAAACATGCATATATATAAAATCATATAAACTGCATTCATCAAAATGTCTCCTAGAATCATCATAAATCATAAAACTCACAAAATTCCACATATAATGACATCAAAGTGTATCATCTTAAAATGGAAGCACTTCCATTTTGATAGACTTAGCACCCTCATTTAGTATGATTGGCATATTAGATTTGCATATGTGCTTGATTATACATGTATAGATGAAGTTAGGGTTAGGATCTTATGGATTCTCCTAGATTTCTCTCTCCATGGCTCTTCTCTCTAGGTAGGATCTATATACTGGTCTTCCTTGGCCTCATCCTACTCTCTCTCTCTGGGCCTCTGGGCCTTCTTAAACACTCTGTCACATTCCCCTACCTTTCTAGGTCCCCGGCTGATCTGGAAACCTTTCTGCAACTTCCTGGAGACCTGCCTGAAATCTCAGGTCAGGGTTGAGGTCGACCCTGACCTAGTTCAAGGTCAAGGTTGACCCTAACCTAGGTCAGGGTTGAGGTCGACATAGACCTTTTCCAGGTGGTGGTCCCCACTTTCAAATATGGAGCTTATCGAGGTCCGAAACTTAAAATAGGTCCCCAGTTTTGGAAGCGGAAGTGTTTTCTCTGATATTTGAATTAATATGTTTTCTCCTTAGTTAGAAAATGTGATTGGATCATGATTCGAGGTGAAATTTTAATTTGGATCCCTTGCATTGCCCTAGGAGGCCTATGTTGAAATCTCTATATAAACACTCTCTTTTGCCTTCATTTGATCATGAGACAAAATCGGGAGATGACATGATGAAATGA
>MU228094.1:211571-239998 GCA_018584345.1 Thuja plicata
TATATATATATGAGGTCACTACTAACACAAGTTGGAATTTACCACTATTATTAAAACATTATTAATACCATAAATTCTTCATTATTATCGATATTAAAACCACATGATTTAATCACATACTAACTCATTCCTAACAAGATACATTGGTACATATAAGTAACTACTAATAAAGATAAATTACTAAATCACACCCTCATATGAACAATAATTCACATCAATAATCTACTAATAAAAAATTGAACATACCATGACGACAATTAGAGCAACCATACTCAAAACCTCATTCTCAACGAATGCGAAAGACAAGAAACCATCTACAAGACCCACAAAACCAACAAATTGAGAGGACACAAAAATACATCATCCACACAAGGGACTGACTCAGGAACTCCCCACCTAAGGATAAAAGGGTCAGAGGTAGAGTTCCTTCTTATGGAACCTTGGTGATATCTCCGTAACAACAACAACGATCAAGGATTTTGAGGGGTCTCTCAAACCTATGAAGCCAGGTGGAGACGATACCCGATACTTGCAATCCTGCATCACCAAGAAGAGATAAATGTATACATATGGATATACATACAAATCAGATATATGCAAACAGATGACCAGATCGATACATCATGTGGACCTCAACTAAGTGAGTAACTACGCATTCGTCCTGAGTCATGAAAACACATCAGACACATATCCATGAGACATACAACATCATGATAATGGTTAGATTCAAATCCTTGGGTTAGCTCCATAAAACATATAAAGATAGATGGTTTTCTAATTTCATAAACATATAAATGATAACCATAAATGAGCATATCAATCATTTGATAAACATATCATTGTCCACAAAACATAAATGTAAATATATAGTTCTAACCATCATAATAGAATGTCCAAATCAGAAAGTCCAAGTATCACCATAGGAGAGGGTATTACAGAACCACTGTGCTTCACACAATGATTCAAAGAGGGTCATTTGTAGACACCCTAAATTGGTCAACCAAAATCAACATGGGAAACCAAGGTCAAAAGGGGTCAAATCAAGTCAACATCATGGATTAAATAACAGTCATTTAATTAATTAAATCTAAGCCAAAAGGGGATTAATTAAACTATGTAATTGATTAAATCAATTAGTTATATAGTTCAAATTAAATAAATCAAATGCAACCCAATAAAACACCTTACATGGCTAATTTAATTAAATCGTAATTACTTTGACCAAAGGGGACAAAGAATCAAAGATCCAATGAGAAGAAGGGATGAAGAGCACATGGATCACTCTAAGACTTTGCTATCTTAGCCACTCATTTAGGATTTTCTATCCTCACCACTCATTTTTTCATCTTGTCCCCCTATTTGAAACCCATCACTCAACCTTGATGTCAACTCTACCTTGACCTTGGTTAATCAAAATCATCCCCTACCCTTGGGAATTCCTATAAATAGGAGGATTTTCTTAGTGTAAACTTACCAATTCACATTTAGAGTAAGAATTTTCAATTGCATCTTGAATTGGGCATTTAGCATTGAATCATTCTTGAATAATATTGTTATAATGGCAAAATCATCTATGTTTACATAGATTTTGAGCATAGAATAGGGCATTTCATCATAATTTTCATCTTAGATCCATATTTTCAGCATCATTAGCATAATTCTCATTCTAGGGGTTGTCACTTTAGGATGCTTTGCAGCTGAGAGCATTTTCTTAGTCCTTCTAGATAGAGATCCATGAGACACTCTTAATTTTCTTTCACTTTCAAATTTTTTTAACCTAGTGAGATCTTTCAAATTTTGATTGAAAAGTATGTTAAACTAATGTTTCATGTAGGTTTGTGAATTGCAGGTTTATGGACTACAGTACTTCTTTGCATCATTGAGTTTTTCACTGTGAAAAGCCACTGGCTTTCCTTCTTGACTCAAAACTGCACCTATGGCAATATTACTAGCATCACATTCAACAGTAAACAATTTATCAAAACTAGGAAGTGTCAATAAAGGTTGGGTGGCCATCCTCTTCTTCAAAGTCTCAAATCCTCTTTCATCATGCTCATTCCACTGGAACTTGGTCTTCATTCCTTCCTTGATGGTAACTAAAACTGGTGCACATATTTTAGTGAATTGTCTAATGAACTTCCTATAGAATCATCCTAATCCATGAAAGTTCCTTACCTCTATAGCTAACTTAGGTGTAGGCCAATTCAAGATTGCTTCCACCTTTCTTGTGTCCATCTTCAAGTTTCCTTCTGAGATAACAAAGCCTAGCTATACCAACTCTTGCTTCGTGAACTCACTCTTTTCTAAGTTGATTTTCAACTTCTCTTCATGTAACCTTTACATGATCATCTGTAGATGGTTAATGCAATCCTTATTTGTCTTACTGAACACTAGGATATCATCTAGATACACCACAACCCATTTACCTATGAAGTCTTTCAACACTTCATTCATTAGCCTCATAAAAGTTCTTGGGGCATTAAACAACCCAAAAGGCATAAATAGCCACTCATAGAGCCCTTTTGTGGTCTTAAAGGTCATCTTCCACTCATCCCATTCCTTCACTCTAATCTGGTGGTAACCACTCTTTAATTAAATTTTTGAGAAATACTTAGCTCCCCCTAAACAGTCCATTAAGTCTTCTATTCTAGGAATTGGGAACCTATACCTTATGGTAATTATGTTAATGGCTCTAGATTCTTTACATAGTCTCCAAGTACCTCCTTTCTTAGGGGCTAGGATAGTGGGAATGATACATGGGCATATGCTCTTTCTAATTAGGCCTTGGTCAAGTAATTCTTGGATTTCTTTCACTATTTTTGCATTTTGTTGCGGGGTCATCTTGTAGGCTACTTTGTTAGGGAGTGAGGTTCCTAGCATAAAGTCAAGTTGATGACTAATGGCTCTCTCAGGTGGTAGGGTAGCTAGTTGACCATCACTAAAATATCTTTATACTTATGTAGCAACTCTTGTATCTCTTTAGGTAGTTCTTTTTTTATGTCCACCTTTTCATCCTTAGGTTTCTATACTAAGAAAAAGCCCACTCCTTCTGCTTCTTCTAGTGTCTTCAAAAATTCATTCTCTCCCACTAAGAGTACATTAGGACCCTCTTTATTCAATTCTCCTTCTTCCAAGATTGACTGAATCTTGAATGTGATCCCATCCTTCCTAAATGAATAGGAGTTCTTAGATCCATCATGCATAACAGCTCTGTCAAACTACCAAGGCCTTCCCAGTAAGACATGACAAGCATCCATGGGTAAGACATCACACAAAACCCTATCCTTATATCTCCCTATTAAGAAATCTACCCAAGCTTATTCATTCACCAATACATGTTGGTCCTTATTTAATCAAGTAACTCTGTAAGGGTTAGTATTAGGAATCCTTTTCAATTTAAGATTTTCAATAGCCTCTACAGAAATAATGGTATCATGGTTCTTCTTTGATTGTCTCTCTGATGAGTGTTCTCTTGATCATGAATTTTCTCCTATTTTTGAATCCAATGCCATCTCTACTGTCTTGTTGCTAGAAGACTCTTCTTGCACATAGTTTATCCTTTTCTCTCCTCCTTGGGATGATGAACTCTTCTCTGGATACTTATAAGCAATATGCCCATACTAGTGAAAATTATAGAATTTCATAGAAGAGAAGTAGGATCCTCTTCCTTGGCTACTAGATCTTCCTCTTGTACTATTATTGGGACATCTTCCCCTGTTATAACCACCTCTACTATTACTTGACTCTCCTTGGTTTTCAGTAAGCTTGGTCTCACCCCGATTTCTTGCTTCAAAGTTCCTTCCTCCAAAGCCTCCTCTCTGGCCTCTACCTCTTCCCCTAATTCTTGAGTCATGCTTCTTCTTAAGCTTCTCTTCTACCTTGAGAGTTAGTCGGTAATATTGGTGTACAATCTTAGGGCTCGAGAGGTTGATTTCTTCTTGTATGTTCCACGTCAACTCATTTAGATACCTAGCCACTTTTAGGATTTTTTCCTCCATTACATGTGATCTCAAGCATAACTTGTGGAAATCTTCTATATAAGAACTTACTTCAAGGTCCTTCTAACTTTAGTTTTGTCTCTTTTTGTGCAATTGCACCTCATAGTCATATGGTAGATAAGTTTCTCGTATCTTGGCCACCATACCTTTCCAACTAGTAATAGGATTCTTTCCTTCCTTAACCCTCTCATCATGGATAAATTTCCACCAAGTGAGGGCAGTCCCTCTCAGTCGTGTCTTGGCTACTCTCACCTTTTGTGCCTTTATCACATTGTCACATTTGAAGTGGTTTTTAATTCCTTATATCCACTCCATGACTACTTTTGGTTCCATCTTGTCACTAAATAGAGGTACGCCCTCCAAAGACATCCCACTCATATATTTTAGAGCCTTAATAAATGGATCTTCTTGAAGCACAGGGTTAGGTTTTGGCACTGCATCTTCTTCTGCCACCAATTTACCCTTCCCTTCATTCTCTCTTACCAATTCACTTACTGTTGTTGTTCAAATTTGCACTTCCTCTAACTTAGCTACCATCTCTGCCAACTGTTCCTTTATGAGTCTATTCTCCTCTCTCTTCTTTTCTGCATCTTTAGATAACTCAACATTAGTCACCATCTTGGATGAATCTACTGATTCTGGTGAATACAACATCAACACTTCACAAGTCCAATATTTTGGCTCTGATACCAATCTGATAGAAGTGGTCTTCTACACCTAGATTCAGCTTGAGTCTCTTCTAATGTCTCTTTCCTATACTTGTTAGGGATTATACAAACCCTAACCTCAAGGGCAAGTCACTAAGAACTTCACCTTCCCAACCAAGATCACCCTATCAATAAGATCCTTCAGTGCTTACTGAATCTACAAGAGTAGATTTCCAATCACCTAGTCAATTCACTCACAATGCTTTGCAGAGTTGAATTATCACCTCCTTAGGTCATTTTATGACATTATTGAAGGTTTGAAACCACCAATCCTCCTTTCACACATCGAGCTCCTACAATCTAGGAATAGGCCTAGAAATTGCTTGTAGCCCTATTCAGGTTCAAATTCTTCATTTTCTTACAAGTTCTTCAAATAACCCCCAAATATATCATAAGATCCAAGTACCCTTTTTCAAAACATTAAATATTTTCAAGGTGAGGTTACTTCAATTCCTTCGTACAACCCCTGAAACCCTTGAGGGACACAATCCTTAAAAATAGGGTTAGTAGGTATTTTCTTTGAATATGTCTTCAAAAATTGATGAAATCAATTCTTCAGTTGCTACCATTACACAGAGGGCCATAACACCTTTCACATACCACTCTCCAACCATTGGATTTATTTTTCCAATCCAACCTTTCAATTTAAAATACATTGCCCTCTCTTTTCCCCTAGTCAGACTATAACCAAGCTGGCCTAGGGCAAGAGCTCATAATTCAACCCTAACTCCTCTACTAAAAAAACCAAAAAGAAACTTATGTACAGTGGCTCCCCTTTCATTCCACCCTGGCCGATTTTTCTTTCCATAGATCTAAGAACCTCGAGGAGCCATTTTCTATGTACAATCCAGGATTGGACTAGAGAACTACAAATTAAAAGAAATTTAACAAGAACCTACAAAATGGAAACTATTGAAAAAATTATTTCCACATAGAGTTAATAGACACTCATAAGAAACTAAAATCAATGGAATTTTGAGCAATCTAATCCATTAACAAGTATTTTCAATTCAAAATGCTCTAAAATTGTCTTAGAGCCTGTCTGCAACTTTACAATTAATGGAAATTCAAACAAAATGACATTCAACCTTTTTTTCTCTCTGTGGAAGTGCTTATATAGGCCTCCTTTGACCAAAACAACTGATCAAACTGATCAGTAACTACTTTTAGGACAAAAGCAACTTTTATGCAAAGTTGTCGAGCAAATTTTAAAGTTGCAAAGTTGCAAAAATGTTTTTGATTGTGGTAAATGTGGGTTTTGAAGGGTCCCTGAAACCCTTTAACAAAGAAATAAAAAGATAGATAATCTAGCACTAAACAACAACAATCTGTCACAATGGCTGTGCAAAAATGTTGCTTTGAGCAACTTTTCATCTTTTCTTGCAATTTGACTTTCTCGTGTTTTCAGTCCCTTGGATGGATTTCCAGAAGCCTAAAAACAACCTCTAAGACACAAAATAACTTCAAAACACCCTTCTAAACATCTAACTTGTCCATTCCACATTTTGACGCAAATTGTCCTCTAGGACATTACAAAGAGTGAATGAACAAAAACTCTTTCAAAAGCAAACTCAATAACTCTAAATCACTTCAAAATCCTCCTACACCTTCCTAAATTTACCAAAAAACTAGGAGAACAAAACAAAACATAGAAGGGTTTTTAAACCCTAGGTGCTCCTACACCAATCATTCTTCATCTAACGGAAATGCTTTGTTCTACTATGCCTTTCGCCACCCACCTGCAATTGAAAAATGCCTTCATAACAACCAAAATTTGCACTACCATCAATTGAAATGTGTCATATCTATTACAAAAAAACATTCTTGTAAAAAAAATTTCATGAGTTTTGTCCTAATTTAAAACTAGTCAGCTAGTCACAAAGTGACACCCAAGGTTAGAGTGCATTCATAGAAGCTTGGGTGCTAGTTTTGAACCCAACCATGTTTGTGAGCCATGCCTCTATCACACTGTGGTGAATCTGGCTAGAGGGAAAGGGAAAATGCAAGATTCTCACCATCTCCCCTCTTAGAAGAGAACCATGAGAATAGTTCCCAGTGTGAACTAGGCTTAGACAAGCCCACACCACTAGGTCCTGGAGCCATTCCCAAATTTGTATCCCAACCCTAGGGGAGAAACAAAATGACAACCTTAACAAACTAAACTCCTGATAAAACCCAACAAACTCCCACAATTTGGTAAAAAGCACCGATAGTGGTCCCATTAGGTTAAGGAATCCCTACACCCACCCTTGGCATTTAATAAATCCCTACAGCCACAAAGTGCAACTTCAACCCATGATCCTTATATACTTCTTGCAAAAGGTCCTTCCCTAGTCTCAACCTCATATAACAGACAATGCCATACATGATAATTCTCACCATTAGCACCACAAACACACAAAAAACCATCTAACAAAAAAGGAATAACTATAGAGAATGCACATAATCTCATTTGCATTCAGCTATAAATAACATTCCTCTAGGTTTTAAATTGACTCCCAAAACTTGCTAGTTCAAGCAATCTATATATTGAAGTTCACAGTTGTGAAATATTTTCAAGTTGACATTATTGGTTATCACAACATCTCATAAAAGAAATGACAACAAGGCATAATGATTCTTTAGTCTGCATTATATTTCAGGAGTAAATGCAACATCCTTCAGATGTCACTTCTGATATAAAACCCATTTGTTGTCACTCTGCAATCACCACAATATAGTCAAAATGTCTTGAATTGTATAACATGGCAATCCTGGCTTACACGGAAAAACACATGGAAACTGGTCACTCACTCAACCTATATTCGACCAAGTAATGCTCGACATGGTTCAAATTATACATACTCCCTTCAAAATTTACTCGGAGATGTGTCACCACCTCGCACAACCACGAGCCAAAGAAACTGTCTTAAAAAAATGTCGCGAAGCTACGACCAACTCATCATGAGTTACCTTTTCTTCGTTGCATCCTCATGACTTGTAAACCTTAATGATAGTTTAAACCTACAAAATTACGAGGTCAAAGGTCTTCAAAAGGTGTTAACCCATCAAATGCATCCATCAATCACTATGACGCCACATGTAAAATCCTCACTTTCCTGTGGGCCAAATTTGAGTCCCACAAAATAAGTTGCAAGGGCACGACAAGGCATCACCATAACATTTCATTCTTCCTCAAAGGCTTGCGGTTGATAAATGTCTTTCCCACTAACCATCACGAGGATGCGACAAACCTGTTAGAATGAATTTAGAATAATTGATAGGGGGGTGAATCAGTTATCCTCAGGTCTAGATGTGCCCATATAAAACTTTATACCACTTCAACAACTCAGATCTTCTCGGTAGCAATAAACAATAAAAGTGTACAGTTTATTGTACTAATGAAATAAGCTTACATAAACTTAACAGTAAAATACAACATAAATATTCACACATTTTGACATCGTGATTTAACGTGGAAACCCAATATGGGAAAAACCACCATTAACATGCTACCAAAATTTCACTCTTTTGAAGTGAGCTCTTTTAGGAGCCAACCCTATTAAAGGTTACAAAATACACTGTCAAATGTGACCTAGTTAAAGGATTTAATCACCCCGTCAGGAGTGGCCTTGTTAGAGGACTTAGAACATTCTAATCTAAATTTCACCTTGTTCAAAGGATTTATACAATGACTGCTAGGTCAACCTGGTTAAAGGATTTGAGTTGATACAATGGTTAGAAAGTAATCAGCAAGTGTGATCTGATACATACAACTTACTTTGCAAATCCAGATCCAATTTTAGCTCTAATGCTAATTCACTGAGTGGCCTCCATTTTCATCTCAAACTTCAAATCTGCTTGGAAATCCATCAAGCAATCTCTCTCTGCTTCTTTGCTCAGCCTTCTTTGCTAGGTCTTTCCAATCAGTCAATTAACCATGCAATACTCTTGCATACAACTTCTCCTTACACTTAGATACAATGACAATAACCTATGTAGGTTATATTATACCTCTTCATCTAGGTCAGATAGATATTTTTCCGCTTAATCAAGATCGTATATCTTAGGTTAGGTCAGATCCAACGGATCTTTCCATCATTACATTTAATTTAATTCCCCAATACAATCATTAATTAAACATTGAATCCATGCACTAATACCGATTTCTCATGCATTAAATGAGTGTGGACCAATCTTAATTAACAATACATATCCCAATAAAATCAACTATGTCAGCCAAAGATCTCAAATCTCATCAATTACTAAAATACTGTTGCTCGGTTTCTTTGTCTCCCTCGGCATTTCACTAGCGCTCGACATCATCGTTTCTTTTCTCGGCATTACCTTTCGCTTTGCTTGGCATCAACTTTCCAGTGAACTGTCAATGAAATATAAACAACATATCACTTTGCCAAAGTGTCAAATGATCAAGTGACCTGGTGTATACTCATAACTTAACCATTTCCTCGGTCTTCTTATTATCCTATTCTTCAAATCTTCATCAATCAATAGATATGGTACTCAAACATATAGCAATAGTCTCACCAGTTAAGGTTTGACATCAATGACAAAATAACAATTGTCTACATTGTAGCAATCTTTCCAACAAAACCATCACGGTTATCACAAACATCAACTCACAGGATCACACATCCAACTGACTACCTTTAAAAACCACCATGAGGATGCAACAGACAACACTTGTTTACCTTTTTAACATCTTCAACTTTTGAGACGTGGCTTGTTGTCACTTCCCTGCAAGCCAAAATTCTTCATTGTGTAATTAACTTTTGACATACTTTATTACCGCGAGGAGACCGCCATGCAGTCTCACAAATGCCAGTCATTAACCTTAATAATAGTAGTGAGGGCATGGCAAGGCAAAAACCAAACCGCCAACACTCAGTTGCAAGCTTGCAAATTTTTTCTATAAGAACATAAAACTTGTGGGGCTACGACAAGCGCCTTTAATGCCCGTTGTGCAGACAACCATGAACAATATTTCATAAACTTATGAAAAGGTATAAAGTCATAAATAGTTCTAGATTACGATGGAAGTAGAGAAAGAAGTAGATTACAAACTCTGAGACCTAGGCCTTTTTATGCGAGTATGCATTACAATTCGTAGCTTATTTGAAGTACATTGTACTTATTCAATCTTCATTTATTTCAATTGTAACAAATCTCAAAACCCTAAAACCCTATTAAGCCACTATAAATTAACTGCCAAATTCAACAATGGAAGTATTTTTTAGCATTTGAAAATTTTAAAGAATTTTTTTCTTTTATTTTCCGTGTGGTGTTTTAAATAGCATGGATTTTTTTCCTTTGATTCTATTTTTGAGCATTTTGATTGATACAAGGATCGAACAAATAGATTCTATTTTATTTAAGTAAATGTATGTGTTTCACCTAAAACAAACACTCTTAAGTGGATTTAGTGCTGAGTAGAATGGTAATTGGTATGGTTTTTTTGTTTTCTACTCTTGAGAGACAATTTGAAATAAGATATGACGCTGGATAACAACAAAAAATGACCTACATTTTTGTGGTTCAACATGAACTTTGTTCTATGACTGAACCTATAGCCATTTGAAATATATTTTGTGATTGTTTCAACAAACAAAGTAGAACAAAGTAACTTCCTATTTGTTTGCTAAGAACTACATTTATGTTATCTATTTCAGTCTAGTTTAGTTGTCGAGTCATGTAATATGATTATGGTTTCATTTCATATGTTGTAGTATTAGATATATAACACAAAAATATTTTATTACATTAAATAAACAATAAATTTTCATTAAAATAATTTTGTTTTTGGGTAGAACTCATGTCTTCTAGAAGATGAAGATGATCCTCAAGATACAGATCTATAATATGTTGGTCATGATCTAGATCACAGGGTAGAGGATGGTGCTGACGTAGATACGGAAGACACTGAGGCTGGTGACAATGATGATAACAATGATGGTCACGGTGGTGGTGATGACTTTGATGGTGATGATGATGATGATGAGGAAGTTGCTGCTAGTAGCCAGTGACATTCATGATCATATAGAATGCATTATGGATCATTGTTGATATATTGTTCTGATGCCTCCTTTCATGATTACTATCATATGTATCATTTTCATGACCTATAGTAGGTCATATTATTGAGTTGATACATTTGACATGTATCATTTTCACTTATATCATTTGGACATGTATCATCTTGACTTGTATCATTTTTAGTTACATAATTTATCATTTTTACTTATATCATTTGTAAATGTATCATTTTGAGTTATGTTGACTATTGGACATGTATCATTTTGACATGTTTTTGATCTACTATCATATTGTAATTTCACTTGTTTTAGTTATATATGATGATCTTATCAATATTAACTTGTCAATTTATATATATTGAAAGTGGTCAATGATTTTTGGATGAATATTTATTATGTATGATGATTTTAATTTGCTTCTCAAGATGGATGTTTCCAAATTCAATTAAATTATAGATATTTTGATATGCACCTTCTTCGTGTCAATGTGGGTTTCATGATTGGAATAAAATGTATTAAATTAATAATAAATGGAAGTAAAATAAGAATCATTTTTAGAAGTAGAAAAAGAAGCAACAATGGAAGCCAAACCAGAAATAAAACCTAACATTATCTAGGAAGCAAAAATAGAAGCAATTTAGGTAGCAAATAAAAGAGTAATAATGAAAGCAATTTTAGAAGAAATAAAAGATGCAATAATAGAAGCCATATTAGAAGCAATAAAAAGATGTCAAAATGGAAGCAAAACTGGAAACACACCTGGAAGAAAAATTGGAAGCAAACCTAGAAGAAACACAAGAAGCAAAACCAGAAGCAAAAAATATTCTAGAAGAAAAACTAGGAGCACAAAATGGAAGCAAACAAGGGAGAAAACTGGAAGCAAAACCTGAAACAAATTATAAGAAAACTTGGAAGCAATGCTAGAAGAAAAATCAGAAGCAATAAGTGGCATAATAATAGGCATAAAACTGGAAGCAACACAAGAAGAAAAATCAGAAGAAAACCTAGAAGAAAAACTAGAAGCAAAAATAGTGTTATAATGGAAGGAAACTAGAAGAAACACAAGAAGCAAAAATAGAAGAAAACAAGGAAGCAAAATTTGAAGAAAAACCAGAAGCAAAAAATGGCATTATAATGGAAGCAAACCTTGAAGTAAAACCATAATCAACAAATGACATTATAATGGAAAAAAATATGGAAGCAACACAAGAAGTAAACCAGAAGAAAAAACAAAAGCCAAATGGGAAGCAAACCTGGAAGGAAAATTAGAAGCCAAACTGGAAGCAACAAAGGACATTATAATAGAAGCATAACGAGAAGAAAAACCAGAAGCGTGAAATGGAAGTAAAACCAAAAGTAAATCCAGAAGCAAAACAAGGAGAAAAATTGGAAGCCAAATCCGACGCAATATCTAGTGCCATACTCGACGATAAGGGACACAATTGCCAATTTCTTTTTCTGGTGCAAAAAATGGTCTGGTCGCAGTTGTGGTGCAACGTTTGATGCCAAATAAAACCCAAAATATGGCACAAACTTTGACTCAAGATGTGACACAGGATGTTGTGGGCACTGGGGAACCAACCTTTTCACTGACACAAAGGCTCATTTCAGGCCCAAAATTACACTAGAATCCAGTACTATTTTAGGCGCTAATTACCTATTCTGTTGTAGTGTATGAACAAACTAGGAAGCTTAGTCATATCTCCTCTTACATTGGAAGGAATATGATCCACTTGGCTCTAGGATACTTAATTGCCAAATGGATGCAAGGATTCCGGAAAAATGCAAAGTGTAAATTGAAATTTGCAAGATCTCGGGAAAGAATCAAAGGAAAGATGAAATATTATGAATGCATTTAAAAGATAGTAGACTATAAACCCAATTTTGATACTAAACTTGGAAATTTGAAATATCAAATGACCTGTGATCCAAGTTTCAACCTGAAAAGGTAGGAACAAGGCAAGTCAAGTTGCCTTACTCCCAACAAAATCTGATGAAAATACTATCACTTGTAGCTCTTTGTTAGATCTTCTTGTAATATTTTCCACAACTATGTCGCTTGTCACTTACAAAAAATAGGAAAAATATTGGCAGAAAGGAGTTTGCCTAAGGAAAGCCCCTATTTTTTAATTAACCATTAAATTGAAATTGAAATGCTTGAAAATGAGAATCATTTTGGTATGTAGCAGAGGCTTGATAAGAGAATAAGACGTCTTATACCTTGATAGTACAATTATTCTTGAAATAAGATCACAAGTATTGATTCAATAACATGACCTTATAAAGACCTAAAAGGACATTAAACAAGAGACATGTTTGGATGATAATTGTTGAAGCTTGCCACAATGAAGAGTATGGTGAGATGAAATGACTTGAATGCTTGAAATACTTGGAATTCTTGAATGATTCTCCTTGATCCTTGAATGCTTGAGATCATGAATGTTTGATTGAATGAATTGATCCCAAAATTAGGGAGGTAGCTTCACTTTTATACCTCACCAAGCCATTTTGGGGCTCTAAACTTGAAGTAGACCGATGTGGGTTTGAACACCCCACTAAAATCAAAAGAGCATTGCACCATTCAAATTCCAATTTGTTGGGAACAAGGTGACTCCCAAGGTAGAGGGGTGAGTTGAATTACCCCGTACCTATCTAGTCACTATATTCCAACCAATATAAGCTTAGATTTGAGTTGGGGGTCAATTTGGACATGGGGATGCCCAAAATGTTAGCAAAATCAAGGCGTGATATCAGAATAAATACAAAAGGCCACCCATAATAAAATAGGGCCTATGTATGCAAGTGGTGATTGAATGATTGAAATAATTCAAGGGGCACACCTATAATTAAGGGCCCTCATATAAATTAACTTAAGAGAAGACTCATATTTGAATATTTTATAATTATGCATATCAAAGTACTATAATGCATGGAAGAATGAACACACACTAAATGGGTGCAAACTAAGCATGTAATTGGATACCTTAGGAAGTGTGTACAATTTACAACACTACAAATATATTGGGAAGCTTTTGGAGTGTGGGTTCTTTCTCCCGAAGGGTTTCCACCATGTAAATATCTATGTTGTGGTATGCATGTTATTTATGCTTGTTTTTTTTAAGTTTTTGTAAGAATTGTAAGGATATATAAATGTTTTTGTATTACCCTCATCTCAATATTAGTGTAGGAGGTTGTTTTTCTACCATAATTTACTTACATTAACAACCTGAAGACTATAGGTCCCTATATGCTTAATTTTTTTATTATCCTGTGTGTCCACCACCTATTCTTGCACATAGAAAAGAGGAAAAATGTTGGGTTGAAAGAGGTTTTCCTAGGTCAAACTATGGTTTTGGAATTAACCTTGAAATTGAAATGAGCTAAAATGTAATTGAAATGGAAATAAAAGCATGTTGTTAGGTAGAAAAGGCTATATCTAAAAATTAAATGATTTATACCTTCATAGGCCTTCTTTGTGTCAAAATGCTCATGAAGATGTTAATGTCAACCTTGTAGATTGACTTTAGGAAATGAAGATCACAGATGCCATCATGAATGCATAGATCTAAAAATTACTCCATGTCTTCAATGCCTTGGATGCTTGATCACTTTCTCTTGAGTGCTTGAATGTTAAATTGAGTTGACAATTGAGTTTGATGGATTGAGAGTGGATGATAAAATGTAGGAGGATAGCTTTATTTAACACCTTACCAAGCATTTTAGGGTGTTAATTTTGGAGCAAGTCAACATAGGTTTAAAATTCCCACTCCCACAAGCCAACTGTTGGGTGGTTTGAATTTGGGCTTGAACATTGGGGAATAGGTCTCCCAAGATGACATAATCCCTCTAATGTAGGGTCAAATTGGGATATCAAGACCGAAATTGAAGGAGGATGTCATAATTAATTTTGGAATTGAGATGGATCACATATATCAAACACGAGAGGCTAGGAATGCTAAAATGAGGCCTAAGAGATAAATTGCATAGAGATGCAATTTATGATGCTACATCTTCCTAATTAACTTGTTCTCAAGATTATTTATATTTCCATTGTATAATAAAATGCTCTAATACCATGTATAATTTAGCTACGAAACTAGGAAAATTTAAAAAAATAAAGGAAGAAATGGTGAAAAAATGAAGATGATGTATTGAGTGAGACGCCTGAATGTGTAGAAGAGAGGTACACATATTTCCTAGCTACCACCCTACCTACTGTGCCACCTAAGAAGGATTAACACACCCCAGTACACCTATCATATTGTGATGAGTCAACATTGTGAATCTAGGTTTTCTCAAGATTATGATACACTCCCAATTTAGTCTATGAACACATCTAGTTCATGCCATTTTTTTCAATATACTAATTGGAACCTTTGATACTCTATACTCTAATTACCACAAATGTGTATGAGTTAGAATCAAGATAACACATATTATACCCTTGCTATAGGCATAAATTAAATCATTGTCGCTATTGTGACAATAGTTGCTTGAGGGAGTGTCTAGTGGACTATTCTCTTTATGAGGAATACACATATCATATCTTATAATAATATTATTACATTTGTTGGGGGCAATACCAATTGGCTCACCCACTTCACAAGGAATGAGCATTTTATGGAAGATAGGTGTTTAGAAAAATGTCAAAGTGGGGAAGTTATGGCATTGCTTGCAAAATCAAGTTGTAATGGTGTAGTTGTAACAATCCTTATCTATTCATGTGGATTGTATTCTCAAATCATTTCATCTTTTTTTGAGAAAATATATAAGAGGTATTAACCTTATATTCTTCTTATTCAACTAGTTATTTATGTAGAGCTAATTCTCCTTTGCATAATTCTTCTCTTTTGCACCTCCTATCATCTTCTTCTTCATTTTGATGTAAGTATACAACATGGTCTTAGATTGTTTTCATAATTTATTTCTCTTGGTTTGGTTGCACATTTTCCTTTAAAATAAATTTCACGTAGTCTTCTCTAATCTCATGACATATAGACTTGATTATGGTTGAGATAGAGGGGTGTTTAGCTTACATGTTGCAATTATCTATCCATTCATTAAGTTGGTTAATTATTTTTCTCATTGTATGTTGAATTGTCACATTCAATTTGCTTGTTTGTTATGATTACATAAAAACAAGTTTTTCAAGGACCCAAAACCTTTAACAAAGAGTTTAAATGAATATTACAATTAAGTTCAACATAAATTGTGTAATAGCACCTAGGAAATAAAGCCCCAACAACCAAGAGGCCCGCAACCTAGCAACAAGAAAAAAACAAAAAGAAACAGATAGGTACAAAAAAAATAGGACACAGGACATTGCATATACATGCTCTTCATTAAATATTGCACCTGGATCACCACAAGCTGCATCTAACCTACAAGGTTCTTGAGCTCATCCTGCTCCTTTTCATCCTTGGTTCCCGACTTTATGGTACTTGCCCGAGTTCATTTTTCCAGTCCCATGGTATCCTTAAGCTCTTTCCCATCTTTGTCACCCATTTTCTGTTCCATCTTATCCAGGATCTTTGCATGCTCTGTATAGGCTTGAAGGCTAATTAGGCTTTTCTACCCTATCTTGAATATGGTATCTTCAAGTTTGTCCACTCTTTTATGCATCATGTGGAGCATACCTTCAAAATCCCCCTCCAACACCTGTCCTCTTTCTCCTTCAATATATTTTCCATTTCACAGACTTTAGCCACCATTTCCACAAAGGCATCATTTCTACCCACTACATCTTTCATCTCATTGAGGCAAATCGCTACTGGTTTATCCCCAATGCTGATTTTCATGATGAGGTTAACCTCACCTCTCATAATTTGCATTTGCTTTTTTATATTAGCTATATCATCCAACATTTTACCCGGAGTGCACGTAAAGTCTAATAAATAGTTTTTGTTTTTAGTAATATCCTCCAACCCTCTAGTATCCTTACCAGTATCCTCATTAGTAGGGTTATTAGAAACTTTGGTCTTTGTAGTATCTTTTCCATACTATTCACAATCTCCTCCACATTGACATCCTTCTGCAGGTTATCCTCTGTATTCACCATGGGGATTTGGTCTTCACCCATATTGCCTGTGTTATCCTCCTTCTTTTTCTCTTCCCCTATATCATCCCCGAGGTTAACCTTAGTGCTCTGTTCCTTTTCCATTTCTTCATCCTCCTCCGAGGACAGAACACTTCTCCTTTTTCTTGGGTTTTTTTTCTTTTTTATTCCTCTTGTTTTTACTACCATTGATCTCCCCCCACTTCCTTTTCTTACCCTCTTTCCCCTTATTTTTCTCATACTCATCATTTTCAGTCTCCTTTTCCATTTTAGAATGCTCCACAACAACCTTCATCTGATTTTTCTTAGAAGATGAGCCTTTTGCCTTCTTAGGAGTGTGAAACCCTGAAGGTAACTCCTCTTCATCCTTCATCTCCTCATCATACATAATTTCATTGTCATCTCCTTCTGTGTCCTCCTCATCCCTAACATTCCTCTTCAAAAAGGGTTTCTCCACCTTTTTAGTTTTGAGAAGGTCATAGACTAGAAGCATGAGGCCCTAGTGTGAAGCATGGTCACCTTTCAGATCCTTCTGAAGACTAGTAATGGTAAAATCTAGTGAGCTCAACAAGTAAAAAGGAAGACTAATATTTACATTATGCCTAAAATACTTCAACAACATTAAGTGGTGCTTGTAAGCTTTGGTAAATCTGCCATCGAGCATTATGTAATTGATTACAAAAAATAGCTCATAACTCCATGACCTAGAAATGCATTTGGGGTTATGGTAGGACGTATCCTCCTTCACCAGTCTCTCCTTTTCCTCCTCCTCATTCAGAAATTTCTTGAAGGCTTTGTCAGATATGCTTTTGTCTCTATAAAACTTGAACCCTTCCATACTCATGCCCGTGGATTTAGCTATAATCTCCTTCGTTACCTCCATAAGATGGTTCCCCACAAGCACCTTCCCATTCTTCCAAGTTTTGGAAAATTGTCTGGTAACCTTAGGGTTTCTGCCATGTAATCTCTCCATGAAAACCGACATCCTGCCTTTCTTTAGAATACTCCACACTACCTTATTTCCCTTCCATTCTTCACAATTCACAGGTTCAAAATGTTTCTTGTTTCCTCCCATTTTTTCTCTCTATAGAAAAATATCAATCTCGTTGTAAAAACTGCTACTACTGTTGTGCTTTAAACCAGCTTCTCTCTACTTGGCCAAAAACACCCAGAATCTGTGCCAAATCAGGAGCATCATCACTAGAATGTACTTCACCTAGTAAAAGTAATTATGAAACCTCACTTCGTAATCAAAGCTCTTCATTAAACTTTCCATTTAAAACCTGTTTTTTCTTGCTCCATAAATGATCACTTCCCATTAATGATTTTTCCTGAAAATGCATTTCATCCCCATCATTCCAATGCATCATGACCTCCATCTTGCACGCCATGTTTGCTTCCCAGTCAATGATTCCATTGGTTTCTCTGAAATTATGCGTAATGACGCAATCTTTGAAAGAGTTAATTAAGATCTTTGCTTTTTGCATGACATTATGAATAGACCATGAAGCTTTAAAATCATTATTAAGACATTTTATTATGTTAAGGGAATCGCCTTCAAGCCATAACTTCTTACATCCCTTGTCCTTGGCTAAGACTAAGCCATGTAGGGCAGCATTAGCCTCGACAAATTATTTTGAAAACCTAAAGGTATAGCTCTTATACCTTTACAAACCCCATGCTCATCTCTTATCACCATACCACACCTAGCTACTCCTGAGTTCCCTTTCGATGCACCATTGAAATTAACTTTCATCCATCCCCTAGGAGGGAAATCCCATCTAGCTTCATCTCTCTTTGAATTTTCCTTGCATTTTCTCATGTTGCCTTTTATTTTCCAGTTATTAAAGAAAGTGATATCCTCCAAATTAGAAGGTTCCACAAGGTTGTCCCTTAAATATAAATTCTCCATAACAACTCTTTTGATCTTATGGAATACCACTTTCTCATTGGAAACCTTGTTTCTAAAAGACTCTCTCATTTCCTTCTTTCCAAACCCCCCAACAAATATAGGGTACAATGAACTTCCATATCTTAGCAACAATTTCATTCCTTGAGGGGGGAATCCAGGAGGTGAACAAGCTCTGCAAATCCTCAGGAATAACCCAATCAAAATTAAGAAGTTTAAATAATTTCTCCCATATAATACACACATAAGGGCAATGGAGAGTCATGTGATTAACTATTTCCTCATCCTGAATACATAAATAACATCTGTTGACCATAGTAACACCTCTTCTTCTCAAATTGTCATTTGTAAGAACCTTGTTTTGAAGCATTATCTAGAAGAAGACATTAACCTTAGGAGTTAAACCTTTAATCCACATTTTAGCCTAGCAAGGTCCATTTAAATTCTCAAAATCCTGATGGTACAGAGAGGAGATAGAGAAGTTCCCATTTGAAATATACTTCCATATGAGGTTGTCTTCTTCATCAATCAAAGTAACAGAATTCAGGATTTTATTAAGCTATCCCAGAGACTGGTCAATAATAATAAGGTCCACCTAGTGATCCCTTTCCCAATAATCTGCAACTTTGATCCCAAACCTCAACTTACACTGATCCGCATAGCCCTTCTAATCAGGGATCTCCTTCAAAGGGTTGTTTATTAGCCAGTCCTCTTCCCAAAAATGTGTTGTCCTTCCATTTCCCACTTTCCATTTAACACCTTTTCTAATGATTTCCTTATTCTTTAAAACATTTATCCATATAAAGGATCCCCAGAGACAATTTGCTTGTTTGTTGGTTACTTGATTTACTCATAAAATGTTAGTTTACTTCTCAATATTTAAGAGGTTTTGAAACTCGTTTATAAATAATCACGTCTTTGTGTTTTTGTTTTCAATCTCAAATGGACACATTTCTAAAATATATTACTTAAATGTAAGCAAACAATTAGTTGTTTATTTTCTTTTTCTTTTTCCAAAAGCAAATACTTTCAATAAACTAATTAACTAATGAATTTATAATTCCCTTTTTATATTTTTGAATGAATTTGCAAGTAACTGAATTTCATTATGTATATACAAGTCTCATAGTTTTGTTATGTGATTTTCTTTTATTCTATTGATGAAAGAATCCTATTTTTTTAATTGTTAGAATGAAATAAATCTCATTTTTTATTAGGGAATAGTCCCTTTTTGTAAATATTTTTATATAGGAAGATTTTTTTAAAAGAAATAAATACCAACTAATTTTACTTTTTTATTTTAAAAAGTTGCTAAATCTGATCCAAAACAAAGAAATAATAATAAAAATATTTTTGATCTTGGACAATGATGTGATCTAAACACTATCCAATTTACCTCTTTGAAAGATAACTTCCATAAAAGAAAATGAAACAAAAGAAACACGATTTTTGCAAATCTTCTATAAAAACTCTATAAATTTTACCTTGAGAAGTTCAATTTTTTTTCTTCGCCTCTTATATCTATCTTAGTGTACTCAAAATGATAAGAGGGACATGAAATAAAGAAATAAACTTGGGGAACAAATGATGGTGCTCAAGATATTATGATAGTAGCAATAAAAGTATTCAAAATATGTAAGTATGGACTTACTAACCTATTTGTGCAATTGTGAGAAGAGGGGCAACAAATTAGATTTATAAGGACCATTTGGAACAAGGACTAAAACTATATTTATATGCTTGGAGATCCCACTGATATTCATGTTTAGGGGGATCTGATTGCCTATTACATTCATTATTGGGGGGAAAATAAGAGGGACTAGTAATAGGCACAATCACAACTCAACTAGACTCCCTATCATGAGCTAGATTAATGGAGAATATTAAAACTAGTAATTCTTATGCACTAATCCATGTCACCACAGTAACCCAATTTACCAAGGTGGGTCATCCATATTTCTCAGACATGTCACATATGTTATCCTACATGACCTCATAACTTAAAAGGTTAAAAAGTAACATAAGAATAGGACATAGCTACAAATGAAAGACAAAAAGTTGTAAAGGTCAAAACAAAAGAAATGAGAGGTCCTAAGAGTCAAGTAGACACTTTCTTAATGGTTGGAAAGCCTTGAGAGAATGTCTATTCATGTTATGCAAGTTGTGAGTTGAACCACCAAAATCATAATCAAACTATTATGTGTACCTACACAATTTTAGGCATTTACATTACTTGTTTGCCTTCACTTGTACCTTCTCTTGGAACAAAAAGTTACTAAAGAGTATTTAAGCCATTTTTTCTCGTACGAAAAGATCGGTGACATATGAGAAAAATGCAAGTACCTAATGTAGTGTTGGTGATTGGTGACCTTGATGTTAACGTGCTTTTGATAATGCTTTTTGATATGTTTCAATGATACTTTTTGATATGATGATATTAGGTGACCCAACATGATTTTGTGATTACTATCCTAGGGCTTGTCCTTACAAGATTCTATGTGCTCAATCCAAAAGATTTATCACGCAAGCTAACAAGTAATAATTACTATAATTAGAAGAGTCAACCCAATATAGGAAAAGGTTTTAGATTAAAGAGATAGAGAGAGATAAGGGTGCAATTTTGTCTAGAATTTATATTCACACTCATGGTTGATCTAGAATATTTTAATGATTATAGTGATGGTTAATCCAAACCATTAAAAAAAATAGATAATAAACTTTGAAATTGTTGCAAGGCATCAACCTTTTTTCTTTTTTTCCTCTTCTCTCTTGGTTTTGGCTCCACCTCTCATTTCCTCAAGTCCTTTATAATGAGCCATGTTTGCAATCTATTGTAATTTTCCTCATCCTAATAATGGACAAGGAAGTGCGATCTTGAAACCTTAATGTTAAAAACATATACACAATTATATCGAGAACGACTCTCATCTTTAAAAATGATTTTAACTTATAACAATATATTTTTCATAATAACAAGTAACATATAATTGTAAATTCAAAGGGTTAGAGCTTAGTTGGTTGAGCACAATTTGTGAGGATGGTGGTAGTATGCTCCTTGATTACGCCATCCACCAAAGTTCAAACCACTAGAGGTATTATTAGACTAAGTTTGACCCATTGATGAATTTAATAGAGAAGATCCCCTTGCTTGTCACTACTCAACCAAAATATGATTTATATTGTTCTCGTCATATTGTAATATACTTGCTACTAAAAATATGAATATCAATCTGTTAGGATTAAGTAATACTGAGAGGGGGGTGGATCAGTATTACGACACTTTAAATTAAACTTAAACCAATTCCAAATAAACCATAAGCATACTGAAATCAAAGGAACATAAACAAATAACACAGAACTCATAACACCATTATTTGTTGTCGGTGAAACCCTGGCCAAGAGAAAACCCCGGTGGGGATGGTACCCACAAGCATGCACTAAAGTATAATGTCCTTGTTAGGAGACCTAGCCATGTTAGGAGCTTAATATTACATAGTACATTTCCTTTTTAAAGGAATAACAACCCTGTTAAAGGTATACATCACCCTGTTAGGGGCCAACTGAGCTTACAACTCTTACAACAAAACTTCTGTTACAAAGTGTTCTCAGTAATGAACAAAACAAGCATCTTCAATGCTTAGATAGTTCCAGTCATAGCTCTTCAATGATTTTTGTTAATCCTCTGCCATTCACATACATATAGATCTCATCATACTCCCATTCACATCATACTCTTTGCTCTACAAAAAGTCTTATATATATATATATATATATATATATATTTATTATTACCAAGTCGTCTCACTTCACTAATATTACATAGTCGGCTCTCAATACAAAATATAATTAATAATGTAAATAGAAAATATAAAGTCAATGTTCTTACATAACCAAAATATAGATTATCCAAAGTCATAATCCAACTTAGCATGTCAGGATTCCATGACATACTCCTCAAATCATCGCTACTGTTCAACTGCTCTATTTCGTTGTTATGTTGTCGTTGACTGTATTCAAATATCTTTAACTCTCTGTAAATCATCACCAAAACCAAATAAATCTTAGATGAAGGTCATACCTATCCCATAGTATCTTCCTCTGATCTCACAAGTCATAATTCATCGATCTCAATCTTTGATACCCAAAACAACTTTGTATTTCTGCTTCTGTACTTAGTCGATTCCAGAACTGAATCACCAAAACTTAACTTCAATCCAATCGATCAATATGCCAGATGTGTTTCCAGAAATGAAAACCAAAAAGTGATTCATAACATACCAAAAATATCACTTGCCAACAATCTCTCCCTTTGGCATTGATGGCAACACATAACAAAAAAATGACTAAGTGTTCCAACACAAAAACAAAAATTATCTCTTCTCTTTTCTTCTTCTCCTTTACTCATTTTTCTTCTCTCTTCCCCCCCTTTGACAACAATGACAAAGGTGTATAAAAATAATATAATTAGTACTTTCTCACCATTTTCAAAATATCTTGAAAGGAATCTTCCAAGATCTTTACTTCTGTGTTCCATGATTCTACCAATAGCTGACTAACATGAATTAGTCCATTCAGTGCATATGATGAAGTCTCTGCTGCTTTCAAATATATGGGAATAGAGTTTGTCAATGCTTCTACGGTATTCTCCATGTTAGATAAGTGAATTTAAAGAATTTATAGCTTAGGAGTGATTAGATTCTTCAACAAACCAAACCTTTTCATGACTCCCCCTTTCTCTATATCCAATACATTCAGTTTGTCCAAAATCCTTGTTACTTCTCTGTCCATTTCTATTACAGATTGTGAGGAGGTCTCACAACTCTCCATCATACTGTTCAAAGTTTCCTTGTCCTTCACAATAATGTATTCGATGTTCTGAACATGTCTGATAGGGTTTATGCAAAAGATGAATAGCATCCTGCCATGTGCAACACAACTCTTAGCTTTTACTGTAACAGATCTCAGAATGCCCAAGTCCCATGAAATAGACTGGAAAACTTCCATAAGCTTCTTCTCCAGGTAGCTCTTCTCTGCCTTTTCTTCTGCAATCTTCACTAGGGTCTCATAGTGACCATCAAAATTATCAAGTGCCAGTTTCAAGTTTTCTACATCATCTTTGCTTTGGAAAACAATAGGTATTGGAAGCAATTTGTTTACAGTATCAATTTCTCTAGACATTACCTTAGTCTTCTTGTCACTTTTCTTCTCATATCTCTCTTATGCTTTAGTGAGTGTAGTGAAGGCTAAACTCACCAATTCATCCTCATCCATGCGATCACCATCAACATCAATAGATTTGTCTTTACTTGCCAAAAATAAAATAGAAGATGTGTCAATTTCAGTTTTGACTTCAACTTTTGTTTCTTCTTCTTCTTTCTACTCTATTTCTTTCTATTATTCCTCTCTTTGTTCTTCATTCTCAGCCACTGTATTGTCAATATTTCCTTCAAATAGATCCTTCTCATCAAGTGAAGTATCAAGAGTCACAGGCACACCAGAAACATAGAAATCTGGTTGCATATCATCTTCGCTCTTCTCAACACTTGCCTCAGCTGTTTTAGAACTCTCTCCAATTCCTAAGGGTGTAGGCATTGTAGGTTTAGGAGGCGGATTCTTCTCAGGAATATTATTCATTAGTATTTGATCCAATTCTCTCTAAGTCTCTTTTGTAACTTCTTCATACTTTCTTGCCATAATCTTCACTAATCTTGCCTTGGTCCTCAACAAAGGTTTCAGTTCACCAAATATTCTATCTCTCTCTCTCTCTCTCTTGCATAGAAACTGCAGGTAACATATTATCAATTGCTTGATTCATAATAGCCTCATCTTCAATATGTGCTAGATATTTTCTTATTTCTAGTCTACCATATAACTCTTTAGGTACACTTCCCTCTATCTCTTGTAGATTTTTCTTGAAAAAAAATCAGTGATTTACTACAATATCTTCAATCTTAAGCTTATCAGATTCCTCATACCTGTCATAGTACTTGTTTATTAAAACTAGCTTCTATTTCTCAATAAATCTCTTCACAACCATCTTCAAGTCTAGTTGCCATATTTGTCTGTCACTTTCGGCTTTCTTCTCTTCTCCCTCAGTCCTTTATTCTTTAGGGGGTGAATCCAGTTTGGTGGATCTAGTGTTAACTTGAGAAAAATCTTTACTTCATGTGAGGTCTTCTATGGTGATGAAGGGGTGGCTACATAAATAACTATAGGAGGTGGAGTAGCTACCATCACAACTTCAGGAGGTGGAAGGGCTACAGTAGCAGTACTTGCCAATCCAGAAGAACGTTCTGCTAACTTATTCTTTACTTCTTTCAACTCTTCTTTAGTCAATCCAACCTTAATACCACATTCATCAATAATGTTGTCTACTTTCCTTTTCCTCAAACCTCTGGTCTATTCTTCTCTTACTTTAGCTGATTTTTCCTCATAAGTGCCCCATCTCTCCTCATATGTATCTACTTCAGATGCCAAAACGTGTTCAATATGCATAGTTAAGACTTCTTAACTAACTTCATAACCCACAGGGTAACACCATTTCTTCCTCGAAACAATTGCCTTAAAGAATACACAATCAGTTTCAACCATGAAATAGATTGTATCCTTGTACTTTTCAACTAAGTCTTCAGGAATCCTGTATCTCTCTTTCATCTGCCTCTAAAGAATCTTAATCATACCAAATAGTTCTCCATCAACCCAAGTGGTTTTCTGTCTTCTGTAACTCTATGAAGTCAAAATACCAGTATGTATCCCTTCTCTCCATGCTCTAGGGTGCATGCCTGGAAACTTGTGCTCAGTGTGAATGTACATATGGACTAGTAGTGAACCAAATCTGAAGGTTTTAGACTTATCTTTCTTTATCAACTTATCATTCTCCAAAAATTGTTGTGCCAATATTTCACATAGGTTATACTTAGTGTTTTCTTTCACCATCCTGTAAGCTATCATAATGACTCCTGTAGATACTGAATTAGGTCTACTGCTGTAGTAAAATTTGTATCCAAGTATCGTCACAATCAATCTCACATCCTGTAGATAAATGCCATTAACTGTCATAGCTTGCCTATCCCATTTTGAGTGTGTTAGGGTTTCAACTTGTTTCTTTATGTGTTTCTCCGCCACACGGATGACTCTAGTACTATCTAATCTAGTGATCTCATGTATCAATTGACTACAAATCTTTACAGGTTGTTCACCTATCCAGATAAACTGATCATGAACTTTGCTCAACAATATTTTAAACCATCCCTCTTCACTGAATTTGTATAAGTCTAGTATTTTCATAATGCTTAACTCATCTACATGTTTGAACTCATCTCTCATTTTTCCATTATCAATCATGTACTCCATTTCAGTAAAAATCTCATCAATACCCAGTATGTCATACTTGCAATGAATGAATTCCCTAATATCTTCTACATGCAAGACGTTGTGCGGTGTCTGGGAAAATGCTCCTTCAGGGTCTTCTTCACAAGACTTAAAAGGATGTTTCTTAAACTTGTATCTAGGTCAATCTACAACATCATATATCAAAGGTGCATCCATAGCTTCTGTAGATGTAAATGATGTAAATACCTTAACCACGCTGAATTTCAAATTCCTGCTTCAATCGATCACACAGTATGGCTATCAGATAGTTTGTCACTCTCTGATATCTGATCTCCTTAGGTCGCTACTCTTCAAATGATAAATAAATATGAATCTCAGATGTTCTTTATTCATTTCTAAGTGTAAAATGCACATTATCCAATACACTTAACATCATACACTGTCTATTTATTACAAATCCCGCAATCACAGAATATGCATCATCTGATGTTGCGCTCTCGGATATAAGTTCTATGATGTCTGCACACAACATACCTAAGCTCGCTAGAGCTCACTCCTCAAAATCAGGGGCTGGATATATTCTGATATCTTCATCCAATGCCCCCCCTAAGGCCATGATCAACCATTCAGGTCGATTATGCTTTGTTATCATTAGGCAAAGATCCAGTAGCATCTACTGTCTCTCCCTGAACTAATATCTCACTTGTCTCTTTGATTTTCGATATCTTACCACTGCTATTATCTTCTACTTTCTTGAAACAATTGTCAAAATCACTCTTGTATTCCGCAAGACTTTTACCAGTATCATTGTCATTCTCCTTTGTGTTCATAGTAGGTGGTACTCTTCTATTATTTACTCCATTATACTTGCAAAACTTTGCTATATGACCTAGATTGTTTCATTTGTAGCATATAGTAGGTCTTATGTCCTAATTTTCTTGTAGCTTACAATACTTCACAATGTGTCCAAGGTTATTACATTTATAACATGTGGGTTTCACTGGAGGTTCTCCTCTATTGTCTTGTCTATATCCAGATTGATTGAGTTTCCTGCATTCTGCTTTCTTGTGCCCATATGCATTGCGTTAAAACAATAAACAGAAAAAGTTTTAAAAGGGGTATTACCTCTGCAATCTCTTTTCATGTGTCCAAACTTGTTACAACCAAAACATCTACCTCTGAAAGGTCTGATATGTTCTTTAAGTTTTTCAAGAGTAGGTTTTTTTGCATCAATCTTCGCATCAGGTTTCTCTTCTTGATTCTTGGAACATTCAGCTTTATTGAAGCCAATACCAGTCATATCTCCTTTTGTTTTCTGTCTGTCTCTTTGTTCATCGATCAAGTCACTTCTCATGTGAAGTTTCTCAATGTGTTTCTTTTTCTCAACAAGTTCACCTTTTATGATCTGATTATATTTCTCCAATCCTAGATATTTGTTCTTGAAATGGTCAGCCTCATTCTTCATTTGTTCCATCACAACATTTGTATTTTTCAAAGTTTCTACAATCTTGTTTTTAGCATCTTTTTCCCGTTGAATCTTTTTAGCCATTATTTCATTCTCAAGCTTCAAAGTAGCATTCTCTTTTTCAAGTTGCTTTATCTAATCTGAATGATCATTATCTAAATCTTCTTTTATCTGAACCACAAGATCATGTCTCTGATTTATGGAAAGTTCAAGTTGATCCTTAAGTTTCTTGATGAATCCCTCATCTCTCCTTAGTTTGAATCTCAAGTCACCATTTTCTACTTTTTCTTTATCAAGGTCTTCAAGTGTTGCTTCAAAGTTCTCTTGTAAATTATCTGAATCCATTATGATCTCCCTTAAGCTGTTAGACTTTCTCTCCAAGGGACAATAGCTCTGATACCAATTGTTAGGATTAAGTAATACTGAGAGGGGGGTGAATCAATATTACAACACTTTAAATTAAACTTAAACCAATTCCAAATGAACCATAAGCATACTGAAATCAAAGGAACATAAACACATAACATAGAACTCATAACACCATTATTTGTTGTTGAGGAAACCCTGGCCAAGGGAAAACCCCGGTGGGGATGGTACCCACAAGCATGCACTAAAGTATAATGTCCCTGTTAGGAGTTGAATATTACATAGTACATTTCTTTGTTAAAGGAATAACAACCCTGTGAAAGGTATACAACACCCTATTAGGGGCCAACTGAGCTTACAACTCTTACAACAAAACTTCTGTTACAAAGTGTTCTCAGTAATGAACAAAATAAGCATCTTCAATTCTTAGATAGTTCCAGTCATAGCTCTTCAACGATCTCTGTTAATCCTCTGCCATTCACATACATATCTCTCATCATACTCCCATTCACATCATACTCTTCGCTCTACAAAAAGTCTTCATATATATATATATATATATA
>MU228094.1:240048-300736 GCA_018584345.1 Thuja plicata
TATATATATATCTATCTATCTATATCTTATTACCATGTCGGCTCACTTCACTAATATTACATAGTCGGCTCTCAATACAAAATAGAATTAATAATGTAAAGAGCAAATACAAAGTCAGCGCTCTTACATAACCAAACTATAGATTATCCAAAGTTATAATCCAACTTAGCATGCCAAGAGTCTACGACATACTCCTCAAATCATCGCTACTATTCAACTGCTGTGTTTCGCTGTTCTGTTGTCGTCGCATGTCTTCAAATCTCTCTAACTCTCTGTAATCGTCACCAAAACCAAATCGATCTTAGATGAAGGTCATACATACCCCATAATATCTTCCTTTAAGCTCGCAAGTCATAACTCATCGATCTCGATCTTCGATACCCAAAACAACTCTGTATTTTTGCTTATGTACTTAGTCGATTCCAAAATTGAATCACCAATACTTAACTTCAATCCGCCAAATGTGTTCCCAGAAATGACAATAAAAAAGTGATTCATAACATACCAAAAAGATCACTTGGCAACACAATGTCTATGTAATCCAATATTTTCTATTATAAAATTTAAAAATAAAATAATAAAAAACAAAGATATGCTTTCTTTCTCCTCCGCAATAATAGGATCTTTGTTATAAAATCTATCGATGATTAATCACATTTTAATAGAACCCTTTCGTCTTTCCCAACAAGGTGATGGTGGGTGGAGATGATGTGCTCTACTCCATCTAAACTCAACAATAAAAAAAGATTAGTAGAGCGTGGGAAATCCATGTGCGAAAGATTCGGAGCCTTGTCAGCTTATGAGTGCCTGAAAAATATTGCAGGGATGGCGAGGTTTGGTTGGGAGGAGCAGTATATAGCAGGGTCAATCGCACGTTATATGACCACAGCCTACTCGTGGAGCGACTTTGAATTCTTTTTGCTCTCTTCAATTTGGGTTTCATTCAAATCCTGAGAAACCATTAAAATAATTGGTGTTTGCGTCACGTGAAAACTACAAACGTTTGTTTGGCTACAAATACCGAGGAGTAGTGGAAGTCAGTGTGAATCTGAGCAGTGAGCACTTCTCTGAGGCTGGTAAAGGAATGGATTCAAACGGCAATGCTAGTGCTAATGCGAACGCCAAAGCTGAGATGAAATCAAAATTTCTGGAAGTTTATGACCATCTCAAGGCTGAGATCCTAGCTGATCCAGCCTTTGATTATACCGAAGATGCCCGCCAATGGGTTGACAAGGTATTTTTAAGTTTTGCTAGTTTCCTCTCACGCGCCTAGTTTTAGTTGTTGTGTTGTTAAAGGCATCAATTTACGGCGAATGTCGATTGCTTTCTGTTTTTGCTGGTGAAAATGCTTGTTTTGGCTTCATTCAGACCTTGGGCTTCTTTTTTTGGGTGGTTTTGTTTAGTCTATAATGTGAAGTTTAGCTTGCATATTCCCTTTTTGGTTACAAGAGTGAGACCTAGCTGCATTGGGCCTTTGATGGAACAATCTTTGCAGATCTACATCAGGTCTGAAAAGATATTCTTAATCGAAGAGAGGAGAAGTTAGAGCTTAAAGATTCAACACAGAGCTACAAAATCCGGGGGTCACGCTTTTAGTGATAGGAATTGTTTTTACTAGCTCCTCCTCCTTGTCAGCTACATAGCTCTTTTTCTGTCCCCACCTTCTTGCTGCTTTAGTTATTAAGTTTCGAGGACTTATCACAAGGCATAGATAGAATCAATGATTTAAGCACGCCAGTCGAGACTTGCAAAGTTATGGCTGGTGTCATATTTTATAGATTCTTTACTTTTGACCTTCCTGTGTCGCATCTTACATTTTTTGGTTGTTTAAACGCTATTCCCTGCTCCCATAAATCTATGTTATCTTTAAAGCTTAAATAAGTTGAAGAATTACTTGCTGTTCTTGTTTATTTGGGAATCGCTTGCCAGTCCCACCCCTAGATGAGTAAGCAGGGGACTGCCTTTTATGCTTTGATGCATTAGGAGGACCAGCACTGTGCAATTCGAGTGTTGAATGCTGGCATTGAGCTCTGTACTTTTTTCCTTCGAGTGCAGCAGTTTTCATTCCATTATGTGAACATATATATGAATATTTTATAGGTGTGCAAACATTATCTGAAACATGTGACACCTGGCCCCTTGGGATATATTTTAAATCCTTCTACTTCTCTCTCTGGTCCTGGTCACTTGATTTTCCACTATTCATATTCTATTTTGTGGGCAGAGGCTGAAGCATGAGCTGGAAATATTTCTCATCTTTTGTTGTTGCAACTGTGGAGTAGCAAATATTTGATGCAAAATTGCTGTTACATGCCCTTTTCTTTCTTAACAGCTGCTAATATGCATCTATTATGGTTGCTCTTGAATTCGGATGGCTGCTTTTTACTAATATAATATATTAAGGACATCATATTTTCACAATCTATAATACTTATTGCTGTTATTTTCAGATTAGATTGTGCAGAATTTTTAGGATCGGCATTTTGGATCACACTCTCTGATCTATCACTAGAATGATAGAATGCTATAGGAGACTAAAATGAATTAGTTGCATTCCAAAAGACTAAAAAAAAATGTCACAGATCAAAGTGATAGGAATGACTAAAGCCAAGCCCCAAAAATAAATAAACAACAAATTTAAAGCTTAATAAGGAGAATCGGATAACTCATGCACTTATTACATAAAGAAGGAAAACCTATATTAAAGAAAATGATAAATCAGATAAGAAGCTGGAAAAAGAATATAATAGGCAGCCATAAAATATGCGATTAAGCTTGCGAGGTTAATAAATATATATGTACACACATTTTTGTAGTTAGTGAGTTGTTGGTAACGTGCAAAAGATTTATAAGATTCTGTCATTTTATGAATTTCTTCTTTCTTGTGTAAAGCATTGCCTTTCTCTCTGGCAGCATCCATTATTTCTGTAATGTGCCCTTTTATAAATGCTCTAGTTTTTGCTCTAGGAAGATAATCTTCCCTGTCTCATATTCAATGGACAGGGAAGATAATCTGGTTAGAGATATAAATTTAGTCTTTACGCATAGAATGTAAAGCAAGATAGAACCTTGTTGAGATCGTGCAATCATTTTAGGTAATCATTAAAAAAATACAATTCATAATGTCAATTACTACTACTAGGGTTAGAGAACATTTATTCATAATCATCTTAATCACATAGTGTCTATAATTTATTTTTTAGGTTCAATCATGACAGCTTAGATGAGGGACACGATAGGTTGCCCGAAGCGACTCTCTACCCTAGGCCCAAGAGTGGATATACCATCCCTCTTGGCCATCATGTGGCCCTTTGCCATCCATATGAGGGGGTGTATTTAGTGAGGAATCCCATAGCCATTACCCTCTTCCATTGTCACCGTTATTGTCCTCATTATTAGGGTGACTTAATTGCCAATATCAATTTATTAAGGAATATTCATTTTACACATATTATAGCCCATATATCAAACAATGCATATCAAATACACATTTATGCATATCACTATTGAACATTAATGCTACAGCCTGCAATAGACAATGATTTATTGATCTGATTGTTTATATATATGTGTTTGTGAGCGCGTGCGCTAGGGGTTGATCTGCTCTTATAGGTGCTGCTGCTTGATCAATCTATTCTTCTTTTATCTGATTAATCCTTTATCTATGTCTCACTGCTGTCCTTTCTCTCCTTCTGGTTCCCCCCATATGTTTCTCCTAATCATTTATGAAGGGAAACATCCCTTTTAGATAACCGCCTCTCCACAATTGGACACAACCATTCATGATCACCACCTCTTTAATTTTTAGTTATTCCACTATTCTCTTGTCATTGGTTAGACTAATAATAATAATTGCTGTTCTAATAGCAATTGCTGCTGTCTGATAATTCGCTGTCCATGAGTTTTATCTCTGCATTTCTCTGCATAATCCATTCTCCAATACTTTTTCCTTCTTTTTTTTTCCAATCTTCTTCCAATCCCCATTTTATACCATACCCAAAAGGTGCGACTCCAAGGAAGGACAACTTGTCAATTTTTGAAGGGGTTGGTCTCTTTAATTAAATAAATTTATTTTAAAACAGTTAAACAAGTCAGCTCCTATTTAGGTTTTATTTCTGATCCCTTAGGAGGGGCATTTCCTCAAGGAGTTGGTCAGCAATTGATTTGTCTAAGGCAGGGCATGATAGTCTGCCCTTCCCAAGGTTGCTTGTCCTGAAGCAATGATTGAACGATCATGGGGTATGATTCGTAACCGTCTCTCGCTGTGCTACTCTAACATTATCATAAGCTGGAGATTTTGATTAAGACATATATGTTTTCTCCTTTATCTTTAATATGAGTTATAACCAATATTTGGAAATTGACAAGGTTTGTAAGTTTCTCCTGCTCTTGTTTCTCTTTGTAAATGGTTAGGTTGTCACAATGTTTGCCCACCATTATAGATATCACTTAATGTTAGGGCAAGAACTTATATTTAAAGATGAGGATTAGAAGCATGACACACATTTATAACCTTAAATCCAATGTTCTTTTTAAAGTAAATTCATATCTTCTAGTTCACTCTTAGTTATTCTCTTTTTCTAGATCAACAAAAAAAAAATAGAACCAAACACGGTGCATATAGTTGAAAACATGAAGTATACACATGAATATATGCAGACACAAAGCATACACGCGAATACATGTATTGTTAGGTCCTTCTTATTGACTATAATGCATTTATTGATTCGTCTCCACTTTGTAGGATGACAAGATCAAAGCTCTGATACCACTTGTAATGTCCCCTTTTGTAAATGCCTTAGTGTTTGCCCTAGAATAACATATTCAATAGATATGGAACATAATCTAGTTAGAGATATAACCCTTACCCAAAGAATGTAAAGCGAGATAGAACCTTGTTGAGACCATGCAATCATGTTAGGTAATCATTAAAAAAGTACAATACATAATATCAATTATTACTACTAGGATTAGAGAACATATATTCATAATCATCTTAGTCACATAATATCTATAATTAATTACTCAGGCTCAATCATAATGGCCCAGATAAGGGAACACGATAGGGTGCCCAAAGTGACTCTATATTGTAGTCCCAAGAGCGGATATACCATCCCTCTTGGCCATCATGTGGCCCTTTGCCATCCATATGAGTGAGGAATCAATATCCGTTCCATTCACCTCTTCCATTGCCACCCTTATCCTCCTCCTTATGATTAGAGTTACTTATCTTAATGGCCAATATCAATTTATTAAGGAATATTCATTTTACACATATTATAGCCCATATATCAAACACTACATATCACATACATATTTATGCATATAGCAATTGAATAGAAATGCTACAGTCTGCAGTAGATAATGATTTAATGATCTGATTGCTTACATATGCAATGTCCCCTTTTTGAAGTAGGATTTAATAATAAACAATAATAATAAATTTAAAATATAAAAGAATAAAAATAAAATTTAAATTAAAAACATAAAAGAATAAAATTAAATATAACATAATTAAAATTTAGTCAAGTTAATGAAGGGTCAAAAGGCATGAAATGAAAAGTTGCGACTCCCTCCAACATGAGATATAAAAAGGGAGAAGAGAACTTCATTTGAAAGGGGATAGATGAAGGAAGAGAAAAGGGAAGATGGGAATCAAGAAAGAATTAATGGAAGAGAAAAAGGAATAAGAAGAAAATAAGGAAGTGACTCCTTCTAAAGGCAAAGTTATAAGGGTTGTGACTCTTTCAAAAGGGTTGTAATTATGAAAGGTTGTGACTGTTTCAAAGGGCAGCAATGATGAAGGACTGTGGCTCTCTCAAAAGGTGGTAAATATGAAAGGTTGCGACTCTCACAAAGGGTAGAAATGATGAAGGGTCGTGACTCTTTTGAAGGGTGGGAATTATAAAAGGTTGTGACCATTGCAAAGAGCCACATGATGGCCAAGAGGGATGATATCCGCTCTTGGGCCTAAGGTAGAGGATTGTAAACGGCTATGGAATTCCACACAAGGTACAACCCCTCATATGGATGGCAAAGAGCTAGATGATGGCCAAGAGGGATGATATCTGCTCTTGACCCTGGCCCTAGGGTAGAGGATTGTAAATGGCTATGGAATTCCTCACTAGGCACACCCCCTCACATAGATGACAAAGAGCCAATTGATGGCCAAGACAGACAATATCCGCTCTTGGGCCTAGGGTAGAGGATTGTAAAGGATTGTTTAAGGCGCCCTAATATGCCCTTATCCTAGTTCTCCTATGGTTGAATTCCATCATTGAATTATATATATTTCTATGATTAAATTAATATTCCTAACCCTAGTTGAAATGATCTATGCTTTTAATGTCTCTAATTTGGAAGATCTATTTTGTGGATTATGTTTTAATGGTTTCCTAACATGTTACAGGATCTCAACCAGGTACATGATGTTGCTAATTCTTTTCTACTTTATGTCCTACTTGGAATTTGTGATTTAGGGCAAACACTAGGGCATTTACAAAAGGGGACTTTACTATATATACATATAGGGGTTGCTCTGTTCTTATAGGTGCTGCTGCTTGATTGATCTATTCTTCTTTTATCTTATCAATCCTTTATCTATGTCTCACTGCGATGCTTTCTCTCCTTCCGGTTCTCCTAATCATTTATGAAGGGAAACGTCCCTTGTAGACAACCGTCTCTCCACAAACAGATGCAACCATTCATGATCGCTGCCTCATTAATTTTTAGTTATTCCAACTAATTGCTAGTCATTGGTTATGCTAATAATAATAATAATTGCTGTTCTAATAATAATGGCTGCTATCTGATAGTTCACTGTTCCTGAGTTTTATCTCAGCATTTCTCTGCATGCTCCATTCTACAATACTTTTTCCTTCTTTTTTTTTCCAATCTTCTTCTAATTCCCCTGTTATACGATACCCAAAAGGTGCGACTCTAAGGAGGGATGACTTGTCAATTATTGAAGGGGTCAGCCTCTTTAATTAACTAAATTTATTTCAAAATTTAAAACATTTAAACAAGTTGGATCCTATGTAGGTTTTATTTCTGATCCCTTAGGAGGGGCGTTTCCTCAAGGAATCGGCCAGCAATTGATTTGTCTAAGGTTGAGCATGACAATTTCTTATCTCAATTTGAAATGCATAAGTTTATCTATACCTAATTGCATAGCAGTAGATGAGAATGAGTCTGTAATGAATTAAATTGAAACATTGCTTCAATTTATAAGAATTGATTAAAATAAAACAACAATGGAGTGTGGCCAAGCAGCAGGGCAGCATGTTTTGGTCCTGGTATTTGCAAAAGATCATTCTATGGTTACCATACCTCATTCTATAACTCATACTTTGTTCAGATTTTGGAAAGAGCTTATGAGTCAATCAAGCTTGTTAGCAATTCACTAATTAGAAGTCACCAAATATAAAGCATTAGCTTCTCTACGATATCTTACATGTTTTATAATATTGCCTTAGGGAATTTCAATTTCATCATAGAATGGTTTTTAATTTGGGTTACAAATTGGTGGAATACTGATCAATCATGTTTTTAAAAATTATTTGCAAGAAGAGAGCACTATAGGAAAATTTGAGAAAGTAGAACTATTCCTGTTAGAAATACTGATGGAAGATTATTTGGAAATGCATTCACAAGATACTCTGTAAAGATGCAGAAAAAAATGATCCAATTGATCAAAATATATAATCAAGATTGTATCCAAATCATCTCACATTTATTAACAAATCTAATAGATTTTGTTCTTCTAAGTGTTTTCTCATTCTGAGTAAGAAGAAACTTGGCATTGTAAATGATCTATAATAGAGAAATTCATGTCCACAAGGTGCCAAATGCCATTATCAACTAAAAGTTCAATTCACTCTGAATTAGTCATTTGTAGAGTTGCTTCACATTTTGCGCAAATACCTTTTTGTTCCACTAAATGTTTCTTATAAAGAAGGATCTCACAACTCTTACACAAAAACCACAAATGTTTAAAACGTTCCCAACTGAATTTGTCTTCTATGGGGTTTGTGTTGATATATTTAGAATCCTTGTTTTCCTCACATATATTCCTATTATTTTGTTCTATCAAAGATTTCTTATAGAGAAAGGTCTCACAATTCTATGGGGAATGCTGAATGCACTCACAGGAGGACTAATGGCCCCGTGTATCCATCCATGTTGTCCTTACCCCAACCATTGGCCAACACATGGGTTTCTGCATAGCAGGAAATTGCCTCAAGGCCTCACACAGTTGTCCATGCGTACACTGTTAGCAATAACAGTCCACCAACACAACTGAGAGGGGGGGGGGTGAATCCGTTGTGAGCCAAATAAATTAAATTTTAAACTTTATAAACCAAATACTCAATGCAAATCTGAACACATCAAATGTAACACCATAACACAAGAAATTGTTGTCGAGGAAACCCTGTTAAGGGAAAAGCCCCGGTGGGAATTAACACCCACAAATAATGCACTGAAAGTATTGTATCCATGTTAGGAGATTTAGCCCTATTAGGAGTTGATTATTACATACAGTACACAGTCCCTGTTAAAGGACAAACCCTGTTAGGAGTCGAGAAACAAAAGGCTCACTGCCTAGGCACATTGCCCAATTGTGAAGGTTAAATCCACCTTCTGAACTCACTGTTCGAAATACAAATATAGGAGTAACAGTAACCAGTGAATTGACTGATAGCAACTTGTTTTGCTTAAACAATTCCAATGAAGTTCATCACAATCACTACCTTTGCTCTACATCCAACAAACTTTACAAATACAAGCTTGCAGCTTTTACTTTTCACATCCACACTCATCTCATCAAGAAAAAACTCTTCTTTATACAAGTTTACAATAAACAATTAGGTCGGCCTGCTAAGACTTCCCCAATGTACAAGCAATTATATAGACCCTTGCTAAGATACACACGATACCTTACACAAGTAAACATCAATTACAACTCATCAATTATACTCCAAGATCCGTAATCCACGCTCGCCATCCTCTAAACACGTTTCATCGTAGTTGTCGGCCACAAGTAGATCTTCGCAAGATCACACGCTTCAGCTGACATCACCAAGAACAAAACGACCCAAAAATCACAAGTAACATTCTCCAACATGCCTTCTACCACACCTTAAGCTCGCAAATCATAACTCGTGCTCGCATCCAAGTTATCTCTAAAACTCAGAGTCCAACTCTGTCACTGTTCTGTACCCAATCTTCACAAAAACAACTGTAACTTATTCCAAAAGTAAGATCAAGCCAAGCGACCTTAGATATAAGAGCCCTGCTCAACCCTATATACATCCCCATGGTCGCATGCTCTGAAAGCCCATACAGTGTCCGTACACTTCTGCTAGTCTTCCAGTCTGTCTGAGACTTCCATTGAAACATATGTTGACATCAATGACAAAACATGAATGTCAACACCTCTCACAGAACCAATTCCAACAATCTCCCCCTTTGGCGTTGATGGCAACATATGAGAAAATCCATCAACCCAAACAATATCCTTCTCAATACAATCTTCTCAATATCCTCTTCATAGCTCCCCCTAAAACAGTAGGGATTTTCTACTTGTATCACTCCCCCTTTGACATCAATGGCAAAGGATGTCATATCTATCTTCCTTCTCTCACCATCCTACCTCTGCAAGGTGTAGCTTTTTCAAATTTTCATGCCTTCAACAACCAGGTGCTTGATCACCCAAATATATTCTGATATGATTTGTGATCACTCCCCCTGAGGAGTGCATCCAAGCATCAAGTGTAGTGAATGATATAGCTTTGATAGCTATTGGACTGATGCATTTCTGCATCATTTAGTTCTTGCAAGGAGGGGTTCCCACCGCAAGCATACCTCTGAGATACTCAAAGACATATTTTGGCAAAGGTTTTGTGAATATATCCGCTATTTGCTCCTTTGTACTAATGTACTCCAGTCTGACTTATTTTTTTGCAACCTTGTTTCTCAAAAAGTGATATTTGATTGAAATGTGTTTGGTTTTTGAATGCATAACAAGATTCTTTGACATGTTCACTGTGCTTGTATTATCACAATGTATAACCACTGGTTCTTCAAAAGTAATCCCAATATCCTTCAGCATCTGTTTCATCCACACAATCTGTATACAATTTATAGCAGCAACTGCATTCTTTGATTCAACAGTATACTGAGCTATACAATCTTGCTTCTTACTTAACCATGAAACCAACCTCTTTCCAAGAAAAAAATGCACCACCACTTGTGCTCTTCCTGTCATCAACACTTCCTGCCCAATCAACATCAGTATAAGCATGCAAAGTAAAATTATCAGACTTTTCATACCATAAGCTATATTCTAGTGTTCCTTTCAGATATCTGAATATCCTCTTAACTGCAGAAAGATGAGTCTCTTTAGGATTTGCTTGAAACCTCGCAACAATTCCAACTGCATTAGCAATGTCTAGTCTAGTGTGAGTTAGATATTGTAAACCTCCAATCATGGATCTGTACTTTGTCTGAAGTACACTTTGAGATTCATCAGTAGTAGTAAGCTTACAACCAGTAATCATAGGTGTTCCAATAGGTTTACAATCTTCCATTCCAAACTTCTTTAATAATTCCCTAAGATACATGGTTTGAGAGATGAAAATACCATGTCTGTCTTGAGTAATTTGCAAACCAAGAAAGAACTTCATTTCACCAATCATAGACATTTGAAATTCATTTTTCATTTCCTCAGAAAACTTCTTACTCATTTCATCATTACCTCCAAAAATAATGTCATCAACAAAGACTTCAACAATAAAGATTCTATCTTCACTAGTTCTCAATTACAAATTACTGTCTGCACTACCTTTTCTAGAAACCAAGATGTAGTAGATACCCGTCCAACCGAGCATACCATGCTCTAGGTGCTTGTATCAGTCCATATAATGCCTTTTTCAACTTGCAAACCATATCTTCATTATCTATCAAAGGAAAGCCATCAGGCTGCTCAATGTAGACTTCTTCCTCTAGATCTCCATTTAGGAATGCAGATTTCACATCCATCTGATATACCTTAAAGTTCTTGTGTGCTGCATAAGCAAGGAACATCCTTACTACTTCTAATCTCGCAACAAGAGCAAATGTTTCTTCAAAGTCTATGCCTTCTTGTTGTGAGTAGCCTTTACAAACCAGTCCAGGCTTATTCCTTACTACCATACCTTCTTCATTCATTTTGTTTTTGAAAACCCATTTAGTCCCTATAACTTTCTTGTCCTTAGGTGTAGGAACCAATTCCCAAGTGTTGTTCTTCCCTATCTGATCCAATTCTTCCTGCATTGCCTTAGTCCAAGATTCATCTCTACATGCCTCATCAATAGTTTTTGGTTCTACTTGTGAAATCAATCAAATCTCATTTCTCATTCTAGATCTTGTCAATCATTCCTTTATTTACTTCACCAATAATTTGATTTTTAGGATGGTTTTTCTTAACATACCTTGGTGTCTTTGGAGTTTCAGTAGTGTCATTCAAGCATACCCCAATTTCATTGTCAACCTCAAGAGTTTTCTCTTGACTTTTAGTAACCTCCCTGTTCTCTGTATTCTGATTACAATCATACATTCTTTCCTATATCTGAAACCTCTCATCAATTCTCACATTAGCACTTTCAACTAACTTCCTCAATCTTAGAGTGAAACATTTGTAAGCCTTACTCTTAGCGGAATAACCAAGGAAAATCCCTTCACTTCTAGCATCAAATTTTCCTATCTCATCATCCCTTTTGATATAACACTTACTACCAAATATTCTGAAGTATTTCACAGTAGGAGCATGATTAAACCAAAGTTCATAAGGTGTCTTATTAGTACCTTCTCTGATCTGAATTCTATTTAAAGTGTAGTCTGTAGTACCAACAACTTCTCTCCAATGCACATGCGACACATTCCCTTCAAACAACATAGTCTTGACAGCATATAGTATAGTTCTGTTTCTTCTCTCTGCAATCCCATTCTGTTGTGGTGTCCTAGGAGCTGATGTTTGTATGTATGTTCCATACTCTTCACAGTAGGTATTAAACATATCTGATGTAAACTCTCCACCTCTATCTGACCTCAAACATTTTATCTTCAGACCTGATTCATTCTCAACTTTTGCTCTGAAAATCTTAAACTTTTTAAAAGCTTCAGACTTCTCTCTAAGAAATGCAACCCACATCATCCTAGAATAATCATCAACAAAGAGTATAAATTACCTTTTTCAATAGTAAGATCTTGTTCTTGTAGGACCACAAAGATGTGTATGTACTAGATCCAACTTCTCCTTTGCTGAGTAAGATTTGCTTTGAAAATTGCTTCTAGTTTGTTCCCCTTCACACATTCTCTACACATGGTGTTAGAGGGCTTCACAATTTCTGGTAAATCTCTGACTGCATTTGTCATACTAGCTTTCACAATGTTATCAAAATTTATATGACAAAACCTTCTATGCCATAACCAACTGTCATAAACCTTCGCAACAAAACAAGTAGCCTCTATAGTGTTTAATTCAAACACATTACCTCTTGACTTTGTACCTGATGCGATCAACTCTCTTGATTGATTTCTGATAGTGCATTTTCCATCATTGAACTTTAAATGATATCCCTTGTCTACAAGCTGTCCAATACTCAACAAGTTGTGTTCAAGTCCATCAACAAGCAATACATTGTCAGTATTAGTTTTACCATCAAGAGTAATTGAACCTATTCCAATGATTAATTTTGGAGTGTTATCACCAAATCTGACTACATCATATTTATTTAGCTGAACAAACTTGCTTTTATCACCAGTCATATGATGTGAACAACCACTGTTTATGACCCATTCAGATTTCTTTTCAACATGAAAAACTAAGGCTCTTTCTTCATGAATAGGCTCATCATCTTTAATAGCAATAAATCCAATTTCATCATAATCCACAATATCATCATCATACACACCTTCACTAGCATAGTAACCTTCCTTATCCTTAGAGTAATCTGGTCTATGAAACTTAGGTTTATGCTTAGGAACCCTTGTAGGACATCTAGATGCAAAATGACCAATCTTATTACATGAAAAACACTTCAAGGGTATCTTTCCTTCAAATTTACCCTTACCTCTCTTTTCTCTTCTTGCGATCAAAGCCACAAGTTCGTCTAGCTTCCTTTCCTCTTCTACTAGCTTTGCCCAATTCTCAGCATATTCACCAAGCTCTTCATACATGTTATCTCTGCTGGTGCTTGCAAGACTTGATAAAGCCTTTTTGTCATTGTGCACAGTCGCCTTGAATGCAGATTCCACCTTAGGTAATGTATCTCCCAGCTCTGCAGCCTCAAAGGTGGTCAACTTAGCAATCAATACCTCTTTATTGAAGTTCGCTGACAAAGGTACAATCTCTTCTATCGCTTGCACTTTAGTTTTGTAGACATGTGTCAAAGATCTGAGAATCTTTGCAATCACTTCTTCTTTAGTATATGTGCCTCCTGAGTTTCTAATCCTTGTAACAACCTTTGTAACCCTCTGTACATATGCTTTGACATTCTCATCATCTCGCGTTCTTAAAATTTCCATCTTAGTCTTCCAATTCTGCAACTTTGCTTGCTTAGTAAACTTATCTCCTTCATATAGTGCCTCCAGTCTTGTCCATATTTTGTGTGCAGAATCCAAGTCTTTAACCTCCGTGAATTCACCCTCAGAGAGCGTGTTGATCAATGCTTCTCTTGCAACCATATTACAACTAAATAACTTATTTTCATCTGCATCTGCAATTTCTAATTCATCTCCAGTCTTGATCTGTTCATCCTTCTTAGTAATCATCCAGTAGTCAATCCCTAAGTAGAGTAGGTGAGTTCTCATCTTGTTCTTCCAACTGTCAAAATTTTCAGGATCAAATTTTGGACTATCCTTCCTATAGTACGCCATCTTCAGGATCACCTCAAGCTATTAAGCTCTCTCTCAAAGGACCACAAGCTCTGATACCGATTGTTAGCAATAATAGTCCACCAACACAACTGAGAGGGGGGGGCGGGGGTGAATCAGTTGTGAGCCGAATAAATTAAACTTTAAACTTTATAAACCAAATACTCAATGCAAATCTGAACAAATCAAATGTAACACCATAACACAATAAATTGTTGTCGAGGAAACCCTGTTAAGGGAAAAACCTTGGTGGGAATTAGCACCCACAAATAATGCACTGAAAGTATTGTATCCCTGTTAGGAGATTTAACCCTGTTAGGAGCTGATTATTACATACAGTACACAGTCCCTATTAAAGGACAGACCTTGTTAGGAGTCAAGAGAAACAAAAGGCTCACTGCCCAGGCACATTGCCTGAAGGTTAAATCCACCTTCTGAACTCACTGTCCGAAATACAGATATATGAGTAACAGTAACCAATGAACTTACTGATAGCAATTTGCTTTGCTTTAACAGTTCCAATGAAGTTCATCACAATCACTACCTCCGCTCTACATCCAACAAACTTCACAAATACTAGCTCGCAGCATTTACTTTTCACAACCACACTCATCTCATCAAGGAACAACTCTCTTTTATACAAGTTTACAATAAACAATTAGGTCGGCCGGTTAAGACTTCCCCAATGTACAAATAATTTATATAGACCCTTGCTAAGATACACATGTTACCTTACACAAGTAAACATCAATTACAACTCATCAATTATACTCCAAGATCCGTAATCCACTCTCGCCATCCTCTAAACACGTTTCATTGTAGTAGTCGGCCGCAAATAGATCTTCGCAAGATCACACACTTCAGCTGGCGTCACCAAGAACACAACGACCCAAAAATCACAAGTAACATTCTCCAACATGACTTCTACCATGCCTTAAGCTCGCAAATCATAACTCGTGCTTGCATCCAAGTTATCTCTAAAACTCAGAGACCAACTCTTGTCACAATTCTCTGTCACTGTTCTGTACCCAGTCTTCACAAAAACAACTGTAACTTATTCCAAAAGTAAGATCAAGCCAAGCGACCTTAGATATAAGATCCCTGCTCATCACTGTATACATCCCCATGCTCGCATGCTCTGAAAGCCCGTACAATGTCCTTACATTTCTGCCAGTCTTCCCTGTACCAGTGATAACCAGTTTGTCTGAGACTTCCACTGAAACATATGTTGACATCAATAACAATACATGAATGTCAACACCTCTCACAGAACCAATTCTGACATACACACCCATGCACCCAACCACCCATGCAACCCATGCACAACCCCACCCACACATGCAATAATAGCATATCTCGACATTGTGACACATGCATACATGGCATGCAAAATACGACTCAATGTCAAGAAGGAAAAGACAACCAGTTGGATGTCAGAGACCCAACAATGACTAATTCACCGTGACATTTCATTTTTATAGTGATTTTTCTTTTCAGAAATGTCCTGGTAAGTAGTAGCACTTGTTTTTTGGTCAATACAGGTCCGCCCATCCTGTGGTACTCTTGCAAAACCTGCAATGAGACTTAAGTAACACTTGTGTGAGAATAAATAATTATAAATTATCTGAAGTTGCACTAAAATCCTGTGTCATTAAGTATATTCCTAATAGTAAATACAATATTTGAACCAAGATTTCTGAGGGGTTCCCTTATCATGTATCATAATGAGTCATCAATGTATCACCAATTGAAAAAGTCAACAGACGCATGACATGATTAAAAGAAAAACTGATATAGAGGAGGAAACAATGGGTTGGGATCAAGTGAGAAAATGGGTATCTATATATTTCTTTTATATTGCACTGCAGTACTCATGAAAGATCATTTCATAGCCATGTGGATACCCGATTCCTTGGTTTAGGTGTCCTTTACTTTTAGATCTTGTGCATGATAAACTAATTTATACCATGCACACATTCATCACATTAAACAGGGTTAATAATGGGCATTTATGAGATATTTTCTTGGTTCATCCTAGTCAGAATATTGATTACTTTGAATGTTGTTGATGTAATAGTATTTATGCTCAAGTTAGCAGGGCTAACCTGGTTTGGATGGTTTTGGCACATTAGTGACTGTAAAGTGTAAACAGATCAGAAAAATACATCTTGGAATGTATGCTATGTATTGGCTACTGCATTTCTTTAGGAACTTTGCTTCAAATAGCACTCTATTTAGTTTCTGCATAAAGTAATGATAGTTTTGAAACTTGTTTTTTCTGAATCTTGGGCTATGCAAAAACTGCAGCTTTCTCTTTTAATTGTACAATTATATGTGGACTCTGTATTAATCATTAATATTATCGCATGACAGGCTTTAGTATACAAGAAATTGTCAATTACTGGCCATGTTTTGCATCTTAAACACTTCTTTTGATGGGGCTCTCAATGTTTGCAAATCATTAGTGTCTAGTTTTCTCTAGATTCTTCATAGAACTGAGGCTGCCAAGAGTTGGCTCAGTGAAGACATACATTCATCAGAATTTCTCTGCAAATGATAATAATTTTTGTCCAGGTTTCACATCTGACTTTTTTTTGGTTTGTTTTGGTTTTACCCCATGTTTGGTGCAAAAAGATGCTGGACTACAATGTACCAGGAGGTGAGTCCTTTGCGTTTCTTCATTTTCTAGAATACCGAGTGCATCATAACGTTCTGTTATCAAGCAACGTAATATAATTTGCCTTACAAGAATAAAGCAGCAGATGCTAAAGTTCACAATGATGTAGCAGTAGAATATACGGAAGTATGCTGATAAAAGTTTTCCCTGTTTAGAACTGAGCGTTTAAAATATTTCATGTGATAACAGTCAAAATGGTATTGAAATGTTTAAAAAGGTGGAGAAGATACATTCTAATTTGATCACATTTTTTATACAGGAAAGCTGAATCGAGGCCTGTCTGTAATTGACAGCTATAGTATGCTAAAAAGGGGAAAAGTATTATCTGAAGATGAAGTTTTTCCTGGATGTGTGCTTGGATGGTGTATTGAATGGGTTTGTTTCTCTATTCTTATCTGTGTAGCAGTTCATATAATTGACATTAAAACATGATTTAGTATCTTCTTCTAGGATTCTTGAGTTGGTACTTGGTAGGTTGTTTTAGATACTGACCATAAAGATCAGAATTATTATGTGTTTGCTTGTTATTGTATCAGTACAGTTTTTGGATTGTGGTAAAAGATCACCAAAAAGACAATTTTAATATTCAGATCATGTTTTCATCACAGCTTCAGTCATATTTCCTTGTGCTTGATGATATGATGGATGGATCTCACACAAGACGTGGTCAACCTTGTTGGTTCAGATTACCTAAGGTGCATGCTTTTTAGAACTCTCAATGATCTTTTTCCTCCTAGTTTAGTTGCAGGAAGAGAGAAGAAAACAGTCATTTGCACATAAATTAGTTGCTTTTACCTTTTTTCTATTATGAGGCTGTTCTTTGTTTATAATTTTTAAATTTTGTATTTTCATGTGATGATGTGTGTTGGTTCTATCTAATTCTAGACTAATCCATGGACACTTTTTACCTTAATTTTTAAAGTTTAATCTGTTTTTTTTTCTGAATGTGCTGTTTTCTGAATGTCCTTTCATGTTATGTATTTAAAGGTGTTCTTGTCTGCCATTTGCAAATTTTCTCTTAATTGATATAGAGATGCTTCCAAATAGTTGCCTTTGAATTTGGATTTGGTATCTGTAGGATTTCCCTTCTGTATGCACGATGTCAAATTTCTATAAATTGAATCTTTTTTGAATCCCATTTATCCTTTTGCCTAAAGCCAAAGGCTTCCCAACATTTTGAATGTGTATTTATCTTGGCATCAATTGCCTACAAGATGTTTATCGATTTTCTATTATATCTATTTAATGATTGGATTCCGTCCTCGATTTTTAACCCTTTGTTGTAATCTCATTCTTGATCTGTGATCGGTCAAGATATCCTTGAGACAATTCAATATCACTGACCTTATCTATAATATGTTCCCTAATGCAGCTACACAAAATATTATGCTTCATATGCAATTTTAACCAAATGTAAATGTGCTCTAAATCATACTAGTTTAAGCTACATCAATGGAAATCGCACATGCAACAGAAGAAATTAGCTACATCAATCACATTTAAATTAACACAAGGTATTCACAAGTTGGGAAAACTTGAGCCAGGAGATGGTTGCGCCTTAAGTTTCTTTCAATGAGTCACTGATTCCATGCCAAATTATATACAGAACGGATCTCAAAGGAGCTACAAACCACTTGGCTCATAGCTGATGAGTCCTACAACAATATCACAATTCCTTCTTTGAAACTAATTCATATGCCGCTAAGATTTTCTGTAGTTACCAAAAACAAACTCATTACAATAAAAGAATCATATTTATTGTGTAACATTGACAAATTAGCATTTGATTGAATTTGAAACACTATCTAAGTATGGAACAAACCAATCATGGTATGGTGAATTGGCATCCACAAAACAAAAGAATGTATTTTTGTTCTTATTTTCTGATTTTTGGAAGCATTCATACAAAAGGATAAGAGAATGTGAAAGGGTGGAGAATTCAAAAGGTTAGGGATCAAGGGAAACTGATTGATTTGTTGGTTTTTCAATGCTTGTTATAAAATGAATTGAAGGCTCATAGAGAGGGGTTGTAAAAAGTAAAAACTCACTTCAGCTTTTGTAAAGAGAGATTAAGTGAATGAATACAAGTTTTTAAAACCCTGTCAGAAATTCTTAAATCTATGTTGTTTCTCATGGTTCCTAACTTCCTTGTGTGTCTTTAAATAATGAAAGCCACAGAATTTTGCAGCTTTATAGTGCATTTGGAATACATGTATTAAATCTTGGTTTTGGCTGCAAGGATGAGGCCACCATTACCTTCACTGCATCAGGTGGTATCAGCGCTTAATTTCTGTCTAATTGAGAGGGAATGCCTGTTTATGTAGGATTGTAATCAAATATTACATTACTAGGTTGGTTGTAACTTATATTTGTAACGTGTCTCCAAGAAGAGGGTCTGGTAGAGGTAGGGTAGGAGTTGCCAAAATGGCAGGGAAACTGGATAATGGTAGACTTGTTAAGAGTGATGTAAGTGGGATGCTGTTGAAGAAGGCTGGAGAAGAGGTTGCTCATTAAAAGATGAGGAAGAAGGGGAAGTGAAAATAGATGATATTGGAGCTGGAACAGTTTAATAGCAATTGGAGTTGGATAGAATATTGTATAGGCTTATAAGATTATTTCAAGAATTGTAAGAGGAAAGAAAGTGGAAGTTCTTAGCTTTTTGGCCAGTTTGAATCTTGTAGAGCTAATTGATTGGATCATGGAAATTGAAGAGTACTTTGACTTTGACTTTGACGAGGCAAACATTAGACAAAGATATTTTTTTGTTTGGATCGGATTAAGATGAAAGTTCATACAGATCTATGGTGGATGGATGTTTAGACTAAAAGAAAATAAAAGGTTAAAGATAAGATTACCCATTGGGATCAAATAGTTGCCAAGCCGAAAGACCATATTTTTCTTGTTGATAATAGGTTGGAATTGTTAAAGAAGTTCCAAAATTTGAAGCAAAGATAGCTGTGTGTAAAAGATTACATGGAATTAGTTTTACAAAATCACAATATAATATTGATCACCATGAGGTAGACTAAGAAAAAGTGGCAAGGTATAAAGATGGGTTGAGATTGAATCTTCAATATGAATTGAGCATGGCTAGATTGCAGACCACAGAAGAGGCTTATCAATTATAATTTTAATTTAAAAGCCAACAAAGAGTTATCAAGGAAGCGACAAAACAAAAGCTAAAATTATTAATGATGGAAATAAAGGAATGAAGTTAGTCCTCACATTGCATGCGCGAAATAGGAAGCAATTGCTTCAACTGAACATTTGAAGGAACATAGAGAAGCTCTAATGATGAAGAAAGCTCTGTTATAATGATCCTTAAACTCTTAAACTTATAGAATTTAGGAATCGCAAAAATATTTCTATTCGATAGTTGCTTGAAACAAATGAAGTTGCTTAAGAGACGAATACTGTGAGTTTAAACAACAATAAATCTTGCTGACAGCTATAAAAACTCACAGAAGTTAGCAATTTATTTATCTTGGAAATCTATAATAACCCCCAACAATGATATTTAGGGCTGCAATTTAGTTACAAGTTACAACTACTAGGATAAATTGAAAACCTTCAAACAAATCTGGAAATAATTTCAAAACAGTGGTAGTATGATAGCACTGTAGTAGCACTACAAAAGTACCATAGTGTTATCTCCCCTTCTTGAAATTGGATTAAATAATAAACAATAATGATTAATTAAAAATATAAAAGAATTTATATTAAAAATAGTTAAGTATTAGTTAAGTTAAACAAAAGGTCAAAAGGCATGAATGGAAAAGTTGTCTCCCTCAAATGAGAGGCATAAAAGGGAGAGATGAGAACTTAATTTGAGAAAAAAAGGGGATGAGGAAGAAAGAGTAGATCATAAGAATTAATGAGGTATTAAGGGAAAGGAAATGGAAGAAAATAAGGAAGTTTTCAAAAGGTGAAGGGTTGTGATTATGAAGGGTTGTGACTCTTTGATAGGGTTGCGACTCTTTGAAAGGGTTGTAATTATGAAGGTTGTGACTCTTCGAGAGGGTTATGATTATGAAGGGTTGTGACTCTTCCAAAGGGTTGTAATTTTTTTTTTGGTACGTGAAGGGTATCCCAGCGGCCCAGCCCAACGACCCAACCTGCCTTACCTTGGGCTTACATATTGCCAAGTTGGGGTCCAGAAAGGGGCGAGCGGAGGCGAGAACAACTCCCCTAAGGAGGGATCCACAACCTGCAAGGAGTCCCACCTCTTAGATCCGGGAAGGGAGTCGAACTTCAGACCTGTGGGGAGAAAACCCACGACCCAAGCCAAACTCATCTACTCGTTCGGGCTTCAAAAGGGTTGTAATTATGAAGGGTTGCGACTCTTTGAAAGAAGGACAATTACGAAGGGTCATGACTCTTGCCAAAAGTCAGACATAATGAAGAGATGTGACCTCTCCCTCACATGGGAGGATATAAAGGAGAAGAAGGATCAAATGGAAGGTGGGAAAAAAGGAGTAGAGGAGATCTAGAGCAGATTTAGAGAAGAAGTATAAGGAGGGATCTGAAATAAGAATTGAGAAGGAAAGAAGAAAATAAGAAGAAGATATGCATATCTTGAATGGGATATGTGCAGATTTGCAAAGTAGTAAAGATAGATTTGATGAGTGAGAGATAGATGAAGATTAAATAAGGAGTGAAAGGGGCAATAGTTGTTGTCAAACAAATGCATCTTTTCATAACCAAAGGTTGCGACCCTTTCATAAGGGCATTAACAAATGAAAGGGTATGACTCCCTGCACTCAAACGAGATATTAGGGAAGAGAAGGTTCCATTTGAAGATGAAATAAAAAAGGGGAGAACAATTGGGAGAATAATATATTATTCTCAAAGGAAACAATGAAAAGTGGTATAAATACCTCACAAGATAGATAAGTCCCACGGTGGAATGGACCATGCTACATCATACAAAGGCAATATATAAGACTTGCAGTGGAATGGGCATGGGCTACATCATACAAAGGCACAAGATAAGGCTTGCAATGGAATGGGTATAGGTGACATCATACAATGGCACTATCTTTGAAGGATAGTCCATATAGATGGAAAACAATTGCAATAAGGGGGAATAGTGAGACCTCACTAGGCACACCAACCCCATGAAGCATGGGGTCAAGGGGGATAGAGTTTCTGCCCTTGGGCCTAGGGTTGAGTTAAGGGCACCCTATTGTATTCTTTCCACCAATCCATATGGAAGTTAAATGCTATAAGTGAGTTCTCACATATGTATTATATATTTTTACCTAATCCTTAGGTTAGGATTGTAATATCTCTTTGTATTATCAATTTATAATAAGGCAGATTATAATACACTAACAATATAGTTAGTTTGTATATATATGCACTTGTTCCCTATTTGGTGATTGCAAGACCTAAATCGGGACTAACCTTGTTAAAATGCGTTTTAATTGGTAAAGGTATATCTCTAACCATCTTACAATTTTTATTTTAATGGAATTTGTGATTCTAGGGCAAAAATTAGGGCAATCCTGAAAAGGGGACATTACACATAGCATTGGTAGAAAAGTATTGTAGTGATGGTACTATAGTAGTGGTTTTTTAGCAAGCTGAACCATATGTGATGGTACTCCCATATGTGCTGATGTCCCTGTGATTTGTGAAGATTATGGTGTAACCAACATGGTATAGATGCTGCAGATGGTATACAGCTCACAAATTCCCCCTTCAACAGCTGTGATCACCCTTGACACATTAAATGATGATTGAGATGACAAATGTAGTGGCTAATTGACTGATAAAGTGCCTAAATGTCTGAATTATCAATGTTGTCCTTGGCTAGTGTAATTCAGATTCAGCTCCAAGTGATGTTCAAAACCCACCACAAAACCCTAAATTTCATTTTGTAATCCTTTGAATATGCTTTGGTGGCAAAATGATGATATTTGCTTGTAAAAAACATTGTATTGGCATTGTAGTAACACTATAAAAACTCCAAATCTTCCACAAATCATCACAATTGTGATTTTAAAATGGAATCACCAAGATTGGAAATCCTTGTTTCTAATCCTTGATCATAAATGTGGAATTCAAGAGGGTTTTTGTTCTCCCAAACCTTGAACACACCAAAGGTTTGTCCTTGAATAGCCTAGATTGAACAAACTGTTCAAATTTGAAGATTGGACGCAAAAGATAACTTGAATGAATCCTTTTCAAATGACAGTAGGTGCCTCCTTTTATAGTGCTACAAAATGAGCCCTTGAGACCAAATTTCCAATTCCAAAAGTTCTAAAATACTTTTATCTATTTTACATCACTCTTAAAAGTGCTACTTATTTTAATATTTTTTGGATTGGGACTATTTATTTTGATATTAGCTTTATAAGTACTTTTAATTTTAATGTTAGTATTAGTGTTTTAAAATACCTTTTATTTTAATTATAATAATATTAGTAAGTTGCCCTTAAAATTTGAAATTATTGGGCCCAACCTAATAATACTATAAATTATTATTTTTAATCAGAAGAAGGGGACATGACAGAGACACATCCATAGTTGTGGCTTTGTCTTGGATACTATTTTGGTTGTGGTACTATCCTTTTACTTTGCTTCCTAATTGACTTGTTTTCTCGTTTGTTTAGGTTTTGAATCCATGTTACTGTTTGTTCTGTTCACCAGATCCTTACCGGATGACATTTCCCTTCTTAGAGAGCTTTTGGTTCCACAAAAGCTTAATAAGACACTAAGTGGGGAAATAGTTCATATTTTCTGTGGAGTGTCTGTTGGCTTGACATATGTTTTGATCTTTGTGTCCTATCTTTGTAATGTCCTTTTTGGGATTTTCCTCAATGTTGCCTTAAAACAATAATATTTACTAAAAATGATAATGGTTTTTATCAAAGATTTGAGAATGATGATAATATTCAGATCAATAAATCATTAGCACAATACCCAAGATTAATCAAAATGTGAATTCTCCGGAAGCACTTACAAATCTGCTGAATTAGAGGTTTTCTTCCCTAACTCAACAGTGACAATACCAAGGGTTTTCTTTCATAGCTTCCCAAAGAACATAAAAGGGTTTTTGTCCTCCCAACTCTTATCCCATCTTGGAGGGTTTTCATCCTCCTTGACCAAGATTTGAGTTTTTGTCCAAACTCAGTAAGAGCACGAAAGGGTGGATTTCGTCCTGGCTATTTGCAAGATACTTTCTGAAATTTAAAAGTGATTGCTTGATTTCTATTAGTTGATATTTCTTGATGGATTGATGATTGAATGTTTGAACGATCTCTTGAATGATCAATGCTTGAACGAGTTGATGCTTGAATGGTTGATGTTTGAATGTTCAATCGTTAATGTTTGAATGATTTGATGCTTGAGTGGTTGATGCTTGAATTGTTGATGTTTGAATGGTTGATGCTTGAATAATTGATGTTTGAATGATTGATTGATTTGCTTGATTGCTTAATTGTTTGCTTTCTAGATCCCAATATGAATTGAGGATTGGTGCAGTTTGATGATTGTTCGCTTGATTTTGGTGGTAGATTGTTTGCTTGATTTCTTTAGGGATTGATGATTGATGATTGCTTGAATGAAGTTTCTTTGATTGATCTCTCCTTTATACTTTATTGGTGAAAGAATCACCACCTTTCACAAGAATTGAGTCACCACTCATCAGAAGGATTGATTCACTACAAAATAATAATTTATTTCCAATTTTATTCCTTCATTCCCTATTTATGATTCAGATTTATTTATTCCTTGCTTGATGATCTCCTCCCAAGGAAATAATCTCCCTTTTATATCTTATTCTTAAGGGAGTCACAAGACTCACAACCTTTCATGTTTTCTGCCCTTTAAAATAGTCAAAACTTTTCATCCGTAATTGCTGTCTTGAACCTTAATTTAATTTTTAATTAAATATCTTTCATTTTAAGAAATTGTGCCCTTGATAAATTCTTCAATTTAATTTTAATCAACTTTCTCTATGGATCACTAGCATCATTTTTTGGTGCCATCTTTATTTACATCACTTAAGCTATATTTTTTTAAGGGGCCGTGACCATGGTTAATACAGGCCGTGATTTAATTTTCGGCGGGGCATGACAATCTTCCATGATTCTTGGATTCTATTCCTAGTTTCTCTAGTTTTATTTTCTCTACTCTTGAGTATGGTTCTTCTTTCCACTCTCATGTCTTCTCAAGAGGGTAGCACTTCTTCTTCTTCATTTAACACAAAGGGCTCATAAAGCTTCAAGCACTTATAATTTTCAAATGAGTGCATCTTCATGAAAGGAGAAAGATCAAGTTTGAAAGCTTTCTTACTTATGGCCTCTGAAATAGTGAAAGATCTGTACTTTAGTGGATTAAATTTCATAGCTTGTCCTTGTAGGCTTTCTTTACCCAGGGAAAGCATACTTTGTCTCTTATCTTTAGTTTATGTTCATTTCTATGCTAATCATGCCTCTGTTTATACAATTTTTGTGTTCTTTCTAATTGCTTTACTCCCTTGAGTTGGATTTGTTTAATCCTCAACAAATTTTAAGCTTTAACCACCTCAATATTTTTTCCTACTTGTTCTTATTGCTTATCAAGGCTACATCAAGTGGACTTGAGGGCAACTACAAGATGCCTCCAAAGATGATTGATTTTGTAGAAGAATGAATATGTAATGCCCTCTCTTTTGACTTTTATAATTTTCTGATTTGTTTGTATTTTCAGATCGGCACATAATTAATATTTTAGGGTTTATACTGCTGTACATTAATAGATCTGAAAGTACAATTAATGAAATTGAGCCTCTACATGATGAATACATGATCAATTTACTGTTAAAGATCATTGATTTTGTAGAAGAATGAATATGTAATGTCCTCTCTTTTGACTTTTATACAATTTCTGTGTTCTTTCTAATTGCTTTTCTCCCTTGAGTTGGATTTGTTTAATCCTCAACAAATTTTAAGCTTAACCACCTCAATATTTTTTCCTACTTGTTCTTATTGCTTATCAAAGCTACATCAAGTGGACTTGTGGGCAAATACAACATGCCTCCAAAAATGATTGATTTTGTAGAAAAATGAATATGTAATGTCCTCGCTTTTGGCTTCTATAATTTTCTGATTTGTTTGTATTTTTTCAAAACTTTGAAACCAAATTAAAAACTATGACAGCATCTGAAGATTAAAACAAGTGACTGAAAACTCATGAAATAAACCTTTATGTGCTGATGTAAACCCTCACTTGCATCTTTAACAGTAAATTGATCATGTAGAGGCTCAATTTCTTTAATTGTACTTGCAGATCTATGAATGCATTGCAGTATAAACCCTAAACTATTAATTATGTGCGGATCTGAATAGGGAATATCTATGGCAGTGATAACAACATCAATTGGAGACATCAAAATGAAACTCCAAACTGATCTTTATTCCGGATCTCTACTGCTGGGCAATTTACACTCATTGATGTGACAAAATGGCAACATAAACACCAAATTTTAGACCACAAAATGTCATGAATTAACTCACAAATGCCTGTATGGTTGGAAATCAGGCTGTAACCCTCCAAAATGGCAACTCTGGCTGTGCCTAGGACCAGAAAGATGTGATGACCTGTCCTCCAAGTGTTGGCGCCTCAAATGGTGACTAAAAATGCAGATCACAGCAGTGAGCAATGATAAATTGACCCCAAAAAGTGTATGACTCCCCTTCAATCTATTGCAGGATAGTATGTTACTTAATATCAGCAAGTTGACAATATTAAATGATGTTGAACAGCAGGGACAATCCTTCTAAAATGCTGGTGCTCCTCAATATGAATGATATCAGCAAGCACTGATGTGACATGGATCCCCATAATTGCCAAAAATCAATATGGAAACCTTCCTAAATGCTGGTGCTCCAAATTCTGCTACAAATGCTATGTGATCAGCCACAAATTTTGTATATGACCTCTGAAAATCAGCAATAGATGAAGTGTGTAAACTCTTTGACACTAGCAACTGAAAATTACTTAAATTTCTCAATTAATCTTCACAACTAATCAGCACAATTCTGACTCCCAAATGGAATCACCCCCTATGGATAAGAGGGTTTTCATTTTCCAATCCACAACTGGAACCCAAGAGGGTTTTAGTCCTGCAAGAACTTCGATTAGCCAAAGGTTTTCGCCATTGGTAATGGTTAGAATGCACACAATGTTCAATCTAAAAAGTGAATGAAAAATTCCAATTAAAACTTGGTACCAAAATGAGGCTAGATGCCCTCTTTTTATACTTTTCCAAATTGAGCCCTTGATTAATAATTTGCCTCTATATTATTCAAAATACTTTTTATATTTTGTGCTCAAAAGTACTTTTTACTGATTAAAATAATATTATAACAAGTTGCCCTTTAAATATAAAATTACCGGGTCCATCTTAATAAATTAGAAATGATTTTCTTTGCTCTGCCATTTATCCCATGAAAAATGGGGATAGTTTAGAAGTATTCTTCTTTGTGCTATTTCCAAAAGGGGACGTGGCAAAATTGCCTTATTATTAGAGCGCTAAATGTAAGGAAGTGTCTTGTCCCATGTTTTAGGACACTTACTGTAATATTCTCTTATTAGTTGCACCAAGGTCTCATTGACGACCTCCATTTGGCCGTTTGTTTGTGGGTGAAAGCAATACTCTTTTTGAGCCTTGTATCTATCAAACTCCACAAAGTAAACCAATTTTTCCAACAAATCTAATATCTCTATCTAAAATAAGGTACTTAGGAAGCCAAAGTGCACCCATATATGAGAAATGAACATTTTAGCAACTTCTTTTATTTTAATTTTTATTAACTGCAATAGTCTTTTTGCAAGGTGTTAGAATACACATGTTTTTGAGTCTGTCAACTACCACACATAAAAATCTTGTACATGTTTGTCTTAGGCAATCCTCTCACAAAGACCATAGAAATACTTTCTCATGGCCTTGTGGGGATTGGAAGAGGAAAATACATACCTTCCTTTCTTATATCTTAAATTTGCTAATGCAACACAATTTGCAACTTCTCACAAACCTTGCTACTTCTTGGTGTATTTTGGGCCAAAGCGCATACCTTTGCAAATGAGCCATTGTTTTACTAACACTAAAGTTACCTGCCAATTGGAGGTATGTGTCTCCCTCATTAGTAGAAGCCTATGTGCCTTTGGCACACATACTTTACCTATGCTGTAAAGAAAACCCTTATTGAGATAGTTGTCTTCATTGCTTTCTACAGTTCCTTGAGTTTGAAGTTTTTTGTACTTATTCTCAAAGTCTACGTCATTTTCATATTCTTTTTTTTGATGGAGAGTTTTATACAAACCCATTGATGTGTAGCTACCTATTATGGGAGCAAGAGCCATAGAATGAACTTCGGCTAACAGCCAAGGATTGAGGGGTATCCATTCCACCAAATTCGTCTAGGGGCACGATCTTGACCTCATCGCTTATGATCTCAGAGCCTTGCACTCAGCAAGACTTGATCCTTGGTTGGCTCATTAAAAACCATTCAACTTCGCTAGAATACCAAGGGCCCATTGGCATTTTCATATTGTTTTTGAATAAGCCTCTTTTGTGAAAGGCTTCAATTATATAACCATTGCCATAGCTAAAATAGGTTGTCTAGAATCTAGATAACATATCAACCACCACTATTTTCTTTTATATTTAATACCAAATGAAATTGTTGTAAGAATCCCATTCATTTTCAATGTCTTGTTTGTTGTAATTAATTTTTTTCTTGGAAGTATTGTGGAGGTTCGTGGTCAATATGCGATATAGTTTCTTTGCCAAGCAAGTAATTTCTCCAATTTTTAATGGCTTGAACTAGTGGATACAATTCCTTATCATGCATCAGATGTCCTCTAATTGTTGAAGTAAAAGCCTTTTAATGATAACAAATAGGTCTACAACCTTGAAGGAAGACACCACAATAGCATAGTCACTAGCATTAGTCTTTACTTCAATATTTTTTGGTAACTCAGGAATACCAAGCACAAGAGCATGACTTATTTTGTACTTTTATGTTCCAAAAGCATTATCATGTTCTTTACCTTAATGGAAGCTACTTCCCTTAGCTGAAATTTGATGCAAAGGAGAGGCTATAGAGAATTCCTCATGTATTGTGTTACCCCAACAAAATTCCTTGTTTCAGCAGCACTCTTTCGTGTAGGCCAATATAAAATTGTTTCAACGTTTGAGGGATTTATTTTTAATTCCTTCCTACCACACTTCCTAAATAAACTAATGATTCTTTTTCAAGTTCACACTCTTTTATATTACAAAATGTTTGTCAAATTTTTAACCTTTGTGAATCGCAAGGCTTGTTTAATGTGGATTAAAAATTAAGATATCATCTACATAGACAATTACACAACTATCAATGAAATCTCCGACCACGTCATTCATCAATCTCATCAAAGTAGTTGGTGTAGTACTTATCATTCATAATGTACATTTTTGCTTTATATCTTCACTGTAACTTCTTTCATATGGACTTGGTGATAACTTAATTTTTAATCCAACTTGGTGAAATATTTTTTTCAATTAGAGCTTACCATGGCTGCTTTTACCCTACTTTGTTTCTCTTTGATTATCTATTTGATTCCATCCTTGATCCATCCATGCTTGTTAGCCCTTGCACATATCCTAGAACAAAGTAAAAATGCAATGAGTTTTCCCAATGATGTAGGGCTCAAGGAGCACTTGCACACATAGAACACAAGTTTTAATTAAAAGTTGCAGTGAGTTTTCCACAGAAAACTGCATGACTCTCAGGAAAATTGCTGAAGTCATGACCTATGAAAAAACTTGGCTGGCAGAAAAAGGTTGTAAAGCTTATTTTAACACATTTTTTGCTTCTTATTGAGATTTATACTCTTTGATGACATTTTAGTGAGGTCACGAGTCTGGTGTGAGGTCGCAGGTCAGCATTTATTCTGTTTAGGATGGGTTTGGAGATATTTCAAAATCCTTGTGTAAGCATAGTTTCTTGTTTGGACATTTTTTTGAATCAGATATTTCTAAATCCCTATTTAGTACATCCATAGATATTAATATAATATTTCTATCTTATTTCTAAAAGCATAGTTTGTTGTTTTTAGAAGATGCAATATTTGCAAAGATATGTAATAATATACAAAAATGCATTTTGATTATAGTGTAATTAAACTATGCTTTATGTTTTTTTCCCATTTTAACTTCAACTGTCATTTCTGAATTGTAATTTTTATTGATGTTGAAATTTGAAGTTCACTGGTGTTTAAAATTTGAACTTGTATTTAACTCTTGAATTCTAATTTTGATCTATATATGAAGTAAATCTGTAATATGTTTCATACATCCAGTAATATGCATGTTTTTAAAGATGATTTAATTAAAAATATGTAATTTTTAATGTTTGATGAATTCTTTGAGTTATTGCTTAGTTTTTCCTCAAGTTTCAATTTTTTTTTGGGTTGATTGAGTGATTGCTATGCTCGAGTTTCTCAACTATGGCTCTTCAAGAAACCCTCCAATTTTATACCATCGGATTCTTCATCCTCAATACCATATTCTCTAGCAAGGGCTTTTACCAAGTCACCAATAGAAGATTGTTCTTGCATCATCTTTACTTGTTGCCTTGATTTGTGCTTTTCTTGTTGGTTCAACAATTGTTGGTTCTTTGTTATTCCATTCATGTGACTTTTTAGTGCTGTCATCTATGCATCCAACTCCTCCATTTGAGCCTTACTCCTACAAATCCACAAAGATCAAATTGCTCTTATGCCAAAATGATCCATAAACTCTTAATCTTAGAGAATTTAGGAGACAAAAAAATTATGTTGACCCAGCACTTGCTTGAAACAAGTGTAGTTGCTTAAGTATGAATATTTTGAGCATAAACAGAAATAACACTGGCAAACAGTCATGAAAACTCACACAACTCGATGAATTTTTATGTTGGAAACCCCATGAGGTGAAAGCCAACTCTTGTGGTGGTTGCAATTACATTTCTACCTTAAAGAATTTCTTTGGAAGGAATAGTACAACTAGTGGGTGTAGGTTGAGTATAGCAATGGCTACCCTATACTTTCTGTCTATTTTCCTACAATTTATTGAATTCCTTTAATTCTCTCTTACAATAGTCTTTCAGTCCTCCAAAGCCAATACACCTCCCAAACACCCCAATACATACAACTGTAGATGTTGAAACATTCTCCTCGAGCCCTGAAAGAATTGCTGTGAACACAGTAGTGAAATGCTGTCGTTTTTATTCAGATTCTGAGTTACATAGTTGGGGGACGCCACCAGGGTTTTCGCTTTGACTTGGACACTTCTGTGGCCTCAGTACTACTCTTCTACTTTCTTTTTTGTCGAATCTGTTGTCCTCTATCTAGATTTTGAATCCATCTCACTATTCATGTTTTGTTCATCAGATCCTTGATGGATTCATAATACCAGCAATGATAGATAAATAACCAGTTGAAAGGAAAATTCTTTTTTTTTGACTATTTACTAATCAAAGGGAAAATGTTGCAAAATTATCTTTGCCATTTCTAGGATAGATAGTTTGGTGTAAGATGAGATGGTGGTTAAACTTGGGTAGGAGAGAATGATACTCCCAATCCATACAGGGTATCATGGTTACAGAGAGGACATCAAACATTGGCAAATGAGAAATGTTTGGTCAAATCCAGTTTGGGGCATGTAGCGATGAAGCTTGGTGTGGCATTATGACCACACATGTTTGTTGCGTGTTGTTGGGAAGACCATGGTAATTTGATTGGAAAGCCATATATGGAGGAGCAAAAGACATCTACCCTAGAAAAGAATGGGAAGAAATATACTTTGAGCCCATTGAAAGAAAAAGAGAAGTGAACAGTAGATCTAAAGTTTTGATATTATCCAAAATATAATTTATAAAAATGACAAAGGAGAAGGTTTGTTTTGCTTTCATTCCCAAATTAAATCAGGTTGGAGCAAGAGAAAAAAAGAGTGAAATTTGAAGATTAGTGAGGGATTTGTTGAGGAATTACGAAGGGATTGTGACAAATAAGCTGCCAGATGGATCACCACCAATGAGGAGCATTAGTTAGTCACCATAGCTTTGGGCCTTAGACATTATTGCCAAGCAAAACAGTGTATGGATTGACACATGGGTGAAATGAAAAGGTAAATAAACAAGTGTAAGAATTAATGGTAAAGGGTTAATTTGAGTGAGTTTAAGCCCATGGGAAGTTTAATCAATATTGATACCCAAGAAAGGCGGGTAATGGAGGATGTGTATAGCTTCTAGGAAAATAAATAGAATCACAATCAAGTATAGATTTCCTTCGCCTCAAATGGATAGTTTACTAGAGTGTAATGGAGGATGTGTATAGCTTCTAGGACAATAAATAAAATCACAATCAAGTATAGATTTCCATCACCTCAAATGGATAGTTTACTAGAGTGTAATGGAGGGTATGTGTGTATAGCTTCTAGGACAATAAATAAAATAAAATCAAGAATAGATTTCCATTGCCTCAAATGGATAGTTTAATAGAGTTTTATTGGAGAAAAATAGTTTAAAAAAATTAATCTAAGTGTGTATCATTAAAGATGAATTTGGGAAGGAGATGAGTAGAAGCTCACATTCAAGACCAAACAAGGTTCATACGAATATATGGTTATGCCATTTGCTGACCAATGCTCTAAGTATACTCATGAGATTGATTAATCAAGTGTTGAAACAACACAGGCATATTTGCAATTGTATATTTGGATGTTATTTTTTTAACAAAACAAAAGAGGAACATTTAATGTATTTGTATTGCAGAGGTTGAAGGAGGAGCACTTGCTTATAAATATAAAAAATTGCAACCATATGAGGATCAATTTGATACATTTGTTGGTGTATTATATAATATAGGCTTAGGGCCTTTTAGTTTAATAAAGTACTGTTGGTATTGTTGGCAATTATGAAATAGTAATGTTTGCACTTGTGTGTATTGCCTTTTTAAAGACACATCTTGATTGAATCAATCTATTAGATTGAGATTAATGCATATATTTATATATTTCTGCAACTATGGTATGATTTGTGTAACTGCTCTACCATTTTTCTAACATATGGTATCAAAGCCCATATCCTTCCTGTGCTTGTGATTTGTGTGGAGATAAAACGTGGTGATTATAGCAAGTTCAATCCTACTAGTTTGATGCCACAATAAAGGACGCAAAGAACATATTTTTGTTGGCACATTTTTTTGTTCAGTGTAATTGTTTTCTTCATTCTCTAGGTGATGGGGGTGGATGAGAATATCGTTTGCGGAAGAGTTTAGAGTGCACAAGTTCCTACACACCCGATGAACAATGTGTTTTGAAATACTAGAGCATGTTGTGCGTGTGAATCACAATTGTAGACAATGCCTTGTCATTTTACTTTCAATGCATAATATTTTTTCTATGGTAGGAGTGGTAGGCTATAGGGGTGCCGGTTAAATAACACGCAAATCTCTGCCGAATCGTCAGCCCTGCCTTTAACACCCCAATTCTAGTAAGGGATTATGGCTGAGGTTTAATGACTACAACCCCAACCAATGGATAGTGATTTTCAGAATCTAGTAGACTGAGTTTTTGACCAATGTTGATAAAAATTTGAGGTGGACTTTAAATTTATTGTTATGTATTGGTGCATGAAAAAGGGACATTATTTTCAACAAGGAGTGACTCTGGTATTGTTATTGGCTTCGAATGCCAATCTTCTATTTCTAACTCAATCACCTCAACACAAAGATTATACCCCTATTCCACAGCGAGAGGTACTTGAAGGACGTTCCTGGAGCCCTTTGCAGAATAAAGGAGTAAGTGCTACTATGTTTTTGTAGTGTGCTTTGCAGTTTGTGATTATGCAAAAATTTCTGTGTATCGTATCTGTTTTTGTGAATGTGATTGCTGTCTAATCCTTGAACAAGTATTTATTCAATTTGAAACTATTAATTCAAAGGTGTGCTAACTATCTGAACAAATGATAATGGGAAAGAAGAATAAGTATTTGGATTCAAAGGTGTGCTAACTATCTGAACAATTGATAATGGGAAAGAAGAATAAGTATTTGGATTCAATGTGTTAAGTGAATTTCTATGGAGGTTGTAGAATATTGGCATGGAAAGCACTTGGGCGTGTTTCAATTTTTGAGGTATATAGGTCCATCATTTGTTGAAATTAACATTGTTATCTTGGCATATATGCCAAACATTACTTGAGGGCATCTTCATCATAAGGGACGAGGTTTTCAAGGAATTTCGCGAGTCATCAAATGAATAAAGATTAGTAGGATTATTGGAGGTTGGAGGCAATAGAGGTAGGAGGGTCATTTTCATCTTGAGCTAGGTTCTCGCTCAGGGATGATTCATTACAAAATTAAGCACCCTATTTGCGTCCTTGAAGAAAATAGGGGGCTTGACATATTTGTGTCCCTTGAAGAAATGAGGGGGCTTGGCATATTTGTGTCCCTAAAGAAAAGAGGCGGCTTGGCATCATGTTTGTCCTTTCAAGGAGCAATGGGAGTCAATATTTTCTGTGGGTGCACTTGGTGTATTCATGTTTGGTTGGTGATTTGTCGAGCACTTGAGGAGACATTTGTCACACTCGGAGGACATGTTGACTTTTAGAGGAAAGGTTGTCTCATGTGCAGACATTTAATTGGTGATTTGTGCAGCAGAAGAGGGATTGTTTCCACAACACTTGAGGAGGCGTTAGACACACTTAGAGGAGATGTGGACTTTTGAAGGAAAGGCGTCTCATGTGCAACTCTAGAGGAGGCATTAGACACACTTGGAGGAGATAATGAAACTTCGAAGGAAATGTGTCTCATTGTGCATGGGGAGTGGGAACACTTTGTTCTCTCATGTTGTATAGTTGGTCAGATGGTTATAGGTACTATAGTCAGGAGATCCACTGGTGTAGTCAGTTCGATGTTTCCTAGGTGAGCGAGGAGGTTTGGTGAAGGCGCTTCATTAGAATCTCTAGAAGGGTTGGGTTCAAAACCCTTGCAATGTTCCACTCTTGTTCGAATTGATGTAATAAGTGGGGGAATGTTGGCGTATTACATAAAATAGGATTAGGGTTTTTTAGTTTAATAAAGTACCATTGGTACTGTTGGCAATTATGAAACAGTTTAATGTTTGTAATTGTGTGTATTGCCTTTTTAAAGGCACATCCTAATCGAATCAATCTATCAATCTATCAGATTGAGACTAATACATATATTTATATATTTCTACAACTACGGTATGATTTGTGTAACTGCTCTACATTTTTAAAAAAGCATTTGGGTTTTGTTATTCAAAAGATGGGCTAGGGATGAACCTTGAAAAGGTAAAGACAATGTTGAAGTGGTCAACATCAAAAATGTGTTTGGGGTATAAGAAGTTTTCACGGGTTATCCAATTTGTACCAGAAGCTCATTTGAAACTTTGGTGGTATATATGCACCCATAGTCAAGGTTCTAAAGGGAGATAAAACGAAGTTCAAATGGATAGCTGCCATAGGTAAAAGTTTTGAATTGTTGAAAAATAAATTGATGTAACAAATGGTGTTGGCGTTACTTGATTTTAACAAAGCGCTCCAAGTTGATTGTTATGCTACTGGGGCAATGATATATGTTGGTTTGAGTCTAATGGGAAGACTTGTAGCATATTTTGATAAGAAACTAAAGAATGTCACAAAAAAATTGTATGATCGAGAGTTTTATGCTGTTGTGCAAGCATTGAAGAAGTTGATGAATTATTTTCTTTTGAAGGAGTTTGTGTTGTAAGATTGTCAAGCCTTGCAATTCATAATTGGACAAAGGAAATCAAACCAGGGACATGTGAAATGGGTGGAATTCTCCAAAGTAATTTGTTTGTTTTAAAACCCAAAAATGGAAGACCAAATAGAGTTGCAAATGCGTTGAGTTGATGTCTTTTGATGTATGAGTTGCAACTTGAGGTGTTTGGGTTGATTCCACAAAGGAATTAAACCACGAAGATGAAGATTTCAAGGATGCATGGGAAGCCTTCAAAATTCCAACTGATATATTTAGAACTCCATGGTTGGAATTCTTTGTGCAAGTGGATTGTTATTTATGGGACATCAGGGAAAATTTGATGAAAAGAGTAACATAGTGGAGGATTGATAGGTTATTTCGGCAAGATGAGACGCTCATACAATTTAGTGGAAGACATTATTGGCTGAAGATGGGAGTAGAGGTTAAGAGGTTTGTGTAGGGATGGCTAATCATCAATGTGCCATAGGAAGAAGTCAAAACATAGGGTTTTACCAATTGTAGCTAGTGTTGGACAGACCATGGGATGACATTAACATGGGTTTTCTACTTGGATTTCCAAGCATTTAAAAGGGCGATGATTCTATATTTGTTTTTGCTTGCAAATTTTCAAAAATGGTAAAATTGCTTGCAAGAAGGCAAGTGATGTCATAATTATTGTAAATTTGTTCTTTAGAGAGTTACTGAGGTTGTATGGGTTGCCTTAAAGCATTACAAAGTTTGTTTGGCACTTTTGGAAAACCTTGTGAAAGAGATTTGATAATTGTTTTTAAGCTCCCAAAATTAGATCGACAAATTGAGGTAGTTAATTGGAACCTTTAAATTTATTGTCAAACATTGAGTTTGCACATAATATTTTTTTGAACAGGAGCATGACAAAAATCCCTTTCAGATAGTGTATGGGTATAGTCACGGGAGTGTTATAGAATTGATCGCTGATTCAAGGTGAAGAGTGCTAAAGTAGATGATTTCATAGAATTTTTGAAGGAAATACATCAATAAATGAAGAGGAAGTTGGAGTAGAGAAGTCAAACGTTTAAACATGTTCATCTCAAGAGGATAGAGGAGTATCAATTTGGAGAACTAGTAAAGATTTGTCGGAAAGAGGAAAAATGGGACATTTAATAAATTGAAATAAAAAAGATCAATTTGTGCAAGATTTAAAAAATTTGATGAATGCTTATGAAATTGAGCTTCTTGATGGAAATAATCTTTCTCCAATATTTTAATGTAACATAGTTTTTGATTTTTATGAGTAGATTGTTGGTGATCACAATAAATTAATTTTCTAAGTTCTTGATTGGAAGCATCAAGTGTTGGAGAAGAATAGAGTGGAAATTGAGATAACTTTGGATTCCAAAATTGTCAAAAAGAATATTTGAAGTAATTGGTTAAATGGAAGAATAGGGTGATGGAGGATTCCACAAGCTTGAATCCCACATAGATTGGTTGCATAGGTCACATCCTTGAAGAACTTAGTGAACAAGGGCTTACAACACATTTCAATTACTCTAGTTGTTTGAAGCAAAAACATTCTAGGCATGGGGCAATCAACGTCTACAAGCCAAAAGTAACATTTACTTTTTTATTTTCTAGATTTTGGAAGCATTCCCAAAAAGGGACAAAAGGACGTGAAAGATTGGACAGTCTAAAAGGTCAAGGGTTGAGGAAAACCAATTGATTTAATGGTTTTCCAGTGATTGTTATAAAATAAATTGAAAGTTTAGAGAGTGGGTTGGGAAAATTTAGTTTACACTTTAAAATGTAGATAAGATAAGATAAGATAAATCTATTAATGTCCAACGAAAGACCACAAAGGATCAAAGGGACTATCAAGTACATCAACAAGGGGCCTTCCTATAGCATGAACCCCAAACAGTGCCCAAAGAAGAAAGCAACAACTGAAATAAAAACAGAAAGAAGGATCCAATGGAAAAGCGAAGAGAACCTCCCGAACCCAATTAAGGGTTTTGAATCACTGTGAAAAACTTCCGAACGAAAGGATAAGCAAAAGGACTAGTCTGAATCATGGGCCTCCTCAGTGTGACCTTGGATGAGGATGACTGTTGTCGAAAAGAGCCCGTCCTGGGCCTCACAAATCTGGAATAAGTGGTGGGCCCAAGCCGACGCTTGGTACCATGCGCTGAATGGATCCCTGTGTAAAAGGAAGTAATAAGTTGATAGGGTGGAGGTGTCGCCGGATGCTTGTGCTGAAGTGTGTGGTCCTGAAGCCTAAGGGCCTCTTGAAAGTAAAGGGCAAGGCATCTCTGGTCCGTGTATCTGAAGAAGGTGGAGAGTGACTGCGCCTCCCTAAAGAGGCAGTAGAACCTCCCCCTAATCTTGTAATATAGAGGACAACGAAAGATGAAGTGCTCCTCAGACTCCACCTCCCCAATGCTGCAAAGCTGACAAAACCTGTGCAGTCTATCAATATGATGTTCGGTCTTGCAACAAAGTTGATGCAAACTTGCTCGGAAGGAGCCAAGGGGGATCTTGAGGGAATGTGGCCAGTGGTGGGATAAGTAGGAAGGGCAAACAATGAGTTCATCCTCTAGATCTAGAAATTTCTCTACATAGAAAGCCATCTTAGGGCGAGGCCCCCGTGGGGTGGGGATTAACCGAAATAGTTTGAATGAACTGCTTGTAAATGTCATGTTTGATGTACCTATTCAGCTCTTGGCGGGGGGGGGGGCATCGAGAGAGTACTAGAAGGAAGGGAAGCGATCCATAGCAATCCCAATAGATCCGAGAAGGGCCGAAGTCTCAGCAAACCATCCACGAGCCCGTCCAAAGGAATCAATAGAAATAGCGATAAACTCTGAAGAATAGTGGGTAAGGTAGGGTATCTGTGACGCCCCTCACCCAAATTAGCAAAGCCCTGAATGCGGTGAAGGTACCAAACCAAATCGAATATGGCCTCAAGCTTGAAGGGACGTGCCCCAAACTCTACAAGAATAATGTTGTGCGGAATGGATTGCTTGCATCAGATGATGTGTTGGAGGAGAGGAGAGGCTGAACTCGCTCGATAGAGGCCCAATTAGAATCAAACAAAGGACCCCACACCATCGAACCATAGAGAACAGTAGGTTTGATAAGTGTATCCATAAGAGTCATCTTTGACAAGGTGTCCTGGAAATGGTACTGGAAACATTGTTGCTCTAGGAGGGCCAACAAACCATACCCCTTATTTATCTGTGGTTGAAGGGCGGGTCTCATGGTAAAATGTGGGCCAAAAAATTTGAACCCCAGATATATGTATGAGGACGAGATCTCCACCTCCACACCATGAAGAAGAAATGGAGGTGGGGGGTCTTATGAGTGTTGAAGACCATCACCTTGGTCTTCCCCAAATTAACTGTCAAATGCTGCAACTCGCAAAAGGACGCAAGATTGTTCAACTGTTTTTGTAAACCCTTCGGAGAGGAGGCTAAAAGAACAATATCATCCGCAAATAGCAGAGTAGAGATCAGAACCTCGTGAACAAGGTAACCGTCCCCAGGAAGAGTGTGGTCCTACATAATTTTTTGGATGGATTCACGTGCTGAAGAGGCCCTCCCGATTTACCTTTTTCCAATCCTTTTGGTGATCTTATTATTAATACTTATCTATGCTGATGCTGGTTTGGGTTTGTTTGGGTGTGCGTGTATATCTCCTGTCGTTTCTTGACATGTGGCATTGGTCCCTTGGGTTGCTTGTTCAGAACCTGAGGGTCTGATGTTTAATGTATAAATATCTTACCATCTTTCTGATTCATTTTCGATTATATCTCCCCGTTTTGAGAGGCTTTGTCCACAATGGCACAATTTGAAGGAAGGTGAGGAAACAAGTTCCTCAGCTTCTCCTTCATGCACTACTTGGCCTTGCTTTGTGCCTGCCCCTTAGGCTTCTCTGCGAACTCTATCACTTTTCCCTTTCTGCGTGTTTCTGAGCTTCATTTTGAGCACAACATTCTCTTCCAATTCAACTTTTTGCTAGATAATTCAACTTGTGCATCTAGAAAAAGGTTTTTGCTCGAACAGGGTTGCTCAACAAGTTGGAAGTTCATCACATTCACTAATGAATACATCATGTAGGAGGAAAAATACAACTTTAATGCATTATCAGTAGCTTGGCTCTTCAACAACTTCAACTTCTTTGCCTGGCCATGGATTCCATCCTTGCTCACAAAAATTCAAACCATGTTTCTAACTTGAAGCGATGCTCTTTCCTATGCTGTCATGATGCAATTCACTATTAGCTTTAGCCCCCCTTTAGCTACTCTTGGACTTTGAGATATATTTGCTAACTTTCTCAATGCTTTTCTCAACCTTTGATTACCCCCTAATGTCCTCCTTTTTTACCTCATCTTACTATAAAGCAATCTTGGACTTTGAGATATATAATATATTTGCTAAGTTTCTCAATGATTTGATCAACCATTGATACCTCCTAATGTGCTTCCTTTTTTACCTCATCTTATTGTAAAGCAATATACCTTTTAGTTGTTTTATTCCTCTGCTTTTGCTATTGGGTTGATGATGGCAACACACTAGTTTCTGCCACTGGGACACTGTACAAAAATTTAATTATTTCTTGCGGAATGGAGGGTAAAGAGAGCAATGTTAGAATGAGCTGAAACATTGGCAAAGGTAATCTGAGAAATGCATCAGTGGATTTGATATATTATACTGATTTGAAAGTTACAATTAAATTCTAGTTTGTAGACATCGTTAAATAACCATAATCTTTGATAGTACCATAATTATAAATTTGTGATTGTGAGTAAAAATATTCTACTAATTTTAGTCCATGCAAACTAAAATGTGTACGACATTAAGTAGGAACTTAATGCCAATTAATGCTGCCTTCTCTTTATTTCATTTGGTACGAGAAGATAACTTAGTTGGGCGCTTCCTATTTATTCTCAGCAGGTTGGTTTAATTCTCTTCATTTTATTTGGTATGAGAAGATGACTTATTTGGGTGCTTCCTAATTATTCTTTGCAGGTTGGTTTTATTGCAGCTAATGATGGAATTTTGCTTCGTAACCACATATGCAGAATTCTTAAGAGACACTTTCGTACTAAATCATACTATGTTGATCTTCTTGATTTGTTCAATGAGGTAAATTTTTCTTCAAATAAATCAGGTAAATATCTTTCATTTGTTGTGATTAGCACCAGTAAAAAAATATTTAAATGCTTAATCTTGTTTGGTGTAGGTTGAATTTCAAACAGCTTGTGGACAGTTGTTGGATTTGATTACCACCCATGAAGGAGCACTGGATCTCTCGAAGTACAAAATGCCAACGTATGTAACAAACCCATAAACATAGATATACCATATGAGGCATTGCCTTCTAATAGTCAAATTATGTGATTTTTAAATCTTAATTGATAAAATGAATCAAATATGAAGTCAATTGTGAGTCTCTTAGTAAGAATATCAACAGTCAGTGCTTTCAGGTTGTGGAGGTGCATATTTTGCCTATCAACATTATTTTCATGCTTTCATTTTTGCATTGCAAAGTTTCTGGTTTTCATATGAGTTTGGGTAAAGTGGTTTGTAGATTTTTGTGAACTAGGTTTGTTAAGAGTTGTATATGCCTCACAAATAATATACAAAATATGAAACGTTGCATGTCATTTTTGAGATGAAAATGACAAGAAACATGGACAGCAGAGGATGAGAGGGTTGTTTTTGAGATGACTAGGAATGATGATTAAAAAATAGAGAAACTTTAAAAGTATTGGAAATTTTAATTATTAATATGATAAGGAATTCACCCTATTCATTATATAACCTTCTTAGATAACATTAGAGCTGAATTGAGAATTCACGTGGGAGTTGACATACAAATTAACAAAATTTCATTGTGCTCATTTGAGTTTTTATTGTCAATGTGCATATAAACAAAAAGTTGAAAGGCTACAACTACAAAATTGCAAAATTTAGAAAATCTGAAAAACAATATAATATATAGAAACTAGATCTCTTGCTGCTTTGCCTCATTCATCTGCACCAAAATCTGATTCACTCCCAATAGAAAGGATTTTTCATCCAATGGAACCCCAACCAATCCCTCTCGTGCCTTCTTGTCAATTCGTGGCATCTTTGGGATCAAATTCTCTTTGTAACAAAGGAGTTAGTAACTTGTGAAAGGTGGCAAGTGGCAAGCATCCTCAATTCTACTTCATCCTTGCCATGCCATGTCCACCATTTGGTAGGACTGGTTTGAGTTAATGTAGCCCTATTTGATCTTAGACTTTGGTTTGTTAAATGTTGGGCCCAAAGATCGACAAGAACAATCCATTTGCTATCAAAGTAAAGTTGCCATCTCAATGCTATACATCTTTTGAGTTTTCATGAGTCTTTTCACCTCTTCATATTTAGAAGGATACATTCTCCCAATTCTTGGTGCATAGCATTTGGGATTTAGAGCATAGATTTCCATTCGATGTGGGGTGTTCATCGTGTTTCATTGCTGCGTTTTACAATGGACTTGATATCCTCATAGAATTGCGAATAAGGGCCGTAGCTATGAATTACTTGTTTTATCTAGCCAAGTATGTTTTCAAAGCTCTCATAAATCTCTTTGAGATTAGGTGAGTTGATATTAGCACATCTAATCACCTTCACAACAGGTGAAATGAAGGAATGCACATAACTAGAAAAAAATCAATGAAGAATAAGACTCAAATGATAGAATGAGTGCTAAAGTCTGCAAAATTTAAAATTTGAATTACAAAAAATGAAAATAATATATAAGTAAACATTAATAATTTAAATTTCTTACTTTGCAATATAATACAAATCATTATTAAGGATCTTTTGCTTCACATTCATTACTTTAGCTATGTTTCCCTTTGTCCATCTACCCTGCTTTGTATTAACCATCATTAGCTATATGGCTTCCCACACCTCAATCATCCTCTCTAGCAAAATGAAGTAATTGCTTCTCTAGTCTTCATAAGTTTTATTATTTCTTTCCTTGAAAATGTTGTGAAGAGAGCAAATGGGATGTGGTTGAAAATGAACATTTGTGCGTTTCCAGCTTTTGCCACCACTTTCTTCACTTAATCTATCTTCCATGTCTTTTTGTTTGTTTAACGCGTTAACACAACATGGGTTCAAAAAATGTTCTTGTAACCACCCTCTATCATCATGCTAGATAACTCAGAAACACATTCTAAATTGATCACCCGCCTATACAACATTTGAGACCTAAGGTACTGGTTCAGGCCCGTGGACACAAACCCGTGAATTTGTTTTACAGGGTTTGGGTGCGTGAATTTGTTTTACAGGGTTTGGGTGCATATGGGTGTGTGTGTGTGTGTGTGTGTGTGTGTGGATATGTATGTATGTGTGTGTGTGTGTGTGTGTGTGTGTGGATATGTATGTATGTATGTGTGTGTGTGTGTGTGTGTGTGTGTGTGTGTGTGGATATGTATGTATGTATGTATTATATATACAAAACAATAAGTGAAATATACAAAATTGTAAAACTAAATCTACTGCTTTTTCTTTATGTATCCAAGGTAAATTCTCTGTTCAGCATATGTGTATCTGAATAAAAATGCTCTGTATCTTTAATGCATTCCAATCAGAACTTTCAGTCTTCATGCCACCCACAATTTTCCAAGAAATTAATTGCACATATCAATCTTGTGATAATTTCACTCTCATAACGCAGGTATAGATTATTCTTTTTCTCCAAAAATATTATTAACCCACACACACTTCTCTCTTTTTCAAGTTTATCAGACCTCCTTTTATAGAAGTTTCTCTTATCACATGGTTATAAAGAAGTTACAAATAAGTTTGTAACTCCTAAACTGATAGTCCCAGATCATTTCCATCGGATATTATAATCATTAAAATATTGAAAGATATGACAAATATGTAATTGAAAAGAACCGGACAAAGCATTATTAAAATTGCCACCACCGATATTTATTAAGACTACTTGCTTATTGTGCCAAGAAAATAACATCTTCTGAATGCTTTCTTTTTGATTCTGCTCTAGCCGGTAACCATTTTTTCTTTTAAAAAAATGCTTTTTTATTAAGTTTGGGCCCACTTTTATAAAGTAGGCCCGTGGGTGCACCCGAGTGCGCCCGGGTCTACGCTTGGTGCGCACAGGGTGTGCACCCAACACGTACCCACAGACACACCCGCACCGGGTACGGGCCTGTGGGTACGAACCCTGTGACATAGTTTGAGACCCGAACCTCCAAACCTCCTCTATTGCCTCCCACAAAATTTGAAATTGTAAATTGTCATCCCTGCACTTCCCTTAATAATCAACGGCTCTAAGAAAATAAGAGCCAACCACAAATTTAATTATGATATCGGTGAGTGGTTGATGTCTAATAATGGTTCACCCTTCCATGATAACTCAGTAACTTGTTTGTAGATAATTTAGTAACTTGTTTGTAGCTAGCTTTGCCTCATATCCTTCATCAACAAAGTGAACTCCAAATACTGTTTATCAAGGGAGGTAGTGCACAATCTATGTTCTTCAAGAGTGGTATATGAGGAACCAATGTTGTTTGCCTATTTTAATATGTTCTTGTAGAATGGGCTACATGAAATGGGATGACATGGGCATAAAGAAAATTGGGCAATTGAATCATTTGCTGCTTCTCGTGATTGCATCTTCAACATCCCTTCAATTGCCCCTTACCTCTCACTAGTTTTTCTCTTTCCTTTTGTAGAACCTTCAACAACCATGGATGACATAGCAGATAGTATGGATTCTATTGGCATACCTTTAGATCTTTCTTTGCCATTCATAAACAACCTAGAGCCCTTGGCCTTCTCAGTTATGTTTATCTTTTCACAAATCCCAGCCCCATTTCGAGCTACGGACAAAATATAACCAGAAACCCTAGTTTAGCTACCTTTCAAATCCTTGTTGGACACTGGCACGACCAATGCCTACTGCTCCAATTTTTCTTTTTTGTTTGTTTGTCTAGAGCTGTCACAAATTGCAAAAGGGGTTTAGAGGCATTGCGTCAGCCCTTTGTTTAAGTTTTTAGGAGAGCAAAAGGGCATTTAAATGAGTTATGCAATTGTCCCACTTCATCTATAATGTTTCCACACCCTAAAGAATCTTCTACTACTTGTATGTTTGTTTGTTCAATGCCAACATTTCCATTGCCAGACCCCTCATTGCTGTTCATGTTGTTTTTCATAAACCAGCTATTACAAATTGGGAAAAAACCAAAAACTGCCTTAACTTTTAGGAGTTTGAACTTTGATACCTTGAAAGATAAGAAATAAATTGAAATTTATGAAAAATCTTACGTCAATGCTGTTGCTGCTTTCTTCTCAGTGGTGAAATACGGCTCTCCTTGTGTCCTCTATGTTCTTACCCACTGCTCAGTCCTCACAAGCTTCACAGAACAACAAAATGAAAATACTTGTTGAAACTTTTCTTTTTCTTCATGTTTTTGATGTGAGGGTGGGATCTTAAGGTTTTAGGATATTGAAAAGGGTATCAGGGCACCGTTTTTAGTTTTGCATTTTGTAAAAATTCTGCTTTTTTAGGAAGTGTGTTTTGTTAGCACTTCAATTCACACTTTTCAGTTCAACACAAAATGAAATATGTGTGGTAAAAGTGGCCTTAGAATTAGAAGGGGAAGCTCCATGCATATTAAAAATTAACTTACTTTTGGCAAATGTGTACTTGCAATTACATCTTTACAAAGATTTTAGGGGTGGTTCATATTCATACTTGAATAATATGTAAATGTTTATCTTTTTGTTGCTGCCCAGGGTAAAAGGCTAAAGTTCTCTTTTGACATTAGGTGAAGTATTTTATTGTTTATTGACTAAAAAGAAATCCTACAACTAGTGCTTAGGCCATTCAGTTAAAATAGAGATCAAGAAAGCCAAGTACACGTATTTGATAGGTTAATACATAAACACGAATGCTGTGGTAATGATTACAAAATTTAGGACAAAACTATGATCTACGCCTTTGAGCTCATTTGCAATACAAAGCACACAAATTCACTGAAGAACTTTAACCCTCAATGCACATAACAAGACATGTTAATAAACATTCATAAGCAAGATGCCCTTTTTGATATTTTTAAATATTTTTTTGATCCTTGTAATTGTCCATTTTCTCTTTGATTCTTTATTACTTTTATTCTAATTTTTATAATTATTACCGATTTTCAATTTTCAGCCCTTAGGAATAAGCATTGACATAAGATGGTTTAGTGAAGAATAATTGATACTTTATTTTGTCCCCTGAGGTTTGTTTTAGGGTTTTGGATTGTTGCTTTTTGTTTCTAGGTTTTAGTTTTTCTCTCTTTTTTGATGCATGTCTAGGGTTTGCTGTCTTGCCTAGGTATGTCTCGGGTTCTTCTTAGATGAATCTAGTGTGTACTTGTGCAGGGCACCAAAAGCTAGGCACATTGGGGCCATTTTGGTACACAAAGTGGCCCTTGATCAATTGTTGGTTGATTGGGTTTAGGTTTGGAGGGCCAGTGGCAGAACCCGCCAACATAGCTAAAATGTTCTTATAGAATGTGTTCTGCTTTCTGTCTTATTCTATATAAGGTTTTGGAAAGTAAAATTGATCACCATTTCTCCTTTTGAAAATGCCATGTTATGCTAGTATTTGTTTTTTGAATTCTTTTTCTAGTATTTCAATGGTAACTTGTCAAAGGGTTCAAATTTTCATACTTATTCTAGCATCAAAACATTATCAATTTTATACCAAAAATAATATGTTAGTAGTCTTGAAACCTTAATATGTTTTTTAACAAATGTTTTAAAGATTCTCTATCATGCTTTATGGTAGTGCAAGCACACAATTTTTTTATTGAGATATGCGAAATGAGTATCATTTCTGTTCTGCTGACTAACAATATGGAATGGTAATGCAGTTATCTTCGTATTGTTCAATACAAGACTGCCTACTATTCGTTCTATCTCCCGGTAAGATACCAATTACAATTTTTCTTTTCCTAGTGTATCAATAATAGTGTTCCTTGTTCAATTTAAATTTTTTGATTAAAAAGCACACAGCAATGTTTTTTTTTCTCTTGGGGATTTTGGAACGAGAAGATATTTGTAATGCTCATATCTTGTATCTACCAAACAATTTTTGGTATAAATTTGCAGTTGGTTTTGGCCATTTATTCCTTCAGTCTATTTAATGAAGGCATGTTAGATTGAGGCCTTTATAAATTTTATCTATATTAGTGTATTTCTCTTAGTCTATCCTTGTTGACACAAATATAACTCTTTATTACAAGCGATAGTTTGATTGTACAGTGAATTTTGTGTGGTTGGACTATTTTTTTTTGAAATTGGTGATGCTTGCCCCTGTTAATATTGGATGTAATTTATTTTGTTCTTGTATCCTCAACATTTATAGGATACATAGTTATACAAGGCTTTGACTGTGCTTGTGTGAATCCTTGTTACTTCCATGTAATATCAAAGACTTTTAAACTTCTCTTAAAGCATTAGATCACTGTAAAAGCTGCATGTGAAGCTTTCATCCACTGCAATATTCTCTTCGTCACTGACATACTTGATCTTTCTCCATTATCTTAACCACACTATCTAAAAGCTATTTCTGGTAATTATCTGCCATGCCTTCAACTTGCTTACACTTATATCAAATGCTATTGACGATTGGGTGAGAATATTCTCACAGATGTTCTTTTGAACTTTGTATTTTTTGACTTCTGCCTATGGTGTGACCTAACAAAATCCTCTACTGCACTGTATACATACTGGTGATGGACTGCATGTAGCGATGAGAAAAGATCATTAAAAAATCGTTTATAGAGTTTTTTCCCAAAGCATTATTCTAACTCTAACTATAGCAGAGGGTGAAAGCCTAAACTCTGTTGAGTATGTGGTTCATTTATGTTTACTGTGCAACTGCATATTGCTATCTGACTGAAGTCCTATGCCCCAGAGTAGGATTTGTAATCCTAAATAGGCCAGTACAAACATGTACCTCGTTATATGAGATTTATATGGAATTGGTAGACTTAGCTGCAGAAAAATGAAACAAATAATATCATATTGGGAAATGCCAATGAGAAATACCACCTTTTTGAGGTACATGCAAGATGGCCTGACATTATCCATGCCAAATTTCTCTCTAATATACATGAAAATACAAGAATTAACAACATTCCATTTGACAGCATCATAGCTTTGAAGGAATGCATGATTGTTTGACATAGTCATTCACAAAAAATATATTTCATATTCTCTTCTCCATAAGTTAACATTTATTTTAATTGTTGATATCCTATGCTGTGTACAGTTTCTAAACCTCTTTACTGATGTTGTAAATAATAGGTATCACAGTGTGCAATTTATATAGGGATTGATTATTTGAATTTCGTATATTTCATCTGGTCAATCATCTGCTTTTGTTTTTTTTGGATTTACGGGATTTGTTTCTTTGATTCAACAATGCATTCTATAGGGGGCTGAATTACTAGCTTCTTTGTCTCCTTTTCAAACTCGAGTCTGTCTTTGGATGCTAGGGACTTAGAAGATTCATCTTAACATTGAGAGACATATTGATTCTGTTGTGGATCAGATAGGATGACCTCAACACCATATACTTTCCTTTACAATTTTACAGCATTTTTTAATTACTAATTCTTTATAGCAGATCTTATTTTTATGCAACATTTTTATTAATTATTAGCATTCATGGAATATTAGGGGACCATAACGTGAATAAAACATGATTTCATTTCTTGTAGGTTGCTTGTGCCCTATTAATGGCAGGGGAAAACCTTGATAACTTCTTAGACGCGAAGAACATTTTAATACAAATGGGAACCTATTTTCAAGTACAGGTGAGTAATTCTGACTATTATTTGTTTTTTTATCCCTTTGAAAGCCTCCTCCTCCTCCTTTATTCTTATTATCCTTCTCTGTAACAAATACGTTTTGTGTGTTCTTTGTAGGATGATTATCTTGATTGCTTTGGTGATCCACAGACTATTGGAAAGGTGAGGACATTCTCTAATCTAGATTCTAAATCTTTCTCAAATATGGGTTTCTTAAGTTGCTAATGACAAATTCTCCTAGATAGAAAATTGCTCATGCAGTTTAAGTTGCTAGAGTGTCCTATGGGGGTGTGTCCCATCCTTGGGGTCCATCTTGAGTGACCCAAACTTTTCTTCTTTTGTTTGGAATTTTTTCTTACATCCTAGAGACTTTCAGGATTTGTTTGGCATGCTTGGGAACTTTCTCTTTTTTATTTTGTGAGGGTGGGGTAAGCAGTATTTGGGATGTCTAGACTCTAGACTGTCTTGTTAAATTGAGGGAATTTTCCCATCTGCTAGGTATGTATAAAGGACATCCTAACATTCCCCACGTGAGCTGTTGTTTAAAAGATGTTAAAAAACATATTTATATCTATAAAACTAAAAATAATGCAGAAAGTGGTTATTTTAAAACATTTGTTTCAATGATCATTGATAATATGACAATCAGATGTTCATATGCACAATTTAGTACTTGTATTTCAGTGTTAATCTTATTTTTGGATTTCACTTTTCAATTGCCAATGTAAATGTTCATTGTTCAATATTCATTAACATAGATGTTATTGTTACTTGAACTTTAGCGATTTAGAATATCTGATGATGTTTGGCAGTTTAATTTGGGTTTTTCTTGGTCATCCTGTAAACATATTCCCATGTCCCCTTATCCTGGAAGCTCAAAGAAACATTGGGTGAAGACTACTTAATTCACTTCTAAATCAACAATCCCTTGGTTTCTAGTGTGTTTGGAGGTGGTTTTAGGAATGTTGAGTTTTAATGCCTTGCAATGAACTCTTATGCCAATGATATATTTACATTTATATCAAAACTAATTAGATGTTGGTGTTTGTGTTTCCTGTGCATATATTTATTGACTGTTTGGAAGGTCGAGGAAGAAAAATTAAGTGAAAAATTATGATCTGAGATACATGTCACTAGGAAGTTGTAATAGAGGAATATTTAGTGTTTCTCCATATTTCTGGGACAGGGACATTAGGAAAAGGCTTGGGGACGACAGGGTACAAACTATCAAAATAACTAAAACAAACCAAAATCAACTGAAAATTTGAAAAGTAAATGCAATGAGCTCTACATTTACAATGACATTACTCACTCTTTTTAGGTTTGTAGGGTTTTTTTAAGAATTTTTTCAATTAAAAGTTAACCTTTTTATTTGTATGCATCAAATGGAGTAGGCTGTCCTGTCTTTAATAAAGGGAACATTCCCTCCAAGTCTTCAAGTTGACGGGATGTCAGAAACATTGGGGATGCTACTTGGATCCCAGGGACACATCACTATGACATTTTGGGAATTTTCATCTTATATACCACAACAGTTCAACAAAGAGTTGCAACATGATATGGCCTCAAAATGGAAAATCTGTGCCACAAAGCACCAAAACTGAAGTAATAAACATGACCAAACCGTTTTCATATATATATATATATATATATATGTATGTATGTATGTATGTATGTATGTATATCCCACTTTTCCTAGGGGATGGAATGGCCAACAGGGTTGGTATCTTAAAAAATGAGCATTGATTTGTTTATTTATGGGGGCATTTTTGGGTCCAAAATCCCTTAGTTCTTGGGTGTTCTTGCAACAAAAGCTCACAAGATTGGGTGACATTTTTCTGACTGCAAAGGGGGATTTCATGGTCATATTCTTCACCAAGGAAGAAAATGAATTGATAATACAAGGAGTGCCTTGGTTTATGAATGTAGTTGTTCTATATGTGAATCCTTGGTTGCCATTGTTCAATCATATAGATGATCCACCGAGCGTTGCTTGAATTTAGGTGCATCTCCCATTCCTCCATAGTGATTTCTAGAAGCAAATTCTCTCAAGGGATATGGAAACTCCATTGGGACTATATAATAGACTTTGAGATTATCCGAAGGTTGGAAGTTCTAAATTATGCTAAAGTCTGTTAATGTGCATCTTGAAAGACTATTCCTTGAATTTAGAAGAATTATGTTGGAACAGTTGGTTGATCGTGAGAATATCCCATTAAAATGTATAATCTGCCATTAATATGGAGATTCAGATCACGTTTTCCCAATGAACAACCAACTTAAGGAGATGAATAAACATGCTATATCTATCAAATGAAAATTTAAAAGCTTTTGAGAAGGGCAAAAATTTAGAGGGATAAAAAATCCAGTTATTGATAAATTTCAATTTTTTATCATCCTCCCCATGGTACTGGTTAAAAAATCTCAACTAAAACAGACAAAGTAAAATACAAACTAAAATTTTCTTTTCTAGAGCACAAACTTTCAAGCATCTGTTGAGATGTGTGTATGCAAAAATGGGTATTGCATTCTTTGTTCACATTTCCAAATTGATTTTTTGAAAACTTTATATTTATATATTCAAGACTTAAAAATTCTTACGAATGATTCCGGTATTGCACAAAGATCTAGAATTTGACTATTCACTTGTCCAAAATGGATGCTCTATTCGAAAGATGCGTGTGAAAATTTCTTAGCTCATTGCCTTTGAGGGACGTCCAAATTTGAAACCTTAATTTCTAATCTTGGGCTCCTAGTTACTTTACCAATTGATGTGGAAGGCCTACAAATCTATTAAATGACCATTAGTTTGCTCAAAATGAATATCAAATGCAAAGATTACATCCTAGTGATCATTGACAATTCTGGCAAATAAGTCTTGGCAGTTTTTTCTAGGATCAGATCTCAACTAGCCCCTAATGTAATTTATGATTGGAAATACATAACACAGGAAATCCCTTACTATTATGCATGGTTTCAAAACTTAAACTTGGCAAAAACTCACAAACCCAAAAAATTGACTTGAACTTTGGATGACAAAAATTTGGCAAAAACTTGACAAAAGTCAGCAAAAGAAGTAAAAAATAATTACAGAATTACGCAAGAACCTTAAATAATGCATGAGACACACAGAATGTATAGAGAACAGAAAGTGTGTTTTGAATCTTGATTATCAGTTTTTCCTATTATAAAAATTACATGTCAGGATACATGTGATTCTTGAACATGCTCAAGATTTTCAAAATTCGAAGTACAGCAACCAATGATGATCAATTTAGTGTTTCCTCTTCCCATTCTTGGTGCTACTACTATCTAGCCTCAAACGACATGGTAAATGAGAATTATCATGAGTGACTAATTCATCACGCATGTCTTCCTCCATGTCCTTTGTTGCTATTTCTCTCTCCAATTCAATGAGATCTTCCGCAGTGAACATTGTGTATGTATCTTTGACAATCCAATTTGCATGTGGATTGATGTCATCCAAGTAGATGGCATCTTGAGGAGAATCCTATACCTTTTTGGTTTGAAGAAGGTTTTATTAGGTGAAAACGGAAGTAATTGAGTCACTCCTTGGTCAACCCTGCCTCATATTGGTGTGAATGCTCTCAAGTAGGCTCTACTTGTGCTCACAGCAAGCACACAGGGCTGCAATAAAACATATATAGCTAGCCTCTGCAATTTTGATGTTGTAGTGCCAAAAATGCCTCACCACAAATCTATAAATAAAACATTTAAAAATTTATGTATTAGGAAAATTAAAATTAAAACATAAGTTAAAATTTAAATTTAAATTACATGTATGAAACAAGTGTATGATTAAAGCCTAAAACTTAAAAGATTAATTGTTTTTACATAGTTGGATTTTTCTCTTTTGAATCCATAAAGGTGAAGAGAAGATCCTCCCCTTTGCATCCTTGTAGATCTTGGACTCATCTAGAACTATTTTCTATGCGTATACAAGGTTTGCTATGACTTACTCATCAACCTTTAAGTTTTTAGAGAAGTAAAATTTTGGGTTTACAATTTTTAACATGGCACATTTTGGCTGGTGGGGTTAGATCATCTATCTATGATCAATGGTGTGTCAAATGATTTTATATTTCCTCATATTTCCACGATAATAATGTCATACATAGCAGTAAAAATATTTTGGAGAAAAAATTGGCAAACCAAAAGTATAAGATTTTCTTAAAAAATAGGATTTAAATGGGAAACAATTGGGAGAAAATTGTATTAGAAAAACATTAAAAAATGTAGAAAAAAGGACAAAAACTTGTATTCTAAAAAATCTATAGGTTTTTCAATAGCATACTTCACTAGCAACCCTTTTGGGGTCTAGGGGCAACACCCCTAGCAAGGTTGAGCAGTAGAGTCCTCAACAATGAGCTCAAATTAAGGCTTTTGAAACCACACATCTTCATGGCACACACCATTTTCACAAATTTTTCACTTAATGGTGAAACTATATATTTGGCACATTTTTGTTTATAAAGATGTAAAAAAATATTTTAAATTTATATTTTTTGTTTGGGTGATCCCTAGATCCCCCTGGGGAACCACACCCTTTTTAACAAAGTAAGAGACAAGTATTCAAAGACACACTATATATATATATAATTTCCAAATAGAAATGTAAATTTCAAATTACAAAATACTAAATGTTAGACATAAAATTTACTTAAAAAATTAAAATAACTTTAAATTCAATAATCAGAATTAAAAAATAATAAAAATAAAAAATAATTAAATTCTATACATATTTAAAATTTTTGGATTTAAAATATGATTTTTCAATTTTAAACTAATTAAAATTGATATCAAATATGATAATATTTAAATAGGAATTAATTCAATGACTTGCAATGGGCAGGTTTACAAAGCTCATTGGATAAATGCTCACCACATTATAGGAGGTTGTCAACTCTTAAATAGGAGAGTTTCAATTCAAGACTTAAGACAATAGAGGCTGTCTTAGGGTGTTCACTGGTGTGTTTCATGTCATTTACACACGTACCCTTGCACACCATCACGGGCTTCACTTCTATCATGCTCCTATATGATCATTTTCTTTTGCTTGTGTTGCTCAAAATGCCACTCTAGTGACTTCACTAGCTGTACTCTCTACTCCATTGATGCTCCTATGATGATTCTATTGTTATCTAAACCTACAATTTTCAGGCTCAAACAAGTTGTGTTGACCATGGTCCTTCCTTCCTCGCAGCCTCAAATTATCGATGCCACTCCATCACCATGGAATATTGTACACAATATTACTTGTTTCAAATTTGAATTTCAAATTTTGTTGAGAAAAGGCTGAAGATTTCAATTGAGGTTTTGAAGAGCAAAATTTGAACGAACTTGAAAAAGTTCAAAACTACAGCCCATGATGATTTTTTCAAGTTTTCCAAAAATTCAAGTGGTTTTGCAGATTTCACCTGTAACTTTAAGAATTTGGTTTTTTGAATTACTTGCAAATTCAGAATATTGAACCACAACCTCCTCATAAATTGGTCTATTTTTGGCTGGAACAGGTTTGGAAAATTTGCCTCCAAACTCTTGAATTAGCTAGCACTGGAACAAATCACAATATCCTTATATAATGTACTTTTCAGGATGCACATTTACTCTACAATATGAGCAATGTGTGTGTGTGTGTGTGAGAGAGAGAGAGAGAGAGAGAGAGAGAGAGAGAGATGCACAACCTTGAATGTATATAACGAGTTGCTTTAGCAGGTAGCCTTGAATGGGTAGATGGAACATAACCCCTTTCTGTTTATAAATATTAAGGAATGCATTAGCCCGAGCTATAATGAATGAGAGAGAAAGAGAGAGGCTTTAGCATATGAACATGACTCCTAAGGTGTAAGGAGAATGTACCCAAGTGGGCTTTAGCCTGAACTATTGTGTGTGTGTGTGTGTGTGTGTGAGAGAGAGAGAGAGAGAGAGACTTCAACATATGGACATGATTCCTAAGGTGTAAGGAGAATGTATCTGTGGGCCCAATACAACAATTTTAGATCACAATAAAGTGGATTGTATGCAAGACTATGCTACGTGCCAGCTAATCTTCTAAAGTTGATCGCAGTAGGAATAGAAAAGCATCACTTCCCAGTAATGGGTTTTTGATGAAGATGCTACCCCTGTAAGCCTTTGCAATTGCATGTTTAGGATCATGGTAAGGTGGACTACAAGCACTACTAAGCTACATCTCCAACTAAGGAGTAGGTCTTCTGAAGTTGAACTCGAACGAATTCCTTTTTCTTATTTTCAGATATGCACAATAATTGGCATTGTAATATTGTAATTACTAAGTTATGAAAATGATCAAAAACGTTTGTACATAGTATCTCTTAATATTTAAATTGTTTTTAGAAGGATTGGGGGGTTTATTGTTACTAAGATTGAATCTTAATACATGATCTTGTATTGTTATATTCCTGTGTGGTCCCCTCTTGATGTGATTGCCAACAATCTAGAGTACCTACCTGAATAAATCTTGACTGTAATGAAAAACATGTTGAGACTTTCTATGTTAATTCATGGATTTACCATTCTAGTTTTGGAGTTGGTCCATGCAGATAGGAACTGACATCGAAGACTTCAAATGCTCCTGGCTCGTAGTGCAAGCTCTTGAACGGGCAAATGAGAGTCAAACTCAAAGACTATATGTATGCAGATAAGGCGATTTTCATTTGTGACAATCTGTGTAATTTTGCACTAGCTGCTTGTTGATTAACAGTGATTATGTTCTTTTGTAGGCTAATTATGGAAAAGCAGATCCATCTTGTGTTGCAGAAGTCAAGGATTTATATAGAGAACTTGGAATTGAGGTCTGCTTACTCTTTTCTTTTTTGGGGTTAAGAGATGTTAAGAGTGAATTTTCGCTTTCCAAGTTTCCAGTATTAAATTGCACAGTTCATAGGAGAACTGATTTTTATCTAAGAGATTATATTAAGGGACATGTAGATTGATTTTCATTATACAGATTTCAGAATTCAAACTCTTAAAATTAGCTTCCACTTATCTGAGGGGGCATTTAAATCAAGTTTGTAGTTGACTGTAAACAACAGAGTAGCATGTAAGGAAAACGGATGAACAATAATATTAATAAAGTGAAAAGATGTCTCTATTATCAACCATGTAGAGTATGAGGAAAAGAGTGCAGGGATGGTAAGGGTTAAAACTTAGTTACTGATTCGCTGGCATTAGGACTGGATGCGCGGATGGATCTGTTTGGATCCGGATGCAGATGCCCTGTGGATGCTCACAGGAAGCGCATCCAGGGCACCCGGATGCTCTCTAGATGCGTTACAATGCATCCAGAGAGCATCCGGGTGCCCTGGATTGCTTCTTGTGAGCATACATAGGGATCCGGGAGCATCAGTGTCGATCCATTCTCCGAGATACGCAAATGTGGTCACAGTGCAGATGAGTTTCCAAGGATTGTGAATAGAAAACGAATGGTTTTGGGTTCATCAAAAAGGATTGATACACTATACATGTTGGCTAATGTAAAATAAACATGCATTGGCTTTGTGCTAGTATACACTATACATGTTGCACTGCTCTCTATTCTTCCACCCAAAACAGATCAGGGCGATCTATAACCAATTCTGGGAAGACATTATAGTAATTGTCAGCTAGGTCTACTGAAAACACATGGATACATATTGCATAAGTGCATGCTGGCGCATGCTATGAGCCTGTTCTGTGTCCATTGGCTATGGTTGAAGGAAATTTTACTTGGCTCTACCAATTTGGGGAGGCATCTCAATGCCATGAATCCACAACCATTGGAAGTGACAATTATATATGAGTTGTTCTGCTACCAAGGGAAGTAACACCAAATGTTTTCACCAAGAATTTTAGCGAGAATGTGCATTGAAAGTAGCCGGGTGTATTTTCTCAGAAGCATAAAATGAGGAATAATATAAAATCTGATATGGGCGCTTGTTTATTTGTTGTGTAGTCGATAGAAACAAATGTCTTCCTTGTTAGAAAAGTTAAATTAATTATCGACAGCAGGTTATCGGCACAGACCATGGAGAAATTTTCACTTATGTTCCACAATGCACATGCAGTCGTCCAAATCCTACCCAGCCACCAGTCTGACCCATGCTTTTCACATTGCACAACTAATCTATGCTACAGTCAATATAGTATTTAATGTTATCAATCTATATAAATTAATAGATGGAGGCCTGTGTTTAGCAGAGCTCATAGTTTTGTGTTTCTCCTCTGTACCCTAGTTTTTTAACTTTCCTAACTTAATTTTGTATATTTCTTGCATTTCTTTGCATATATATATATATATATATATATAAACTTTAAACGCATCCAAAAATTCCCAAAAAAAAATTTCCCGCACCCGCACCCGCACCCGTAACTTGGGTTAAAATGATTACAGTGCAGTGTCACCAGGGTCACAAACATATCCAAGAATAAATTCATGATTCTTGAAATCTTGATCTATTTGGTACATATCATAATGAGACTTGGTGCTCTCATCATTTATGGTCCTTACCGATTCTTCCTGTATAGGACAATTGATGAATCAGCATTTGCACGTATTCCCTTTTATCCTCTAATCTGCTTATCATTGCTGACGACTACCAATTAAAAAAGCCAAAGTCTTATATCAACTCTAAAACTGGCAATCAAGAGCTTAGTGCTCAGCATTAGGCTTGCCTTCTATTATGGCATGCTGACACAATACAATTAACAAGAGGAATGCTATATCCAAATAGCAAGCCTGTAAGGACTTAAGAAAGATAACACAAAAATATTCACGCATGCTATATCTGGCCTTAAATGTTGATTGAGCTATCTGTGCTATTTTCATAATTGTTGATCCTTTTTCACTGTTCAGGTATGAAAGGATTTGTTATCATTTAATGACATGGTAATCTGTTAGTGGAGAAGATTGGCCCATGTCTTACTGTCTCTGTTCATCAACTTGGGGTCTACTTTTAACATCAACATCATACACAAGCACAAATTTAGCAGTAATAATTCTGATGTTTCAATTAAATTATATGTGGTTATAGAAAATAGCATACAAACATGTTATCCATGTATTGATTAAGTATCTTTTCGTCCCCTTACTTGGGTTGATGTTGGTAGTCAAAACATGCTCTATATGCAAAGGCGAGCCGGAACATACAAGAAAGAACACCATAACACAAAATAGGCATGAACAACTGATAGTGAATGACTATAAGAGGTTGCTTGAGGAATTCTTGTTTGTCTTCTAGTTAATACTTCTTTTGCTGGCTGATATATACTTAACTGTTCTTTTTGGCACTTATTCTAAATGTAGGCGGTCTTCATCATAACATGATTGTGTTTTTTGAAGTCTCACCACTGTTGTAATTCTAGTCTTTGCGGGCCTGCATATCTACACTCGACAAATGTGCTATGCAGGAAAATCTCACTTATTTACTTTTAGAAACATAATTTGTCATTCATTGCATAAAGCATAGCATCCACTAGCTCATTTTAGACAGACTTTATCAGTATGATACACACACATACACACGTGTATGTATGTACGATTCTATCGACTATGGTATTTGCATAATTTAATGAAAAGAAAATTAACTCATTCGACTATAAACTCAATATTTGATTACCATAATCCGTCACCTAAACTGGTATTATTTGTCATGTTCTTTCCATAAAGCAAATACGGAAATCCCCTTGATCAAAATTGGGCAAAAGCTATTGCAAAACATGAATTAAGATTTTCTCCATGTGGACCACCAGGATTTCAATTAAGAGCCAGGAAACTATTTCATAAACATAAGGCATTGGCTAAAGTCATCTGATAATTTATTCACCGTTCTTCCTAAATTAGTGGCGTTGACCAAAATTTTTACCAAATGCTGCTTGATAAACGTTTGCACCTTTCTTTCTAGATTTGGAGTCTAGTTATTTTCACGTCTTCAAGCTAATTATAGCTTAAACTGAAACCCAATTGATGTGTCTCTCTTTCAAATTGGAAAAAATGAACTGACAAACTAATGCTTTTACACTATATGCACTGAAGGCAAATAACGAGATTGAGTGAATTTATGATTCGGTGCTCTCTTTGTTTGATGCAGGACGTTTTTCTGGAGTATGAGAATACCAGTCACAAGAACTTACTTTCTTCCATTGAATCTCAAGAGGAGTCAGTGCAGGTAAATCTGATGTTTAAGAAACGAGTTCAGTACAAACTACACATTCTATATTCTAGTCTTTTTGACATTATAAACTGGCTTTTGATAAATTCTATGTATTTATAATGACGTTTTGTTTGGCAGCTTGTATTGAAGTCCTTCCTGGGGAAGATATACAAGCGTCAGAAATAAAATTTCAAAATTGCGAGTCACGGGGGATTACTGTAAATCTCAATAACTGTTCCGATGCGGTTACATATCTTGTCCACTTTTCAAGTTTTATCCAGAATAGTGATGCAGTAGCAGTGGGCAGTGCTTGGAATATCAATATTTCAGATTGCTTTTAAATGCTATTTTTGTTTAATGAAGACAATTATCATCTATTTATGAATAATTAATCCAACTAGTCTTATGGATTTTGCTCTCAATCACAGCATAGAATTCTTGGCAAAAGAGTGAGCAAATTCAGTAATTGAAATACACGAGTGCACTGTGTTTGTTCCTTCCTATTGCGTGTTTAGTTGCGGCATTCTTTTATTCACGAGAGAATGTTAAACACGCTTTCCCATCCTAAGACTTCTCAACCTTGCTCTCCATTGCTGGCATGTCAACACTGGTGTTAGAAATACTTTGTTTCTTAATGTAATTGTTGTAATGAAAATAAATGCTTTTCTTACAATTTATTGGGACAAATAATTAAACACCAATAAAAGCTTATGATTAAAGGCCGTGATCGAGTAATAAATGCAGAAAGAAATTTACAAAGTTCAAATTTAGTTTTATTCTGGGAGGAGGAATACACTATTGAAGATGGCAGAAATATAGGGCTTTCAGAATTTGTAAACTGTCTTGCTCAAGTTCAGATCTGACATAGCAAGATTGAGACTGGACCCATGAAAGTGAATTTGCACAGAAATGACAATTATTGCAGATGCACTTTAGCTTGTAGTTGTTTTTGAAGTGGATTGGTGTTTATAGACCACCGTTTGGGAATTCGCTAGGCAAAAATTGGTACACCCCTTCGGCGAAATAATTAGGTGGACCGATTCAACAGCTTTGAAGAATGATTGAAGACAACAAAGAAGCATGTAGAGATGCTTGAGATGATGTACACTCTAATGATGTGGCTATGGATGGATGTGTCAGGAATGCTTTTCCATAATCCTTAATTTATTTAAAAAAAGAAAGAATGATGAATGTTATTAGATATATCAGCATACCACAAAAATCCACACAAACATGTGCTACATCAGCTCACGACAACTAGTGAAAAGGTCAACAAGGGTTTAAGTTTGGAATTTTAAATGTCAATTTTACACCACGGGTATGGTTTGGGGTGGCAAAAGGGAGATTTAGGGATGAACTTTGTTTTTGGGATGATTGAAGGGTACAAGATAAAGTAAGGTCACTAGCTGAGTTTCATGCGAGAATGTGCCGCTGTAGACATTTTATTATATAAAGGACACTCAATCAAAGTGAAACTAAAACAATAGGGAATTTTTCATGGGTATGAAATTTTAAACATTACATTTTACCCTTAATTTGATGTGCAGATGAACTACGGTGAGGATGCATGTAAAAGTAAAACAAGCAGTTAACATAAAATGTAGATGTTACACTCAAAGAATACACATATGCAATCATTCTTGTTACTTGTTTTGTTTGCCCATGGAAAACACAATGAATAGCTTAAGTCACTAATTTGAAATAAGCACTAACTACAACTTGGTTGAAAATTATCTTTTAAAATGGTAAAAGAGGGAAAAGTAAGAGATGTTATCTAAAGAAAGTGGTAGAGCGCTGATTGGGTGTTTATTGGAATTTTATCAAGTTGAAGATTCTAACAATACAAAAAGGTTTAGAATGATTATGAGCTACTCATTGCAAAAGATAAAATACAAATGAATGTAGTTACAAATATGTACACCCTTCACTTGGTTGCATTTGAGCTACTCATAGCAAAAGATATAATACAAAATGAATGTAATTACAAATATGAACCCCTTGTTGACCTTATGGCAAGACATGTTGTTAATTAGTGCCAAAACACTTAGTCATTTATATGCTTATATTGTTGATCGAGCCAGTAGCTTGAAGTGTAACCCGAGTTACCATCTCTGAGTGATCAATGTGGCCCGAGCACCTAGTGTTAACCGAGTGCTAGAGTTGCCAATTCACTATGTTGCCTGAGTGTCAGTATATCACCCGAGTGGATTATTAGACCTGAGTATTAGCATTGGACCGACTTAGCACATATTGTTTGATACTAATTAAATATGTTAAGTAGCCGACTTTGAAGCTAATATATATATATATATATATATATATA